>OX451218.1:120728100-121322451 GCA_949628195.1 Phasia obesa
TCAGTCTGTCTGTTTGTTTGTTTGTTTCTTATTTCTCCTGTTTTTGTTGTTGTCCGTATCATATAGAGTTGGCGGATATGCTTGTTGATTTGTTTTTAATGGCTCTGTAAAGTATCGTAAGCAGCCTGCACAGATGCATTCAACAATTACTTACACTCATACAACCACAATACAATTCATAGACTCTCAAATACTTACAAACCCATACAAACACACTTAAATAGAATAAGTTTATGATATTTCCACAGCGATAGTTTACATACATTGTATCTGTGTATGCAGTTAGTTATGTTTTTATAATACTTTTTCGTATGACCATGAATATTTTGTTGTCTGAATGTGAATGTGTGTATGTGTCCGTTGTTTTCTTAAATATGTATATATGTGTGCTTTTGGGGTTATTAGTAGGTTTAACTGACTCCTTTGTTTGGCAATGAATGTGACAACCTTTTAATTGTTTTTCTTTTATTTATTATTTATATGCATTTAATTGCTTTTATTCCTTTCATTACTTTGTTGCATCTGTGAGTGTATTATTAATGTTATACTTAACATTTTTGTTAGCGTTTGATAGAAACCGAGTAGTTGAATTGCGAAAGTGAAAAAACCGATTCTAATTTGTATTATTCTTAGAACTTTACAACATTATTGCGTTTTTTATTTAAAGAGTTCTTAAAGAGTCATGTTATTTGCAAAGATTTGTGACAGTAATAGAAATTTATTTACATTTATGAGTTTTAAAATATTTAGTAAAGTTAAACGGATGATTTTTAATGTATGAAATAAAGAAGATAAATAAATTTTATTTTTTTAAGATTTTTAATTTAAATAAATCTTAGAAGGGAGTTGCGTTTCTAGAAGTTTTGTCTAAAGCATTTAAAAAGACATTTAAATATTTTAATTACTTGGATATTGTCCAAAATTCCTTGACCCCCACTCGTCAAAGAATTAACAAGGGCTTCTGTGGACATCATTGCTGCAAAAGCTGTCTGAATGAGGAGGATGAAAAGTCAGTTTAACTACTTTTATTCTGTGGACATCATTGCTGTAAAAGCTGTCTGAATGAGGAGGATGAAAAGTCAGTTTAACTACTTTTATTCGCCTGAAATATTTGGTGCAAAGACCTGGACCTGGACTGTCTTAATCACTAATTAACCTGATAGGGTACTGGTGGGGTAGATGGTCTTCGGGGCTCCAATAAAACTCCTAATGGCCTCTGAATAAACTCGCTTCATGTGATCAGCTCCTTTTACTTAACCTAACAAGATGGCAGCACCAGATTCTTCCTATGTTTATTATACAAAACGCAATGACGTCCCCAAGTAGGACAGTTCTCCTGTACCTAGGATTAACGACACTCAGAACACACCTTAGACATCTAACTTGTGGATTGGTGGTTCCAACGTAGAGATTGCTGACAAAGATAACTACATTTATTTAGCAATTTGAGATTTGTAATATTTTCGGCCACTTTTGAGCTTTATATGGAACAGGTGTTAAAGGGGCTAATCGGAAGACAGCTTGGTTAATCTTGATGACATAATTGTCATGAGAACGACTTTTGAAGAACATCTTAGAAATTCGGAAGCAGCTTTAAAGCGTTTATCAGCGGCTGTAAATAAACGTACATAAATAAATATTTCAGCTACTTTCTAGAAGAAGCGCGAAATATTTAGAGCATCGTGTAGTAGAAGATGGCATTTCAACTGATTAAGATAAAATACGAATAGTAAGTGATTCACATCTTCCCGAAAACCTTCAGGAGTTCTGAAGTTTTTTAGGCCTCTACACAAATCGGCTGATTACTTCAGTAAATCAGCCAAACAAAAGAATTCCAACAGCTTTTCAAAGAAGTCTAAATAAAGTTTCATAAATACAAAAAATATATTTTTATAACTAAAATTATAGGTAAAAGTACTTTTTTAATTCGCAAGTGCGAGTCAGACTCACAGACGCAGGGTTTCGTACTATGGTCAATATACAACTTTAAAAGTATAAGATTTGAAGTTTCTCACCTTATTTATGGGACCCTTTTAATATTTAATTGAACATTGTTGTTACTTATTTTTACAGTGTCGGCTTGTTAATTATCTTTTATACTCGTTATTATAGCGACCACAGTACTACATAACCCCCCTATAAATTTTAAGTCTCTGCCTCTAACATTTGCAAGATAAAGCCAAATTCGTCAAAATTGCGTCTCTTAAAGTGTGTCCCTAGTATGGTTAAAAACTAAGGTCCTATACCTAAAATTGCGACACTATCAAAATACCCTTTAATTATTGGTATATATATTTTTTATATTTTTCGTTATGTAGATAACAATCTGTATGATTGTTGTTATAGCGACTAGAGTAATACAACTTCTCTGAAATTTTCAAAAATAAAACCACAACTGTTAGGGATCTGCCTAATAGAATTAAAAAATAAAGCCAAATACGTAAGAATCACTTCACTATCGGGTCATCCTTTAAGTTTTTATATTTGTTGTTATAGCAGCCATAATACTGCAACTTCTGTGAAGTTAATCTGTTACGTTTACAGAGATAGAAGGAAATACTATTGGCGTAGAAAGACCATTTTGGGGAATTTTTAAAAATTGTACTACATACTTATTTTCCTTTAGAAAATATCATCTCCTACGCCAATGGTTGACAGATAAACAGATGTTGTAGTGAAAACAATAGGGTTAAGTATTTACCCTTGTGTATGTAATTCTCAAAAGTCATAACATAAATTAAAATTTCGCATTTTGTTCCAATTATAATCAGCTGTTAAATCCGTGTAAAGTTTCTTCGATTTAAATTTCTCAAACTTAGTGTTTCTTTTTCTCAAAAACTTTGTTCCTGGTTTTAAAATTTGAGATTTTTCTCAGTTTAACGATCATAGTTAAAAATTCTAAAATATTGAGAAATATTTTGATTGGATACTTTAAACTTTTCTTAAAAAATAATAAGTGTGATCTTCTTATGCAAAACTTACCTTAAAGACAATGAACAAAAAGTATATATATGTATGTAAAAAAATAAACAGCAATTAAATCCTGAGGTAATAATTAATCATTATAAAGCTCTTAGCATATCCTGAGTAACATTTGTTTTCAAAAACGAACACTTGTTTTTTGCTCTCTCTTTAATAATTTTTCTGCTACTATGAAAAATATTAATAATTTGTCATAACATTATTTTTAATTCATTATAAAAAAAACAATTGCACTTTTTGTTTAAATTTTGCTCTTGCTTAATAAAATTACACTTCATTTATGAGCTTTTGTTGAAACTTTAATTTTGTATTCCTTCGCCTTGACCGTCACCGCCACTCACTCACTCGTTCGCTCACTGCGAGTGTCCAATAAACTTGTATGTTTTATAAGACAGTTTTGTAATATTTTTTTTTTTGCAATTTCTATTCAACTGTAGTTGTATTTTGTTAAAGAAAAAAAGTAATTTGTAGTGATCTTCCGCTTAGTGCGTGCGTTCTCGTTTGCAACCTTACGAAGTCTAAAATAACGACAATGAAACATACTGCAAGCTAAAATATAATACAAGTTGTATATGAAGAATCTACTTGTTCGTCAACATCAACTGAAAAATACACACATCCATACACTCCTTAACTTATTAAAACATTGAACAGTGTAATAATAATAAGAAGAAAATGTAAAAATATATGAACTGTGCCCAATGCCCAACAGAAATTGCGAATAAGAGGAGGATGATGAAGATGATGTTTATGTTGATGTTGTGGAGAAATAAGGGAAATCCGGTAAAAAGTGCAGACGACTAAACTAAACGTATAATGAACAACAAACTACTAAACACGATCAAACCCAACATCGAACAAACAATACAGGCAAACACACATACACACACATAACTACACAAAAGAGCTAGAAGTTGCTGCAAGATTCATTAAAAAGCAGGGCAGAAAGGTGAGGACAAAGAAGAAGAAGAATTCAAGTTTGCACAACAAAAATATATTAAAAGTCCTTCTGGTTAAGGAAAATAAACCAAAAATTTTATTTATTTCATGTTCAAAAAAAAAAAAAGCTCACGGTTGGCTCTTATTTTTGTGATTATTTCTAAAAGAGAGTTTTGCAAAAAAAAAAAAAAAAATCGCACTTGATCTCTAATTAAATTTACAACAGTTTTGAGTGAGAATTTTTGCGGTTTTGAGGGCAACGATTCAAGTTGAAGTGAAGAAAGTTTATATTTTAACTTTTTATAGAAGTAAAGAAATTTGTATGTGGCCCTGTTAGAGACCAAACAATAATATAAATATAGCGGCTACCTAAGGATTCAAGAACTATTCAAATGCAAACAATTTTCAATATGTGTTAGAAAAATTCTACTGCCAACTATTTAAAAAGTTCTATATGGAATTTGTACCACTTCAGTAAAATTTTTTAACAAATATTTTTAAAATTTTTTTTCGAGCATGTAATTATTCAGTGAGTATTAACAGAAAATAACTTATTTTAACAAATAACATTTGCTTTGATTAATCGACAATATTTTATTCGAATATTCATATTTTTTTAATTTGAGGTGCGCAACTTAAACACCTTGTATTGAAGAAATTCATTTGTAAACACTAATTTTAGAAGAATTTTAATTAAAACATGTTATATTCGAATATTCATTTACTTGATTATTCGAATAATTTTGGTTTAAAAACTTCCATATTTTTAAAATAGACTTTTGTTCTGTTGTCATACCTTTCCGTGAAGACCGTCGTCACTGGCTGTTGTTTTGGTACGTTTGGCGAGCGCTTTCGATGTGAAGACATCAATTTCAAGCCGCGTTTAAAATGGTACTCGCATCAAGTAAAAACTACTGAATGGATTTTAACAAAATTTTGTGAGAAGGTATCTTAGCATCCTGATTCCAATGTAGGATATTTTTTTTCTGGAAAAATAAATCATTTCCTACAAAAAGTGGAAAAAGTTGGATATTTTAAACAAAATTTTGCAACAGATGGCGCCAATTGAATAAAATTTGTATTTTTACTTTCTGAAATTACATTGTTTTAAATACCTCTTACAGAGCTTTACAAAAATTTTTAGAATTTTTTATAAATTTTAGAATTTTATTCAGGGATGGGTACCTTTATATAAAGTAAGTACATAAACCATAACTGAAGTACTATAAAAGCAAAAGTCTTACAATTGGTGTGGAATACTTTCAATGCAAAATATTGTCAGGACGCCCACGACGTGGCGGGCACAGGTATATACATATACTTATATGCTGAACAAATTCATGGACAATTTCTAAACATTTTATTATATTTTTATTATTGGATTTTAATTTAAAAAATTGTATCTGCTTTTTGTTTACATTCAATGTGCATGGACAAAAATTCCATGTGTGAACTTCACGATTGCAACTTTCACGGAATGAAATTTTCATGGGAACACAAATTTTTACTCTTTATTCACGTTAGGGGTGAATGTTGCGTGAAAGTAAGCAAAATCAAGCTGCTTTAAAAGAAAGTAAAGACGCTTCAAAATTTTAATGGATGATTTATGCCGTTATTCGGTGTATCGAAAACAGTAGTGACGTATTTGGGAACAGCAACAAAATTGCTAAAATTTTAAGGATTGTTGTAAGAAACCAATTTTAGAGAATGAATTAAGGAAATCATTCACGAATACTTTTATACAGATGCTTCTTTATACTAGTGTGTAAAAACAACATAACTCCCAAAATAGTTTGCAGAACTTTTTAATGTTGATCTTAGGCATATGACAAATACATCCTAAAATTTCTAGCTACTACTCTTTACTACCCTTCCACACTTGCAATTTTTGTTTCTAAAACATTTTTTAAATTGTGTTTTGAAGTTGCAAATTGTGTTTCTGACGTCTGTATACTTTTATACAGTCATTCTCAAATAGAAAAGAGCAAACAACAGCAACAATAGAGAATCGCAGCAGAGTTTCAAGTACATGAAACATCGTAGCTCTGCCATTTTTAATTCCTCTTCCAACAACAAATACCTGTGTTGCAGAAACAAAAATTTCATGAATGGAATGGGATTTAAAATATTATGGTTCTCTTAATCTTAATTTTAATAAACTACTTGCCAAAGAAAAAATACCCGCCATTTTCTATTTCTTTTTTGTTTTTAGCAATTTTGCAACATTAATTTTTTTTACGCAGAAAAAAATTGTTTCCAGTGTACAGAACACCGTAATAATAATAACTTTAAAATATACATTTATTTTTTCTTTTGTCGTATTAACTGAACGAGAAATTTTTCACTTAGGTCCGAGTTTATATTTTAATGTAATCCTTATTAATAGAACACAATAAATATCAGAATAGAATGCATTTTCTATGCCGCTATAAACCTCTTAAGCATATTTTGCGAAGTTTTTTCGTGATTAGTGTCATTAGTGTCCGAGAATTTTGCTTTCTAATTACACATTTTTTTAAATTGTTTTTGAAAAAGGTTTCCTGATGATCTGGTCTAAGCAACCAGTGAAATGCGTATAGGAACTAACTTTTCCCCCCAACAAATAAATTGCATATTGATTATCAAATGTTATGGGTAATTAGGATAGCATTAAACAAATATGCCCTTATGCAAAATAAATAAAACCTACTTTAAGTCTACTTTATTTTAAATTTTATATGAGAATTTTGTCTTAAAGTACACTTTAAGTAGACTTAATTTCTTTTGCATAAGGGCAATAATATTTAAATTCACAAAAAATGTTATAAAATTTTTTTTTATTTTTTTTTACGTTTTATATCCTCATCATTTGTTTTTAAGACGAAATTTACTACTAACATTTTCTTTATATTATCTAGTTACTAGAACAAGTTTTTTAGTTTTAGACAACTATCATCGGACATGTAATGGGTTAAATAGATGATATTTTCTGCTGACACTAGCTAAGTGCGGTGACACAAATAATGATGAAAAAGTGTATGGCGGAGCAGAAAATGCTTTACATATATGTATAGTTGAGTAATAATTATTAATTTCGCCTGTGCTCTTAAAAAGATCTCTGAGAACACCAATGAAAATTAAAAATTATCCATTTACATTATATTTAAACAATTTTTTTTTTAACTTTAACTTAATATTTTAAACTTACTTCGGCCTTCGTTAGTTTTTAAAAGTCTTTATTAAGGATTTTTAAGTAAACACATTTTGGAAAAAGTTTTAGATGATTTCAAACAGTGTTTTAGGAACTGCTTCACCATGAATAATTATTTTTTGTTGTAATGTGAATTTTTCGTCCAGCGCTTTAAATTGGTAATTTTAGACAACTTTTTCTTTAAGTGTTTCCAGCACTTGTTTTCAAGTTTTTATTTTTATTTTGATTTATTTGCAGCACTTATCAAAAGTGTTTCAGTTTCTGTAAACCTTGCGTTTTGTTATACAATTTGAATTATTTGAATATACATATATTCAATTATTTTGGTTTCAGGAGTTTCAAATTTCCTTTAATTATTTTTTTTTGTTAGCACTTGAATTAGAATTTAGCTCTTTTTTAAATCTAAGCTTTTGAGGTAGTTTTTGGTATTTTTGTTTTTCCTTTAGGCGAATTGAATTCTTGTTTATATTTTGCTAGCTTTTGTTTTTTGATTATTATTTTTGTAAATTTAATATCAAATCTTTATGTTGTTGTTTTTTTTATATTTTGAACCTTTACTGATCGAATTAAAAAATTCAACTGAATTGAAAAATGTGCAGTTTATGTCCAATTGAATCAGAGAAATACCCTGTGTGGTATTTTTTTGTGTTATTTATTTTTTTTTTCGTGTAGAGTATTCTCTTTACGAGACGTTGCTGTTGTTGTTGAGTATTATTTGGCATTTTTGTTGTTGTTGATGTTGTTGCAGTTGTTTGTAACATATATTTTTTTAGTCGTTGCAGTTAAGGCAGCAAAACAACAAAAAAGCTTCATAATTACTATCATACCGTAATAATATTAAATTTAGTAGAGAAGTCAGCAAAGACCATCGACCGACTCAACTCAGTCAACATTGACAGCGACCGAAATCTACACATGCATACTTTCACACCAAAATGCAAGCCCTCAGTTCGGTTAATCAAGTTATAGGGTAAAACAGCCAGGCAGGCAAATAAGCAAGCTAACAAGCAGTTACTAGACGGTATCAGTAGCGGTCGATCGTTTGTCGTACTGCATTATGTTCTGTTTGTAACCAACCATCCCGTACATAGACGCTCAGTGTGTGAACGAACAAGCAGCTTTTGCTGCGTCGTACGTTACATACATACGTATTTCAGTTTCAATGAATGAGTAGAATGTTTCTTGTGTATTGTTGTTGGTGTTATTTTTTTGGTTAACGTAGCAGCGAACCATAATTATATGGGCCTTCTTATTGTCATTTCACATATGGTTGGATGTACGTACATTCGCATACATTGCCAAAATATGCCAAAAATAAAAAAAAAACATTTTAGTCAGTTTTAAATACTCAATTTTTGTTTGCTAAAATTTTTTTTAGAAGTCTGTTACGACGTTCATTGTACTCATTACTGGCAACAGGGAAATGTTTTTATAAATTTGCCCATTTTTTATTGTTGTTGTAGTATTTTTATTTATTATTCTTTTTAAAGAAACGACAACAAAATATACTCAAGTCTCTACTTTTAAATATTTTAAGATGTATTTGTTGCGTTTGTTTTACATGAGACCCTACACAAATTCGAGGTACTTTAAACAGGCTACCTAATTTGACTCACTTTGTGTTTTCTTACAAAATTTGTTATCCCTCTCTTCTTCTTTATCTCTCTTCTACCATAAATTCTCAAATATATTCATGGACTTTTGCAAAATATAAACTTATATGTACAGCTGCAGTCTAAATAATAGCACCAACTGAAAAATTTTAGTAAGTCTCTTTGCATCTTTCAAAATATTGGTGTTATTTCACTGAAAATGCAATAAAAAATTGTTATTATAATAACAAAAAATATTACTTTCTTTCAGTAGATTAAAAATGTAAATTAATTTAATGAAAAAACTAAAAAACTACTCAGTCAAAATAATAGCACTTCAGCTTATTTTTATTAAAAATAATTTTTTGTTCTTAAAAAAAAATTAAGCAAAACTAAAACATTTCACTTTGTTATTTCGCAAATATTATAAACATAAATTTTAATACTTTGTTCCACGCCCTTTATTTGCAATTACGGCCGCACAAAGCTTTCCCATCGAATTCACGAGATTTTGACACCTTTATATGGCAATGGAATTCCATATTTCGTGCACAGCTTTCCAAAGACCTTCAGTAGTTGTTGGTTTCATCGCAGATACTCCCTTCTTTACGTACGCCCATAGTTTTTCTATGGGGTTTAAATCCGGCGACTGAGCAGGCCACACCATCAGATTGATTGTTTTATCAAGGAACCACTTTTCTGCCATTTTGCTGGAGTGTTTGGGGTCACTGTCTTGTTGAAAGACCCACACCAACGGCATTGTATCGAAGGCATATGGTAACATTACCTCTTCGAGGATTTTTACATAAAGGGCTGCATCCATGGTGGTTTTGATCCAATGTATGGGACCCACACCTTGGTAGGAAAAACACCCCCATACCATACTACTGCAACCACCATGTTTTATAGTTTTTGCTGTATTCTGCGGCATATATTCATTATTAGGTGGTCTTCAGACAAAAGATCTACAACCCTTTCCACCATAAAGGACAATTTTTAACGCATCTGTCCATAGCACGTTCCTCCATTTTTTCAGTGGCCAATTCAAATGTGATTTAGCAAAAGACAATCGTTTGGCCACATGCTTAGAAGAAAGTAGAGGCACTTTTCGTGGGCTGCAAGCATTGAGATTGTTATCTTGTAGTCTGCGACGAACAGTTTCCACACTGGCCGGAATATTCAATGCTTTTTTGAGTTCTGTTGCTGGCATGAAGGTATCCTTTTTGCATTCTCGAACTAAACGCTTTAACATAACGACGTCTAGCGCCTAGCTTTGAACTTACCTAAATAAGTGCGCAACTTTTTTTAAGAAACAGTAATGTTAACATATTTAATAAATTTAATCGCAAAAGAGAATAAAATGGCTAGATTAAGTAGAAAATAGCTAAAACGGCACCACTCTTACACAAAAAAAAAGCAATAACATTTTGATTGCACCCAACTTCACTACCTAACGTTCTGTCAAAATTGGATTTTCCGCGCTAATTAGGTTTATTTCATACATTTTGTATGTAAATGAGAATTTGCACAGTTATTTTACGCCTTACGTCCTTGTTTAGGGTGAACAGTAACACGATGAAATGTTTCATGAAATCAGTTGCATGAAACTGGATTTTTTTTGTTGGCAAGAGGTGTAGAGGGCCAAGAAAAAACAAGAAAGTTCAAAATTAAGAAGTAGAAAAAATTTCATGAAACAATTTCATGCTGTAAGTTACGTGATATTATATTATTGTTGATCTGTTTTTAGAACTCAACTTTTTTAATCATTCAAAAAATCCCTACTATTTGTTTCTTTGTCTCTCTCCTCCTTTGGGAATGCAAGAGCAATAATTGTTATATAATTGTTGTTGGTGTAAAACATCCTAAACTTTCTCTTTCTTTGCATGTTGTACGAGTACAAAATTGTATACTTTTACAGTCAGAGAGATGCCTTTGTTACAGATTCCGTTTTAAATTAAAGATCGTTGTTGTATTGTTTTATAAATTAAACAAAACAACAACAAAAAATAAAAGAAAAAATAAATCTTGAAAAATTGCTTTTTAAATGAATAAATTATTGCTTTCTAGAAATAAAAAAATTAATTTCAATAATAATGAATGTGTAAAGGTTTTTCACCTTTGTGGTATTTAATCACAACAGCATTTTCAATAGAATGTTTTATCTACAATTAGAAATTTTGACAAAGAACTGTTGCCGTGTCGCTTTTTTAAAGTTGTACGCAAATGCAGTCGCTATTTGTTTGCGGAAATAGTCATATGAAAAGTCAAGAACACTTTGGAAAAAAACAGCTGTTAGTCAGAGCTGAAGTCATTTATTTTATAAGAAATGAGGCCGAGTGTAGTCATGGATTGTGTACATTAACTAATCTATCAGTCTAGAAGTTACGAGTTCGATTCCTACCAAATGCTTTGCCTGTTTTCTGCTGACAAGCCAGAAACTTCGCAGATAGTTTTAAGAAACCGTGTTGCCTTAAAAATAGAATACCGTAAACTGTGGTCCCGTATTCCTTGGGAAATTTGTAGATTAAATATTTCAGGTTTTGGGAAACACAGGATGGCTCTTCAGAAATTATGTGTTTTGCGAATTTGAGATTTCACTGAAGGAAAATTCTGGGCAAGACTTCTCATAATTCAGTAAGATGAATACGAACTTTGAATAAAAATAAGGAAAATACAAATCGCTAATGAATATTTACATCGGTTGTGTTGAATATGGACTCTCTAATAATAACAATCAAAATAATCTATATATAAATGATGTTTTTTATAGTGGTATAGAACTTTAAGTTGGCATTACTTTTCAAGATGGCGACCGATTTAACAGCTATCAAGTGATTTATTCTCAGTTTGGTTTGGTAATTCATCATGAATAGACTCTCGCCTGAACAACGCTTGCAAATAATGCAATTTTATTTCGAAAATATCGTTCTGTGCGGAAAACGAGATTACCGTTGTTCCCGACTTTCATAAGCGAATTTTGTTTAGCGATGAAGCGCACTTCTGGTTACGTCAACAAACAAAACTGCTGCATTTGGAGTGAAGGTGATTACCTCAAGTGTATGTCGAAACACCGTTACATCGAGAAAAACTGACTGTTTGGTGCGCGTTTATGGGCTGGTGGAATCATTGGTCCTTAGTTTTTCAAAAACGATGGTGGCCAGAACGTTACAGTCAATGGTGATCGGTATAGAGCCATGATTACTAACTTTTTCATTCCTGAATTGAATAACCATGATGTCCAGGAGATGTGGTTACAACAAGACGGCGCAACATGTCACACAGCTCGTGCCACAATAGATTTATTGAAATACACGTTTGGTAACCGCCTTATTTCACGTTTTGGACCTGTGAATTGGCCTCCAAGATCTTGTGATTTAGCACCGCTAGACTACTTTCTGTGGGGCTATGTAAGGTCATTGGTCTATGCGGATAAGCCACAAACGCTTGACCATTTGGAAGACAGCATTCGCCGTGTTATTGCCGATATATGGCCACAAATGTTGGAAAAAGTCATCGAAAATTGGACGTCCAGATTGGACTACATCCGCGGCAGCCGTGGCGTACATATGCCAGAAATCATATTTAAAATGTAATGCCACAAGATTATCTTTCGGATAAATAAAATTCATCCATCGTTGTTTTATTGCAACTTAAAATTCTATACCTCTATAAAAAAATACCCTTTATAATAAACTGTAACAAGACCATTTCTGTACTTAAAATATTTTTCTAAAATTTTTAATAAAACTCGAAATGGAATACAAAACGCAAATTGTTGGAATTTGGAAACTGCTGGAATTTTAGTAAAATTTTGCGAGGAGGTACCTTATTATCTTGGGTCAAATATAGGATACTTTTTTCCGTAAAAATATCTCATTTACATGAAATAATAGAGAAAAAGTCGTGAAATTACGCAATTTTAAGGAATTGCAGCCCCTTTAATTTTTATCAGCGGGAAATTTTAAACACTGTTTACAGATAACTAGTATAATTTAAGAATTTTGTATAAATTTTAGAATTTTATATAAATTTTAGAATTGTATCTAAAATCTATGTTCCTAAGCAATTATCCAGGGATGGATACCTCTATATAAAGAAAATACATAAACCATAGCTGAATTATTATAAAAAGAACAGGCTTAAAATTTGCAAAATCGAACAAAAATTTTATCAGGGCGCTGATGAAGTATCCGGCACTCTAGTAAGAATTATTCAGGGATGGGTACCTCTATATAAAGAAAATACATAAACCATATCTCTATTATTATAAAAAGAAGAGGCTTAAAATTTGCAAAATCGAACAAAAATATTATCGAGGCACTGATGAAGTATCGGGCACTGCTAGTAAGAATTATTCAGGGATGGGTACCTGTATATAAAGAAAATATATTAACCATATCTGAATTATTATAAAAATAAGAGGTTTACAATTTGTAAAATCGGAACAAATATTATTGGGGCGCTGACGAATTATCGGGCACTGCTAGTAAGAATAATAAATGAGAATATGTACATATATTACCATGCATATTACAAGGTACTTTAGACATAACCTAAGCAGACGCTGTTAGTATCCTTTTAGTGTAAGGCGTCCACTTGAAGACTGTCTTCTGATATACATGTATCTCTTGAGCACGATTGTATCCATTGGACTGACACCTGACGGTGTATTACTATGGCCGCTAAAACAATAAATGAAAAACATAACAAAATTCAAACTATGGCGGTTGACATTTAAGGGTTAATAAAAATGGAGCATTAAAGAAGAGAACAAAGTGTTTTCATTAGGAAAAGGTGCGTACTAAATAAGAAAAAATTATGTTATAAAAATTAAAATTTTTATAACATTTTTGAACATCCTTTTAGCAAAAGAGTTGTTCAAAACATTAAAATATTTTAATTAATAAAATAAATATTTAACCATTAATAAGCGAAGTTTGTTATTGAATTAACAGCTAAACTGCTTTTTGGCAATAAAATATTACATTCGATCTTATCTTTATTTAATACTTGTGTTACAAACTTGCCTATTAGTCATAATCTTTATAAAAGTTTATATGTATATAAATATGTATTTTATTTTGTTGATCATCTTTAAATTAAAACAGGTTACACACATTCGAGTCAGTGTCCTTGTAGTGTTTTTTTACAAAATTTTCAATATTTATAATATTTTCGAATTTACATAAATACTAAATGGACACATACCAACAAAAGTAGTAGCTCTGTTTTATTTTATAAAAACAACAAAACAATTATTAATATCACACATTTTTAAAAACATTTTGTTGCTTTTAAGATCATTGACTTTTACTGAGTTTGATAATGTTTTTTGTTTTTTTTTTGTTTTGGGAGGCTCTCATCATGCTCTTAAAAAGATAACTCTACAATGTAAAAAATTGTTTTTGTCTCTTTTTTAAAGGGCATTTTTTGTCAGTGTAACAGTGTTGTTTAAATTATAACAAATAATAGGCTTTAGGTGTAAATATTATTTTTTTTATTAAGAAATTAATATATAGTATAGATTTTACTTGTTGTTGTTTATTTTTTGCTTAAAAATCTTAGTGTTTTTTTGTTGTTTATTTAAAAATTTTTCTGTACAAGGTTTTCTAGTTAAATTTTATCTGGTTTTTGATTGTAACAAAAAAATCTTTATGCAGTTTTTCTTGGCCAATCGCGTTAAACAAGTCATTATTTTGTTAATTTTATTTTATTTTTGTATTACAACAAAAGATTACCGAAGATAATGTTAATTTACAAAGTAAACTTTTAAATGTTGTCGGTTTTTTTTCTCTGTAAATAATATAAATCTTAAATGTTTATTTTGTTGATATTTTCTCTATTTATTTCAGGCGAATTTACATTTTAAGACAAAGGAAAATTTGGCATCATTGCACAATTTTGTAAAATATTTGATTTTAAATTTAGGTTAATTGGAATATTATTTTCTCTCTATACAATTACAAACATCAATAAAGCTTTAAATGTTAATGAACTAATAAGCTGTCTTCTTAGGTCAGGAATGTCGAGTGTCCGGATAGAATATAAATGAAGTAAACTTTAAAGAGTCCTTCTCTTTAGGATATGGGGAAATTATCCAGTTATTAGCAACTGTACTGTGTTTTGGCTATGGGGACATTAGAAAATTGTCAGCAACTATGTTAATCTTCATGTCATCTATAAATACTATTGAAAAAACGAAGGTCCCACATGCTCTCTCTGCTGCTATCCTAAAAATTTACGATATTTTTCGGTCACCCGTAATTTGAAAGCCTAACCGATGTATCAATGAATTTGTATAGGTTCTATATCTTTATGAGAACCACGTTCTCACCGGCGATGGTTAAGGCAAATATCTTCTTCAAATATCTTTATTTGCCAATCCGTATTCGAATAGTAGCGATCATACAATTATTATATGATCCGTTTATTTTGAAAGTGGCATAAGTCACTTTCATTTTAAAACGATATATTTAAGAATTAGTGTATATTATTTATTATTATATTATTTGCTTTTCCCAAACCGATTTCTATTACACCAAGTCCATGATCATTGGATAAGTGGCGCTTAACATTTGATTGCAAATTTTTGTGAAAATGAAGAATTGCCGTTGAATTTAAATCAATATTATCATTAAAAAGTGACTTATGCTACTTTCAAAACAAACGGCTCATGTAGTAACAATATTTGTTTTTGTTTGTAATACATAGAAAAAATTACACCATTTAAAGGTATTAATTGGTTTTAGATTAAAATTTAAATAAGTGATTCAATTATTTATTTAATTAGTATTTTTTGTTCTGTTTTAACCAAATATATATTTGAATCAATGGAAAAATTAATTGAATTTCAATTTAAAACTAATTAAAACCTTTAATTGGTGCAAACAATTTGTTCCGTTTATTTTTTTTTATATGGTTATAGAGAGTTGTCTTTGTTGTTTTTGCATTTCTCGAGACATATCCCAATGGGATATATTATTGATCTGATCTCCCAGGTATTTAAATTTGAAAACTTTTTCCATTGTGGAATTATTTATACGTATTGAAGTATCAGTTTGGACGGTTTTTTTGCTTACAGTCATGTATTGCTTCTTTTTAATGTTCATTTTTAATCCATATACATATCTCTGCTAGTTTGCGTAATTTCTGTAATCCCAATAATGTAGCGTCAGCGGCATATCGAATATTATTTATTAATATATTGTTTATTCTAATACCGATATTATTTCCATTAAGCGATTCTTGAAATATTTTCTCCGAGTATAAATAAAATAAAATATAATGGAACATTATCAGTAAGTTCACCATCAACTTAATAAAGCATTTAGATTAAATCAATTGTTACTTCTTGGTTGATTCAAGTCAATATCACCTTAATATGTTACGATGTGTCCTATAACTTTTTAATTTTTTAATTATTCTCGAACTATCTAATTGTCCCCCATATGTCCCCGTCCTTGTGACGGTTATTGATGAAGACTTTCGGGGAGTAATGTGGTAGATGAAGTGCTGTTGCACTTCAAACAGAGGCAATAATGGTATGTCAGCAGTTCAGATTGTCTCCAACTTCTTAACAAGGGGTATGGGCATAGTCCTGACAGCCACTTTTAAAATAGCTACTTGCTATGTCACTATTCGTAACAAGGGCATTATTTTCACCCAGAGGCAAAACCACCGTC
This sequence comes from Phasia obesa, assembly GCA_949628195.1. Classification (NCBI taxonomy): domain Eukaryota; kingdom Metazoa; phylum Arthropoda; class Insecta; order Diptera; family Tachinidae; genus Phasia; species Phasia obesa. Next base: position 120,744,486 of record OX451218.1, read on the forward strand.
GGGTAAAAAATTTTTTTAAAGTTATAAACCTACAAATTATAAAAAATTTGTAAATTCTTCTTCCATTCTATTCAATAATTGGTTTTACTCTTTGTACACCATCGGTGTCCTATTAATATAGCTTCGATGCCTGATCGTCTTTATATCTTTTGAACCGTAATAGGTATACACCTGAAGGCATGCTTTTAATAATCAAAAATAAATTAATTTGTAAATTATCACTATTAGACAGACATTTTGTTTTGATGCTTTCAATGTAAAATAAAAAAATTTCTGTGTTATTTTTGATAAAATCTTAAATTAATAAGTCATCATGTATTGTCTGAAAATTAGGTGATTTCAAATCAAAAACTGTTTTGAAATTACACGTGTGATTTTACTATGTTCTGCGATTTTAGTCACTTAACTAACAATTAATTAATTACAATTCACGCGAGTAAAACACCTTTTCCACCATTGTGATTTCAAATCAATTTGGTTTATTTCAAGCTTGAGTTTGTAGGTTAATTGACTAAACTAATACTAACCCATTAAATGAGACCCAGTGAACCAAATAATATAAAAAAGTAAAGAAAAAAATATATAAATTTCAATTATGTAATTCTGAAAAACACTTAATTGAAGTTTATTCAATTGCATGTAGTGCTCATTGGGTAATTACAATTACATTTCCACTTCCAATTGCGATTAATATTTTGAGTATGTAATAGTAATTAAAACTTTTCAATTGAAATTTTTAAATTACATCTATTTGTAATTAACTTTAGTTCCTGACTTCAATTTCTACTACTTTTAATATGTAACTGGGAATATCCAATTACACAGTACGTGTAATTATAATTGTAATTAAAATGTAATTGAAATGCCCAAGTCTAATTAAAATACACAAAGTATAAAATGGAAGAAAATTATTTCCAAAAAAGCCAATAAAACTCGAATTGAATAGTAATGATAGTTTATTTTTTAATTTTTATTTAGTCGATTACTTAAAATTAAAAAAAATACAGCCAATTAATTGTGATATTCAAACCGAAGCAGTGGCTTCGACCCATGGACAAAAAATAAAAAATAAATTCTTTAAATTGTTATTAAATACATTTTTTTAAATAAAGTTTAGCAAAAATACTTTTTCTGATTGCTCGTTCCGTCACGAGAGAACGCTAAACTCGGAGAATTTTATGAAAAATGAATTAACAGAAAAATAGGTTTTAGTTGTTTCGCGAAAGGAATTTTTTAAAATCCAAATTTTTAAAAACTAGTTCGAAATTTAGTTTTCAATTACTTTAATATATTTGTAGTTAAATTATAGTAGTATATAATTTTGTATGTATTTACACAATAATTGTTTTTTATTGCTCTGAAAAATATTTTTTTTATTGAAAATATAAAAAATACTAAAGTTTGATGGAGTATAAAAAAAATATAAAATAGCCCAATTCGCAATCTTGTGCAAATGATCTGTAGCATTTGCAAAACTGTATTGGATAATTTTACAGGACACTAACAAAATATATAGAAATGCATATGCTACACATTGGGAAATATATATATACAAATAATTCCGTGATCTTTAGTATTTCTTGCACTAAAAATTGCAAAGAAATACTGTTGCCTTTAACTGCAATCTAGTACTAGACTATTTTTGGAAAGTTGCATCTATTACCTGGGTTGTTTGATAATTCCGAGATTTTTTGTATCTCTAGTACAGTAGTTTTCAATGTAAGACTGTTCCTGTTAGTTGTTATTTAATACTAGACGACTGTCGCTTTTTGGGCATAATGCATCTTCTTGATAATTTCGTGTCTTTTTGTGTTTGCAACTTCCGATGGAGCATTGTTCCCATCGGAATACTGAAGAATTTTTGACAATGGACGCTTGGCTTGTAATTGAATGAATATTTGATTAATTCGAGTGTGTGAAATACTATGTACCTTTGTTTAAAACAACTTCTTTATCAGTTTTATCTATGTATAAAATATTTACTATTTGTAACTTCCTTCACCGAAATTTTTATTGTAGAAAAAATTCCAACAGGAAATTTTTTGTTTTGAAAAAAGTGTTGCAAACTGAAATAAAAAACCGTTCACAAATTTGCAATATCAAATACACAAGATTGTGAATTGCGCTAATGAGATATATTTTTAATTTTTTTGTTTTATCTATGTTTGTCTTATCAAACAGTGTATTTAAGAATTAGTATCTATTTCTTTTAACGCAAATTAAAAAAATGCGTTTTTTTTGAAATGCCTAAATTTGTAATATTATTAGTCAAAGTATTTTATTAAGATAAAAATAAATTTTTGGAGTCAGGCTTAAGTAGAAAATATTTTTTCTACTTAGAATGAATTAAAAACGAACTTAAGCCTGACTTCAAAAATTTATTTGAATATATGTACATATATCTTAGAATTATCAATTTATAAACCAAGTTTTGTTATGATCGGAAAATTTTTGTATTTAATATAGCGTTTTTAAGAAAAAGGATATATAGCAGGGCCTTAACTCCTTGCTCCGATTTGAATAAAAATTTACACACACGTTGCTAGTTGTATGGGTATCAGCATGACCACTTTTTGTAATTTTGCGGGTATTATGGAAGCTAAACTTATATTTATGAGTTTCAAGATATCTGGGAGGTACGAGTGTCCTTGCAACGATTTTTCCAAAAATTAAATTTTTCTTAACCATTAATCATAACCATAACCCATTTTATGCTAGTGTACCAAATTTCAAAAACATCTGACAACTTCTCTTATTGTTGTCCCTTCATTATATGGGAACGAAACACTGTGTGAAGGGTTCTCAACCACCTATTTTACTTTAAAACACCATAAAATACGTCTTAATTAAGTTAAAATAGCGAAATTTTACGCTGACGTTTTTTTACTTTTTAAAAAGTTTGAAGATTTTAGCGGCCTTTTACGATTTTGGGTTAATTTTACCTGGCAGCTGCTAATCGGAATTTATATTTTTTAAAGCATGCTTTTAATATTAAATAAAAAAATATTGTCCTGTATGGGGTCACTTTTTACTTTTTAACTTTTTTATAATATTTTGTTGTAGCGGCCCAGTGTACCTATTATGGTTTAAGAGATACAGTCGTGTGATAGATGAAAAGTCGGAACGGGACGATATTAATAGCGACCATTTTGACAAGTACGGAACCCTGAATTGGTGTATTTTAAAATTTAATTCAGAAGCACATAAAAAAAGATAAAAACTGATTGTTTTAAATAAATTTATTATAAATAAATAAATTTATTATTAATTCATCACAAGCAAAATATCATATATATATTCTATTTGGTTACTGAAATTTTTGTTTTGGTTTTGTCTAATTTATTTGAATAGTACTTAACTATTTTTTTGATTTTGTTACAAGAGAAGTTACTATTAAAAAGGCTTTAGTATAATTTTTTCTGAAAGCTTAAAAATGATTTTTTAAATGATTATTTTTCTAAATTTTTAACTATAGTTTAATAATGGTCTGTATTTTTAAATTTTATTCGTAAATATTTATATTTAATTGTGCATAATTGTGAATAAATTATTCGAGTACTCGATTAATTGTCAAAAATTAATCGATTATTTTTTATTCATAACTAAAAATGTTATGGATTCAAAAACAAAAAAAAAAAAAAAAAAATAATAATAATAAATTTGTTGTTCGATTACTCTTGAACAACTTTTATTCGAATGACAATCCGTGAGTTAACTGCAATTTTAAAGGTACAACTTGGAGTTGGAAAATATTTTAATTTTTAATTGTTTTTAATATTTTAAGAGAATTCATATATATTTTTTGAAACCGTATTTTTAATACCATAAAACTAAACTGGATGAATAAACTTGTAACGAAAAGTGAATTCTCAAAAAAGTTGTAATTCTGTTAATTTAACTAATTTTTACCATCCGAAAAATCAAAATTTCACTTTTTTAAAAATGTTAAATAGCTTTTTATATTTACTTTAAAATGTATATTTATTTTTTCATAGCTTACCTCAATATCAATGTAAATTATTAAATTATTTTTTAAGTCCTGGTTTCAAGGATGACCCATTGAAAAGTTTGTTGAAAGTTTTTGAAAAAATAATTTTATTTTTTTTTCAATGTTATAATTTTAACATAATTTTTTGTTTTTTATTTAAATAATTACCAAAAAAAATTTTACAATTTTAAACTTAAAAAAATATTGCACTTTTTAATTTAATTTTTTCCTTTCGTAAAAAATTTTTATTTTTGCACTTAAATTTATTTAAAAAAAAATTTAGTTATTGTTAGAATTTTCTAAGTTTTGTTATTATTTTTGTAACTTTTGTTGTTGGTCTTGATTTAGTTATTTATTTTTATTTTTATTTTGAATTATAATTTTTTTTAAATATTTTTTTTGTCCGTATTACACGCGCGCACTTACCCAGCAACAAACAGCAACTAATGTTGTCTAGAAATTATAAATGTGTAGAATTTATTATTGTTGGCTATTTATTTGTATGTGTTAGCGAACAGCAGGACATGGTTTTAAGGACTAAACTAAACTTGTGACTTGTCAGAGACTAAACTTAGCACACACACATACACATAAACACAATTACTTAGAAACAGTAAAAAAGCAAAGACAAAATAAACATCATATTCTAATGTAACATTTTTAAAATGAACCGTTGCAAAATAAACCAACACACAGCAACACAGTTAAACTCAAACCCGTATGCAGGCAGTAGCTTATCAAGTTTGTTTTGGTAACAGAGCAAAATGATGTTACATCAATAAACAAAAAGAGACCTGAGAATGCCACCTTTAAGAAGGAAAACAAAAAGTCGCTCTCTTACTTTAAGGTTGTTTGTTGCCAATAGAAGGTCCTTTTTCTTATTTTACTCAAAAATGTCGATCACAATATATATTGCTATTGCTATTGCTATTGCTGTTGTTGTTATTTTTTTATATTGTTAAGATTTTCACGTGGTTTTGGCAGCTTTTAGTTAAAAAATATTTTTCATTTTAAGCCAACTGACCTGACTGAGCGTCATTTGTTTTTAGTTATTTTGGGAGTTTTTGTTTGTTTGTTTAGTTTTTTGTTTGGTTTTTAGTTTTTTTTCTAAAGTTAGTGTAAAAACGGCGAAGCTTGTTACGCGTAAATCGTTACAACTTTCTACGGCGGCAACTAAAAGTGTTTTGCGCTAATCATGGTTGTTGTAGATTGTTTTTGCTGTTAATTTTCAAATTTTCAATTTTTTTCCTATTAAAGTTTGACGTAGCTGCCAGCATCGCTGTCGCGAAATTTCAAACAAACCATTAAAAAAAGTAATGCTTCACTAAAACTACCAACTAACCAAACAAACCTATATGTACAGGACCTCTGCCAGCAAACCAAACACCCACCTAACAGCCTCCCTTAAATTCTCGCTATGTCTCTTCTCTATTTTTTTCAGTGCAAAACCAAAACAATTTCTCCTTTTTGTTAAGGAAAATGCAACAATAACATTGAAAAAGCACATAAAACACAAAAAGGGAAAAAGAGGATGCGAATTTAAAAAAAGCTAAAAAAAAGAATTTGTACTGTCTAGTAAAAAAAAGTTGGAAAAAATACAACAAGTTAAAAGCAACAACAATAAAAAATATTAAAAAATACTACAGGAAACACCAATAACAACCCCCAAATGATAGAAACAACATCCTTTTCATAGTGAGAATATGTGTGTGTGTGTGTTAGTTTGTTAACAAGGCGAAAAAGCTCTTGCTCTCGTTCTCTCTTACCTCATTCCAGCACTAGGATTTTTTTTTTATTAAAAAAAGGGGAAATTCTCTGCAACAGTTAGTGAACGAATAGTGTGAGCGAAAAGGGGGTAATTGTTGTTAGCATGTGAGTTCGGTAGTGTTGTTGGAGTTAACAATGCGGCGAAAAAGACAAGTAGAAAATAAAAATAACCAACCGAAAAAAGGATAAAACTTCTCCCCGTGTATTTTTTATTTCTTTTTATTTTTACAATAAAGCCCTTTTTTAATTTTAATTTTATTTTTATGTTTGGGTTTTTAATTCATATATTGTAGTTGTTTTTATATTTATTATATTTGTTGTTGTTTAATATAATTGTAAAGGAAGGAGAATGATGATGATGATAATTTTACTCTCAATGTCTCGCTCTCCCTTGCTCTATATACGCGAGTCTTTTTATGAGTTTAAGTATGTGTGTACAAAATATGTAGTAAATGCTGCCACATATGTATGCAAATAAGTAAGATAACAACAACTAAAAAAGAGTCACAAAATTTTTTAACAGGATATTAAAAGAAATTTGAAAAATCAGCAAACACTGTGTGCGTAACACTCACACATACAAACACACTTTCAAACGCATTCTTTTCAATTTAAAAAGATTACAACTGCAAAAAACTTTATTAATTTCAAAATTCTCTAACATTCCATGAAACTTTATATTCAAAAATACTTGATATGACATTTTTGAAATTTAATTAATTCTTTCATTACTTTTTTGTTTAGCAAAAAAAATTAACGAAAAATTGCAAGATTCTTAAAGAATTTAAGCTCAAATCGTTGTCACGCTTCATCACTCCATCTTTCTCGGAGTTTTTATTGTTTTTCTTTCACTTATTTTCCAAAAATTTCTTATTACAACGAACAATAGCCGGCGACGTCCAAACAGTTACTAACTGTTATAAGATTATTTTGGCGATTTCTTTTTTTTTTTTTGGTTTTTAATGTTAATGTGGCCTTCACACAAACACTTACATTCATTTATGCACTCAAACACACACACACACATACACACTTACAGCATCCCATTTATGTTGCTTGGAGGACCTAACAGCCCAAAAAGTAATAATATATTTTATTTAAAGAATGAGAACTAAATAGTTGGAGATTGTTAGTAAGTAAAGGATGAGAGGACTCATCTAATATCAATCTTTCAGAGTGTCCTTTTTAATACCCAAGTTAATGTTAACTTCTTTATTTTTTTTGGTTAAGCTAAAACTATATTGAAAAAAAACTAAGCAAGAAATAAAATAAAAATTGAAATAAAGGAATAGTAACGACAGCAACAAACAAGAATTTCGTAAAGGGAAGTAACCAAAGTTGTAATGCCTTGATTAGAAAGAAAGTATTATGTTGATTCAGAAATGATCTATTATAAATTATATTAGTCTGCAAACATTAAGGAAAATATTAAATTACACAACAAAGGATGTTTAGATTGACTCTGCCCTGGCATCCATCTAACTTCGTCGATAACAACAGATCTCACCACGGTATTCCATAATTTTTAAGCGAGAAAATTTTGCTACTCACTTTTATATTCAGAGCTTGTTACATCCAATACTGACTGAAAACGCATGTCTTGCGCTCTTAGACATTGGGGTGCTTTTGGCTGTAAAGACAAACCTTATAAAACAGAAAAACTAACGTTTGATCTTTCATTGGCGCGTCCCTATTCAATATGGTCCTGGGCACAGTTTTCAGAAAAGCCATGCCGAATTTTATATACCCCCTTCACCATAGTAATGCTAAATATTGTGTTACCCTCTTATGTTTCTTTGAAAATTTAATTTGTAAATTTCTTTTGATTTTTTTTGTAAACATTTTTTGAAAATTTTAATTGAAAATTTTTTAAAATATTTTTTGGAATTTTTTTCAAATTTTTTGTATTTTTTTTTTGTAAATTTTTTTTTGTATATTTGAAAATTTTTGGTAATTTTTTTTTGTAAAAAGTAGGAACATCCTTCAATCTTTATTGCATAAGAATGGTTAGACTGAAGCAAAAAATTTAAAAAATTTCCTCATATTTAAAAAATTTCCTCATATTGACTCCCCCTAATAGGCCTGGGCGTGGTTTTGTGCCCGCAGCCTCCAAGGGAATCATCTGATTTAGCTGAATTGCAATCGTAAAATTTTCAAAACTATGCCTGGCAGATTGGTGGGCTAAATCTTCTGTATCTCGTCTGGTGCCATGGCATTACTACCCTTACACGGACAGACGTGCATCTCTTAATCAACTTTTCTATGTATAAGGATTCAGAATATATACTTTATTGGGTCGGAATATTGTAGAAATTACACACGGATTGATATACCCTTTCCACCTGTGCTATGGGGGACATTAGCCAAAGGCAAATGTCATCAATTACGAAAGACTTAGAGTACTTACTATAGGTAGTTCCACTTATTCCTACTCTGATGGCAGCCGGTAACAGGCGGAGGCCTCCCTCTCCAGGAGGGAGATCTAACTGGAGGATCTCGACTGCTAGCTTTCTTAAGTTGAGCGGTTTCTGAATACCTGACGACTACCGGATTCATCAGAATCGGGAAAATCCAACAGAAGTGGAAAAACGAGCCTTGCACGAGATGAATAGATTATTTTCTGAAGCGTTCCTGAATACATAGCACCTCAGCGGGAAGTCTAGAAAGTTGCTTGGATATAATCAATACACCTTAATCCCGATTTTGAAAGGTCTTGGAAACTCGGAGTATCATCTGGCCAAGATAAAAACGGAAGAAGACGATACTTGTAGATTGTACCAGGAAGAGGCTGAGATGTTAGCAATTACAAGAGACTCTACTGTTACTGGAATTACTTCAGTAAAGGTTAGAGACAGCCCGATGCTCAGAGGAAGTAGTCCTAAATTTTCAATCTGGTAGAAGAAAACGTTAAGGAATGAAGTGAGTCAGAAAGGTAACTTTAAAGTAAGTGGACTTCTTCATTACTACCCCCACATATAAAAGAGGGAAAGGCTTGATAAGTTCTTCAAGGGATCTTCAAAATAAAATTCAGTAGTAAAAAGGTTTCATTTTGGTCCTACAACCACTAGTGATCCCGATATTTCTAGAGAGCCACAGGAAAATATCAACGTTATTTTTTTGACCGCGATTGTTTATGCTATTTTTAAGATATGTGTGAAATTTGCTAGGAACCGTTGAAGCAAAGCTAAGCCGAAATACTAGAACTTTTTTATGTTTATTTTCTATAATTGTAAGCTTATTTATCTAAAGGGCTGATTTTTGTAGTCCATCTTCAATTGTCAGTTGGTGTGAGATAATATACATTTTTTTAAAATCTACTGGGAGACCGTAAGGTTGATGGACTAGTAGGTAGTATGCTAGTCTATCAATCCGGTTTTGTGGGTTCGAATTTTTCACTAAAAGTTGGCAGAAAGACCAAGAAGGAGCTTGCTTATAATCTGGCCAAGTTAAAAATCTAGCTAAGACGATACTTGCAGACTGTGCCTGGAAAAAAGCTAACATAAAGAGGCTTTGGACCACGGCAGACTCATATTATATGAAGATACTAGGGAGACTTAGCCTTAAGCAAATGTTAGCAATTACCGTAGTATCTTTAATGAGGAAGAATGTCACTACAGTCGGGAGTAAAAGGCTAGTAATAGCACAAGACTCAATGAAATTCAGGTATTTGTAAATTTCCAGTCGGATACCAGAAATCATTGAAAAACGAAGGGGGTCGAAAAAGCACCCATGAAGTCAGTTGGTCTGCTACAAAAATAATAAACTGTCTCGGACATAAAATTATTATTTTATTCGTAGAAATATAATTTGTAATTTATGCGCATAATTTAATTAATAAATAAAAAATATTCCACATTAAAACTTAATTAGTAAGTTAAAGTATATATAAAGTAAAATAAAATTGTTGCATACTTCTAGGAAAATTATTTTATAAAACAACTAAGGTCTTAATATTTCTCACAAATTTTATGTCCGTCAAAGGGATAACTTTCTTCAACATCTTGCGAAAAGCAACAGCGTGTCAATACAACAACTGCAAAACTAAATCATAATACCAGCAATAACAAAAGCAACTAAAAATCATTTTCTTTTCATTTGTGTTTTTTTTATGATAGAGAAAATATTATAAAATCAACAGTCTATAGTCCTGCAAAAGTAGACGATAACAACGACCATTAGAAAGACAAATGACTTACAGACAAGACGATTCTGCAAAGCAAAGGAAATCATACGAACACCCAACAGGACAAAACAAAAGAAAATAAACTTGAAAAAACACACACAAAAAAAATCAACTTCACGCAATCTTTATTTTCAACGCCATGAAAAAAAGCATTGCAATCACCATTATCATCGCCATAATCATCAAGAAAACAACCCACCAGTAGAGTCAAAAGCACAAATAGAATAAACTAAAGAAAAACAATAAGGAAAAATTCACAGATTTAGACACACACACAGCCAAACCAACAGGCACAGAAGTCAGTGAGATAAATGAAAATGTACACACAGAAAAAGGGACAAGGAGCCAGCCAACATAAGACGATTTCTCCAAAAAATGTTTGTACTTTAAGCATCTCCATAAACACTCACTCAAACGAAGGAACAGGAATAAAATTTGTGTGTGTTTATTTGTGTGTGTTGGCCGCGTGTATTTTTCTTCTAGTTTTTCCTTTTTTGTATTGTGTGATTTTTCTTTCAACTGTTTGGCACAATTTTCTTTTACGTTTCTTCTTCTTTAACTTCTTTTATCGTCTATTTGTTCCTTTTTCTTTTCTGACACTCAGTCTAGGATACCGGCAAGTAATCGAAAAAAAAAAAACAAAAAATATCCAGTACGAGTATTTGTTGTACTCTTATCATTTTAAGAGAAGTAGAAGTAAAAGAAAACACACAATGCTCCAACGAATGACAAAAAAAAAAAAAAACAGACAAAAATAAAGCTGAAGAAAAATATACTCGCAATCTATATTGGTTTCTGTAAAAATGCCACTGCCACTACGTTGGTACTTAGTACAACAAGTCCTTTTTGATATACACACACTCAAACACACGTAATATTTTGTTGCAAACAGAACCTTGAAAAGTAAAATTATAGAAAACGACTTTAAAGAGGAAAATTGTACCATGAAACGCACAAAAATAACAAAAGAGGGAAAAATGTCTTTCAACGTGTTTACAAAAAGGACCTGTTCAGAAATTCAAAATAGTTACACACCTATAGATACAAACAGACTCACGCGGACACATTTCTTGCAGTAAATATAGCACATTGGACCAAAGTTCTGCTTATTTTTTAATTCTTTACTATTTAATAAAATGAACATTTCAAAATTTCAGTTTATTAGGTATTATGTTTAAAATCTGTGCTCTGAGGCACTGCGTTTACACCTGATAATACTGTTATGACAATAACAACACACACACGCTTTTTCACTAATATATGCACTCTTTCTTAATTGTCTGAATTACTGTCTTGAATATTTTGAAGACAGTGAATACGAATAGTTAAAATTTTTGTGTATGAAAAAAAAAAAACTAGAAAGAATTGTCATAATTATTGTCTGGTCAGCATTTTTGAAAACTTATACTTATTCTTTTATTGTCACGACTGGATTGTCAGATGTAAGCGCAGGGTTTGTGAGTTTTGTATTAAAATGTGTTGTGCTTTTAAATATGGTGGATTGTCAGATGTAAGCGCAGGGTTTGTGAGTTTTGTATTAAAATGTGTTGTGCTTTTAAATATGCAGTGCATTTTTATCTAAGTTTGATTGTAAAAATTATGTTGCCTACTTTTAGGAGTAAAGATATTTATAAAAATGTTGTATGATTTTATAGTAAAGATTTTTTGAAGTTTTTGACTAGAGGCTTGTTTATTAACAATAATCTATACATATACTAAAACAGTAACTCATTTCCAGTCTGTCTATTTATTTGTTTTCGCATCACGTAAAAACTATTGGATGGATTTTAACAAAATTTTGTGAGGAGGTTCCCTAGTATCTTTATTCCAAAATAGGATAGGATTTTCTGCAAAAATATCTTATCTCTAAGAAAACGTGGAGAAAAAAGCATTGAAAGTACGCCGATTTAAAGATATTGCATACTTTATATAAACATTGCGGGTCCTCTTCGAGGCCCGACCAGTGCCCAAAAGACTGGTAACACGGGAATCGGTGGCCCCACAGAGAGTCTATCCTCTCTGTGACCGGTTATTAGTGAGGTCCCCTTCGAGGGTACACGAGGTGGTTGTGGTTTAAGATCGATTTATGTAGGTAAGGTGCACGGTCGATCAAGTGTGCTGTTGCACTCTCAACAGACGGAGTTTGGATAGTCTCCAAACCCCTAAGCAAGAGGTTATAATATGGATCTAGGCTTGCCTTGGAAAGGCTTGCCATATTATATAAATTCCTACTCATTGTGACTGTATCACACACAAAAAGCGATTGGTGGCAATCGTAAAGTGTTGTTATACTACACAATGGGCTTAGGCCGACTAGGCAGGTACTCACGTTAATCTTGTTCCACAATATCCATGTGTCCACAAAAATCAACGTTTTACAAAAACAGTCAATTAGTCAATATCCCGTTCATAAATTTTATGACGAGTATATAAAATCGGATCGTTCGGATCGTCCACAATTGCAAATAGCTTTTCGGTAAATAATTCGAGATCTTGTGCTTAAACTTTCCGGATATATTTTCCAAATTTCTTTTACCATATTTTAGTGGTTATATCCAATCTAGGCAAATATCAATAAATATTTGCCTAGATTGAGCACGGCTTAACTTGCTTCTTTATAGTTGTGTAACATAATTCGGAAATAACAAAAATAAACAATTAAAAACGTTTAGTACTTATCATATATTATTTTACAATCTATTTCATATAAACTTTTACTAAATGACTTCAAATCTGCTCTGTTAACCCATTGTGCAAAGCTTTAAAAAATCTTTGCACACATATTGAAATTTTTGTAACTCAGAATAGTTTTACGGTTCTTATTTTTCTCTCTTAGCTTTTTTTTAACTGTTATTGCCGTATTTTAGTTTAGTTTTATTTTGGCTGTTGTAGTGTTTTGTTTTTTACAAGTTTTTTTATTTTTCTTCCTTTTACCATTATCGTCATCGTCATCGTTACTGTTATCATCATCATCATCATCATCTTTACAACACATCACGTCACGAAGGTCATTTGTCCGGCGTGTAAAAGACACCAAAAAAAAAGGAAAAATAAGAACAACAACAAAAACATGTATAAAAGAATAAAAAAAACAAATAATGTAAGAAATGTGAACATTATCATTATCGTCATCATTATTATCATTGTTACTGTTACAGCCATAATCACAATTATTGTGATTACAAACATCAATCTGTAGTTGTGTTTAACTTTTTTAATTTTTTTTTCTTACTTGATGCTTGTAGCCGTAATATGTGCGGTAAGCAGTATGTGGCACGTACAATTTACATCACAACAAGATGTGGTAATAGGTGGTAGGTATGGTGTTGCTTAAATTCTGGATTTTCTTAATATTTTCATTTGAATTTTTCTTGTCTAGCAAATGTGTGTGTTACAAAACTAGAAATTTAAACTCATTAAATTGACATTGACAGTGACAAATGTCTAGAGGTTGGTTGGGCAGACGATTATTTTATTTTACTAATATTAATGTTGTTGCTTTTGACCTTAGTTAGAAAAATTAATTTAACGGACTAGGTTAATTTCCTTGAACGTTATGTTCATATGATAAAATTGTGAATATAATTTGTGAAACAGGCTTTTCAAACACCGCATTCTTAAAACAATTATGCTCAAATTCTAAAATATCTGATGTGTTTTCAGTAAAAATTATATATTATACCACAATTCATCTATATTAGATAGTGATCGAAATATCGATATTTTTAGTCATAGATATATGAATATAGTCGATAATTTTAAAATCGATATATCGTTATATTGATATTTATGTCAGAGTACGGGAAACCGATATTTTTAACTCTGGTATCGTAGTATTATATCAAATTTTTCGGCAGACAAGCAAAAAGCTTCGCAGAGTTAGTGTTGTCTTAAAAAAACAAAAAAAAAAAAAATTATTATAATGGCAACACCGCCTACCTACAGCTATATAACAACAGCATTTGCCAAGCAATTCCAAATGTTTAAATACAATTAGGGTTGAAATGTTTTTTATATATGACGCAAGCTGACGAAAGGAACCTTACCTCTTACCAGGAGTCGAAATTGAGTTTTCGATGTTTTTCGATAAAGTAAAAAATTCTGGACAGAACGTAAAAAAATAAGGAAAAAATTTAGAAATTGGCAAAGTTATGGCGTTTTTAAGTTTTTAGTTCAAAGGTATAGTTTTGAGATAATCGAGATTAAAGTCGGACAACTAATTTATGCAAAAAACATGATATTTTGACCCAAACTTGTGTTTTGTACCGCACTGAAAATGTTTCTTTGGTCCCTTTCGTCAGGTTGCTTCACATATAAGGTAAGACAGTTGGCTGCATCTAAAGGATTATTAGCTTTTGGTTCTAACTTGGAGCTTCCAAGCACTTAAAGCTGATTTTTTTATGCTTCACAGAAATTTTTTCTCATTAGTTAAGGGTTTTAATCAGTTTTAAATTCAAGTTCAATTAATTTTTTAATTGATTCAAATATATATATATTTTAAAACAATACGAAAAAAAATTCCTAATGAAACAATTAATTATTTAATTACATTTTAATCTAAAACGAATTCAAACCTTTAATTGGTAAAATAATTTTTTCTGTATTATTCAATGTAGTCCGGGAGAATTCTTCCTACAGGCATATGTCGCTTTATAATAAAACGAAAAAAAAAAAATAAAACATTAAAGGGTGTCTCCATAGAATATGTGTTTGTCACATAAACGGCTTTATGTTTTGGACATTAATATAACTACTTTTAAAATTGACACTAAATGTGTGTTCGTTATAACAACTTGAAATTAAAAGTCATGGGTGTCACCCGTCTTGTGTGAGAGGCATGATTTTTACTTAATAGGTCGTCTATCTGTAATTTTTCAAGTTATGTTACATCCCTCTTAAATTTTTATTTTAAATTTCTCTACCTGTGTCGAACTATTGAAATACCGATAGTTCGATAAAGACACAAAATATCGATATCGAAATATCGATATCGAATTAAAATATTGATATCAAAATATCGATATCGAAATGCCGATATGGATAATGCAAAATAGGTTTGGTATAAAATATTATTATAGACTTCTGCAATTAGTGTCTACAATTCCCGTTTGTCAATATAAAATGTTTAGCCAAGTTACTTAAATCGTTTAATATGTTAACATTCGGACTTCTATCGCTGCTCAAGGGAATTAAATATTTTAACGGGAAAAAATAAGCTTTATATAAAATGAGATACAAAATTGTTTTTTAAAATGCATTCAGTAGTTTTAGATATTTTCCTATATCAAACATTAATTCGGCAGATTACACAAAATTTCATTGACGAAAATGATTTACCAGCAGAATAATGCTGCGAAAAAGTTAAACAACACCGAATATGGCTAAATTGGATTGGCCAGTCTCCCAACGAAAATCTTATTGAAAATCTGGACAAACTGTATACTATACTGTAATAGCAGGGACCCTATTCAGCACCCTCTATGTGGTGGTATTGAATGCTACCTATCAATTTGGCAACTTTTGCCAAAATTCTTCACAGACTTCATATAGTACAAAAATTGAGGTTTTTACACTTTTTAAGTCACAAACTCAATTTGGAGAAACTGCTTATATAAATGCTGTAATAACAGGGACCCTAGTCAACACTCTCCATGCGGTGGTATTGCATGCCACCTCTCCATTTAGCCACTTTAACCAAAATATTTAGGAGAAGAAAATGTGTAAACTGTTGTTCAATAAAAAATATATGAATTTATGTTGATTTATTTCGGTAAGGCTTGAAATTGCTGAAATATTTATATTTGCAAAAAAAAGTTGGTGAAAATATTTTTAAATTGTTGAAAAATTAATGTTTTAGTGTGTAAAGCGTTACGTCATATACGTATTTAACTTCACACTTAAATATGTTTTACGTAAGTCGTTACGTCAAAAACGTATATAGCTGACATATTTATATATGTATATCACACGCATAAGTTAATTTTAGAATTCCGTATCCAAAGGGTAAACAAGTAATCCTATTGTTTTCGCTATATTATCTGTCCGTCTGACCGTCACTCAGCGACTGTTCCAACAATGACGTGATTTGCATGTATATGGCCTAATTTTTCAAACCATAATATGTAAATTCTTGAAATATCACAGATGATAGCCACGATGACAATTACAAAAAACTAAAGGGTGTTCCGACAGTGACATGTTATTCACGTATATGGCTTTACTTTTTGAACCGTAATAGATAGAATATTGATATTTTCATAGAAAGAATATTACCACAGCCGCTATAACAATAATTACTAACATTTAAAGGGTGTTCCGATATTGATTCAATTTTCGAGAATATGACTATTTTTTAACAGTAAATTAATACCGAGTATGTAAAATTATATGCGAACACAAAAAGAATTTTAAAAATAAAAAATAAAAAATAAAGGGTGTTGCAAAAGTGACATAAATTTATATTTATATGTATGTAGACTTATTTTTGCACCGGAAAGTTTCTACCCACTTTAAATCTATAGAGAGTATAAATTTGTCCTGTATAAAAACTACAAAAAAGAAAACCAAACTCAAATGGTGTTTCGATAGTGACCCGATTTTGCTTATATTACCTTATTTTTCGACAGTAGTAGGCTTACATTTAAAACCTATATAGATTATTATAGAAATAGAATTATTAAAAATGTGTTCCTTATATGTCACAAATATGAGGACTCTTGACATTTACACGGGGCATTTTGAAGTATGGTCCAGTATATATAATAATTAAAAATAAAAGGGTGCCCCGTAAGATTTGAAAAAAATAAAACTTGGGGTTTTGCGAGTGTGTGTGCGAGTTTGACTCACACTTGACTTATTTATTTTAATTTTTGCGTGAATGTAGGAAATCTTTTAAATCCATATGTGGCTATAATATTGCCCCGCAGTATATGTAAATTTTTGAATTAAATTCTTGAGATTTGTTATTTTATTTTTTAGTTTTTTTGTTTAGTAATGGTAGATTATTTTCAATGTGTAACTTTTATATTTATTTATTTATTTATTGTAGTCAATGGATGTTATCCTTACAGACTATTACATAAAAACTTAAATTAGTAGAGATTTTATTATATTAGACAGTATTTAAAATTACAATTAAATTTCTTTTAATTATATTAAAATTAAAGAAATGAATGAATTTTCTAATGATACGAATAGTCCTGACAAAAAATGCAAGTTAATAAAATTATTTTAGTCTTATCTATACTTATAATAAAACAGTAACTCATTTCCTGTCTGTCTGTCTTTCTGGGAGGATTTAAAAAAATGTGTGAGGAGGTAGCTTAGTATACTGATTTCAATATAGGATACCTTTTGATCTAATTTCCAAGAGAACGTCGAGAAAAATCAGTGAAAGTATGCCGATTTTTTTTACCGATTTAATGGTACTGCCTACTTTAAGGCATCTTTTATTTTTTTAGAAGCGGGATATTTTAAACACGGTTGCGCATTAGATGTGGCTGTTTTAAAATAATCACAAAATATTAATTAATTTCTGCCATATAGTTAATTGAATAAAATTTGTATTTGATTTGTATTTTAACTTTGTGAAATTACATTGTTATTAAAATATTTTAAACACCTTTTACAGAGCAGTGCAATAATTTTTAGAATTTTAGAATTTTATATAAATTTTAGAAGTTTATCCACGGATGGTTACCTTTATATAAGGTAAATATGTAAAAGTTTTAAAACTTGGTGCAGATTACTTTCAAAGCAAAATCGAACAAAATATTATCAGGACGCACACAACGTGTGTGGCTACAGCTAGTTCCTAATTAAAATTACAGACTAAGTATTTACACGACCAGCTTCTGCATCAAGTTTTACATTTTTTTCATACACTTTCCCAAAACTTTTCTACAGTTATCAACACTTACAAAATTTGTATTTATCTATGTGTATTTGGGTATATGTTTTTCAAAAACAGTGTGCTGGTGTATTAAAGTATGTTATTCTAATTCTGTTTCATATAAGAGTGAAAAATAAAGATTAATAATTTGTAGCTAGTGGAGGGGGCCTTGAGGATGAAAGGCAAATGAATAGAGAAAAAGTAAAACACAACAAAAATGTTAAAAAAGTTTTTTTTGTTCGGGTTTTTTTAAGCGTAAACGGGGTTCTTGTCATGTCATACTCATGTGCGTTTACTTTCACATTAAAATGGTTTTTTGTAAGTGAAATATTTGAATTACAAAAAAAAAGAAATAATAAATAAATATATGTATGTATATTTATCAAAATTAAAATTACAACAGCGAAAAACAGAAAATTTTTTCTAACACCGCCCACTAATGCTAAAATACATAAATTCTTATTTGGAAATTTAAACAATTGCACAGCAATACAGACATACACGCACATATATTTATAAAAATGAATCCAACACATTCACATACTTAAAAGGATGTGTGTTTTATATATCTACCAAAACCGTTAGTTAATGCGAATGTGTGTTAGAATACCTTTATGTATGGCGTTTCGCATCTATGTATGTATGTAAGTGTAGAACAAAATATTTGCGTATGACAAAATTTACAATAACAACGACAACATCAACAGCAAACATTATAATAAAAACATTTCTTTTTTTTTTCTACTAATTTTCTACACAACCGTTTTTAATTTTTTACTATATTTTTATTTCATTTGAAATTTACAAATAAAAAAAGGAAAGGAAAAATAAACAGCATTAAAATGTGTGCTACTCGTTCTTCGTACTTTTTTTTTGTAGCTTCCTTTACTGTTTCTAAATATTTTCCACGTTGGCTGTCTGTAATGTTAGTTAGTGGAAGTATGTATGTGGTGAGCGCCTGGTTGTAAAAGAATTCCCAATTTATACAAACTTAAACTCTAATACTTACTTGCACACACATGCACGGCACGCGAAAAAAATGAGTCCTTTCAAAATTCTATGTTCTTTTTTAATGCCGCTTTTTTATCCAGTTGTTTTATTGTGGATGTTGTAAATGTTAGATTTTTAGTATTTTATACACGATATGAGCAGAGCAGATACAGATGTATGCGCTTGTGAC
This sequence comes from Phasia obesa, assembly GCA_949628195.1. Classification (NCBI taxonomy): domain Eukaryota; kingdom Metazoa; phylum Arthropoda; class Insecta; order Diptera; family Tachinidae; genus Phasia; species Phasia obesa. The sequence goes on from OX451218.1 coordinate 120,763,495, forward strand.
AGCGATAGTGTGGTAAAATGTGTAGAATAAGTTGCAAAAAAAAAAAAAAAATAAAACTCACCAAATTTTTTGTTGCTTTTTTGTTGTTGTAGCTCGTCGCTATTCAGTGTTTAGTCTAGAAAAAAGACAACAAAAAAACAGTAATGAATTCGACAATGTTTTTTATAATTTTTTATTTTCTAGATTAGAAGTTTGGGGGGGCAAAATGTTTGTACATCGTTAGACTAAAAGTACACACATACAACGTACATTAAAACATACATAAATATATAAACAAACATAGTAACACATACTTACAGTAGTATGAATTACTATTACTAATACTAATACAAAAAAAATATTAGAAATGTTTTATTTGGAAGAAGATAATTAGTGGGTTGAGATCGTACAGCAGGTCCATTTTAAAGGGAGAAAAGTAAGTTGTGTTGTGAAATATCATAACGTGAATACATATGAGTATGTGTAATGGTTTTTTTTATTCAGAACTTTCATTACAATCCCTTTTAATTTCACTTATTCTCTTAATGTTTTTTTATTATATTTTTTTTTGCTTTAGTAAATATTCTAAGTTACGGAAAAAAGCTTTGTAATCGTTATGATATTTTTTAAGTCATGTATGTAAGGAAATGTTTGGGTACCAATCCCTTAAGGTTTTTAGTGGCTTTAAACTGAAATGTGTGAAGCTTTGGAGCTAGTCGATTGTACAACTCATATGATGGAAACTGGTAGCTTACAGGAATCTTCGAATTTACGTTCCGGTTATTGGTGAGACCCTATGTAGTGTAGCTTAGCATGTTAGCTGAGGTTTGTACATTATGAGCGTTTTGCTTCCGATCTGCAAAAGAAGCCTTCAAAAGTGCAAAGGATTTTAGATGATCTTCTTATCGAATCGTATGTTCATGATCATGGCACCAGTAAAGCCAAAATTGTTACTTATGCACAGTAGGGTTGACAAGGCACTGGACAGGTACTGACGTTAATTTGAATAAAGTTTGTTCCTTGTTAAGCACAAAAATAGTTTTAAGATAGAATTGCTAAACTTATAAAGGTAAATTAAAGAAGCAGTGAAGTATGTTTTCATTACTAAGATTAGATTGGGTTGGAAAGGGTAGCTCCGCTCCTAGGCCTATTGATCCATTGCGATTCCCTTTTAATAAACAAAAATACCCAGATGATTTTTTTCACTAAACCATTTTATAGCATAGACAGACGACAGAGTTAATCTGCATCAAAAGCTCGCTAATGTTAATTAAACTTTTACTATGACAGACGACAGTTTCGTGCAGCTGATTGTTTAACAAGTAATTTTATTATATTAAGGTCAAATGGATATAAGGCAGAAAGTGCGATTAGCATCTGTGCTGTTGGTGTAAGATCAGCATTTATTTCGCGTTAACAGAAAGGTTTTCCAAAAAGTGCGTGTAAAGGTTGATTTTAATTTTTCATTAGCAAACAATTTGTCATTAGCTGATTCTTTGTTTACTGCGTTGCCATACTGAAATAGCTATGTGCAGTATAAATGCACAAATTCATTTTAATTAAGACTGCTAATGCAAATTAACGATATCGTCTGTCTACGCTATTATTTCCATAAGAAATCTGATCTAGTGTATCGTAGAAATGTTCGCCTAAACAATGATACCTTTGCTATGTAATTTGGGACAATGAGATATAATATGCTCTTTCTAAATCTCCTCTTTCTTCGCGCATTCTTCAGAAATATGGATTGTCATTTTTCCAAAAACTAAAAACCTAGACCTTGATCAAGCCGAGCAATGACTGGTTATTACACCTATAATGACTCTAAGAACTTTTCTGCCCAAATCTGGTCCAGCCTAGGCCACGTGGCCCTTGTAACTTGGAAAAACTTTCTACGTCTATTTACTGATCAGTTCTACCTAAAATGAACCTATTAAGTTTCCTGTAATACTGAATGAAAGGTTGCATTGACTTCGCTCTAAACAAGAGCTCATTACAGAACCCTATTTCGCCAGTTTACCAGAGAATTAGTTCCCCATAAAGGAATGATTGAACGTACAAAAGTAGAATTTTTACATGATTGTTTCATGACATTTTTTTTTGATTTTTTTTGTGGTATAATTTGCTTTTATGTTATGTTATGCCCGCCAAGTCTTAGGGGACTTGACCATATTTTGTTCGATTTTGCTTGGAAAGTAATCTACATCAAATTTTAAGACTCTTACTTTCATAGAGCTTCAGTTATTTCTTTTGTATTTTCCTTATATAGAGGTACCCATCCCTGAATGAAATTCTAAAGTTATATAAAATTTTAAAATTGAGGAGGTTGGTGGAAAAACGACATCAGGCGGCTGAGGCCGTTTTTCGGTTTCTTACGTAATATGTAAATGCAATGAGTAATACAATTTGATAATAACCTATAATGAGGTCGTTTTTCCATCAACCTCCTCGATTATTGTAGAGTTCTGTAAATAATGTTTAAAACATCCCGGTTTTCAAAATAAAAGGTGCTGTCAAGATTCAGTACCTTTAAATCGGTCAAATTGAGTAATTTCACTACTTCTTATCTATTTTCTCTTAGAAATTCGATATTTTTGAAAGGAAGAAGTATCCTATATTTGAACCAGAATACTAAGATACCTTCCCACAAAATTTTATTAAAATTCATCCAGTAGTTGTTATGTGATGCGAACACATACCGACGAGAAAACAACAATTGATGTTTTGTATTTCATTTCGATTACTAACTGCATCAGTAATAAAATTTTAAAAAAATATTTCATGTACAGAAATCATTCTGTTACAATTTTATTATATATATAGATTAACTATATATTTTGTCGCTTTTAGTTTGTGATCATGACAAAAAGTTAACAACGATTTTATCTCTAATTTTGACAATTGGAATTAGTAATTTGAAATTTTTGTTCAGGTGTATAGAAGAACCAAACATTCCAAACTTAATGTTTATATATTTATAGCCAGGTTAAAATGTTAACGTTTACTGACAGCACAAAATAAGCAGAAAACATAAAGAATGTTACATAAGTGTAGTGGATTTTACTACAGTGTTATAAAATATTTTTCATTATTATCTATTATATTATCATATTAAAAAAACACAAACTCAGCTCTGAATAAAAAATATTAAAATAATTTAAAATAAAAATATCTTAATGAAAGAATTTCCAGACACTTACATTTGCCTCCGCGCTTCTCTCTACACCTTTGTAAAACGTACACTCTGTAGATTATTTTTACATAATAAAGCCAAAAACACTTTATTTTATAACAACAAATCATTTTTACTTTAATTTAATAGTGCGAGTTAAATGATAAAATATTAAAAAAAAAAATTGTTTTTGATTGCTTTAAAAAAAAATCAAACAGTCATAGAATTACTGTGTATAAAGGAAACAGCAGCAAATAACAACAGTAGCAACATACTCGTTTTTGGCAGGGGGTTTATGGCTAAAACCTTTAAAGCAACTGAATATAATAAAAGTAAAAAAACACAAAAAAAAAAAAAATTACAATTAAAAAAATCTACTTACTACAACACATTTCAAAATAAGCAGTAACCCAGCAAACAGGCAGATTTGATTTCAAATTGGGAAAGATTTAAAATCAAACTATTACTTTAATGAAAATTAATTTGAAAATAGCCTAACATTAAAAGCTTAGTCCGCAACAAGACAAACAAATAATTTCAAATTAAGAAAGGATTATTCCAGAAGAAATTATTTCAAATGTGGATACAAGTAGAAGGGTCACATGAATGTGTTTCATGTTTTTTGCACATTTCATGTAGTAATTTGTTATATGGCACCAGCAAAGACCTAAAATAAAATAAAATAAAATAAAATAAAATAAAATAAAATATAGGAAACCACTAATTTTAGTAAAATCAGATTATGCGTTGTAGAGTAGTTCCCCAGGCTTTTGATACAAATTTCGGAAATTTTTTCAAAAAAGTTGAGATTATATTTTTTTATCCCCTCCACGTCGTCGGCGTCCTGACAATATTTTGCTCGATTTGGCTTTGAAAGTATTCCACACCAATTGTAAAACTCTTATTTTATAGTGATTCAGTTATGGTTTATGTATTTTTACCTTTTTATAAGGGTACCCATCCCTGGATAAAATTCTAAAATATATAAAAATTTCTAAAATTCTAAAAATACTGTAAAGCTATTTAAAAGGGGTTTAAAATATTTTAATAACATTGTAATTTAACGGAGTAAAAATGCAAATCAAATACAAATTTTATTCAATTGGATATTTGGCAGTAAGTAATTCATATTTTCTCATTATTTTAAAACAGCGCCATCTGTTCCGCATTCGTGTTGAAAATATCCCGCTTTCTAAGTTAAAAGATGCCTTAAAGTATGCAGTACCTTTAAATCGGTAAAAAAAGTCGGCGTATTTTTAATTCATTTTCTATTTATTATCTCTGGGAAATAAGGTAATTTTCCGGAAAAAAAGTATCCTATATTGGAATCAGGATTCTATGGTACCTCCTTAAAAAAATTTGTTAAAATCCATCCAGATACGAATTTTCTTTATATAAAGGTGCCCAGCCTTGGATAAAATTCTAAAATGTATATAAAATTCTAAAAATTATTGTAAACCCCTGTAGGAGGTGTTTAAAATATTTTTATAACAATTTAATTCCACAAAGTAAAAAATATAAATAAAATACAAATTTTATTCAATTGATATCCCACTTTCAAAAATAAAAGGTGTGTTTAAAATATCCCAGTTTAAACAAAAATTTTCAGTACGCTTAAACCGGATATTGCTTTTTTCCACTTTCTTATGGAAATTAGATATCCTATATTGAAACCAGGATGCTAAGGTTGCTTCGCAAAAAATTTTATTATAATACATCTAGTAGTTTTTACGTGATGCGAACACAAACGAAAAGCAGATAGACAGACGAAAATGAGTAACCATTTTGTTGTATTTATATGTAAAGATTTAGAATAAAGTTAAGAAAGGTATACAATCGATTGAATTTGTTGTGCCAGCTATACTATCGCGATACTACCCAAGAAGTGGCTTAATAAAGAAATTCTCATCTCGAAAACGCTCGCCAACCGTGCCGAAAAACAGGCAAAAAGGTATGACAATTGTTCTGAAAGATTTTTGTTTTTTCTATAATATTATAAAATTAGATTTTAAAATTTATTTTGTTTACCTTCGAAAAGTTTCGTATATTCTATAAAAAGTTAATAGGAAAATTTATTTCGTTATATGTACGAATAGTTTCGTATATTTAACGAACGAAGTAAGTACGAAAGTTTTAAAGAAAGAATGTTTGTTGCTCTAAAACGCAAAACTGACAGAACGGAAATTTCCATACGTATATGAGTAGTTTATAACATGGATTAATATACAGTAGCCTGTGTTGAGAGTGGATACACAGGCTGGACAAGGAGTTTATATTGAAAGAATAGAAAATGGAGGAAACGCATAAAACTTTTTTAATAGATTGGACTCGTTTGATGGCAGTGTTGGTGAGTTCTAAACAAATGTTTTATCCCTGAAACTAAATTCGAAGAAATGCCAAGCTCTAAAAGAATTTGCAGGGACGATGCACCCAATTTTCAGACCACGTAGCGTCACCCCTGGCAAGTGGATGGTCAAAACTTACACCTCTAATATGCTCATGTCAACTTAGATTAATCGGCCTAGCCCTGAGTTATTTTCGAAATATTTTGATTCTTCCCCACTGTGCACTGGAAATACAGAAATACAACATTATTTTTGTAACACCATGTTAACAATAGTCCCACACAGCTTTAAATCCCGGCCACCTAGCATTATATGTCAACGTTTTTTTTTCACTGTCGTCTGAGCATTCTCTGCTGAACTATTCTTCTACTATTCGACTCAAAACCTCTCCCTACGTCTTTTATATTCTGTCTTTTCTCTTTTCTCCTCTATTATGTAACCTAACCTTACCTAACCACGATCTAACGTATTATAAAATTACTAGGTTTTTGAGTGCGTTTATAAAACTGGTTTTTGAGGTATAAATTAACTAAAGCCAATGTATAACCATTGTAACTATATTATAAACTAGCTGTGCCGCCACTTCATCAGCGTCCTTGAATAGTTTGTTCGACCAAACCCCCTTACTTCTTTAGTGCTTCAGTTATGGTTTATGTATTTGCTTTATAAAAAGGGTCTCATTCTTACTAAAATAACAAAGTATTTTCACTGCCTTTTCTCCACTTTCTCTTGGAAATAAGATATTTTTGCGGAAAAAAAAGTATTCTATATTGAAATCAGGGTACTAAGGTACATCCTCTGAAAATAGATTTTACGTGATGCGAACACAAACAGAAATACAGACAAATAGGAAATGAGTTACTATTTTATTATATGTATAGTTTTAGATTGACTTGAATAGATATCCATTTGAGGAAAAAAAAAACCAACTACAAATGTGATTTGTAAACTTAATATATACATATATCAGTTCAATTTCACACATAAACCACTGCCCACCTTTGTAAAGGTGGTTTTTTCAGAACGTTTGAATTTGTATTCGCTGGGAATAACTGTGTTCACTTTCACACATATTGAAACACAAATATATAAGTAGACAAGCATTTTTTTCTAGGTCCAGCTGTCTATGTTGCACTGCGGGAAGGTTCATATACATAGATCTATGAATACAAACATATAATATTATAATAATGAAAGTCACATATAAAAATAATACACCACGCCTCATGTTTATAATTCTTTTTTTTTCTATAATTTTTGTATTTATTTTTATAGAAAAATTATAAAAATGAGTAAAATTTTTTATTTATATTTCATGCCTTAAAACCCCTTTCGATTCCCATTTTTTCTTCATTCCCTTATTTTGTGTTTATTGCTGAACTACAAACCCTTTTTTTTTCCTAAAAAACGAATATTATAAAAATAATTTTGTTGTATACCTTCATTAGACACACAATTATAAAAAGCAAACACATACGAAAATAAATAAAAATGTTTGAGTTTTTTTATACGAAATAAAACTAACATTTATATTTGTTTTTATTTTTTTTTATTCGTATAGCAAAAGAGAAAAAAATCATGAAAAAAATTTACAACAAAAATATTATGTTTGCAATGCAGAAAAATTGTAAAATTTTAATTGATATAACAGATGCCTAAATGCCAATATTATCGACAAAATATTTAGTTTAAATGCTGCATGTAATCGTATGTGTTAAAATGAAAGTAGCGAATTCTGCACGAAAGCCAGATCACATGCATTTGTGAAAACATTAAAATTTTGTTGAAATATCAAATGGTCATAATGCAGTAGTCATTAATTTTTTAACACTTTTGCAACAAAATGTAAAAAAAAAAAATAGAATGAGACGTTATATTGCTGCAGCTAGCTAGCATCAGGGGGAATAAATAGATTGTATTAGTTTAAACATTCACTGTATTTTTTTAAGTTCTTTGAACTGTTCACAGGGGAGTTAATAAAAATCAGACTGGTTAATAGACATTCCACAATACATATAAATAGATGCAGTTAAATGCTAATGAACACTTTAAGTGACAAATATAATGTTGGAACAACATTTTATGGCTTGTTATAAGCTTATTTTAAGTTGACGTTAACAAATTATTAATCGGGGACAGCATTTATTAAAAAGTATTTATTATTAAAAAAATTTTTTTATTATATTTTACGGTTATTTTCTGCTCTGTTCTAATATACGGCACTCTCTGATAACTGCTTACTACACAGAAAATGTTTTCCCTTCGATGTTTAAATAATATTATATAAAACTAGCTGTGCCCGCCATGTCGTGGGCTTCCTGACAATATTTTGCTCTATTTCGCTTTGAAAGTATTCCACACAAATTGTAAGACTCTTACTTTTATAGCGCTTCAGTTATGGTATATGTATTTACTTTATATAAAGGTACCCATTTCTGGATAAAATTCTAAAATTTATAAAAAAATTTAAAAATTACTGTAAAGCTTTGTAAAACGTGTTCAAAATATTTTAATAACTGGTAGTTCCACAAGTAAAAATATAAATCAAATACAAATTTTTTTCAATTGGCTACTTGGTTTATTTTCATATTTTGTCATTATTTTAAAATAGCGCCATCTGTTGCGCAACCGTGCTTAGAATATACCGCTTTCAAAAATAAAACACACCTTAAAGTATGCAGTACCTTTAAATCGTTGGCGTACTTTTACTGCTTTTTCCAATTATTATCTCTTGGAAATAAGGTATTTATCCGAAGAAAGTATCCTATGTTGGATACTTTCAGGAAGCTAAGGTACTTCCGCACAAAAATTTGTTAAAATCCATCCAGATACGTATTTTCTCTGTATAATGGTAGCCAGCCTTGGATAAAATTCTAAAAATTATTGTAAACTCCTGTAGGCGATGTTTAAAATATTTGAATAACAATTTAACTCCACAAAGTAAAAATACAAATAAAATACAACTTTTTTCAAATGGCGCCATCTGTTGTTTAAAATATCCCACTTTCAAAAATATCCCAGTTTAAAATAACCCAGTTTTTAACCGAAAACTTCAGTGCCTTTAAGCCGGAAATTGCATACTTTCACTGCTTTTTCTCCACTTTCTCTTGGAAATAAGGTATTTTTGTAGAGAAAAAAGTATCCTATATTGGAATCAGGATGCTAAGGTACCTCCTCACAAATATTTTGTTAAATCTATCCTGTAGTTTTTACGTGAGGCGAACACAAACGAAAAGCAGGCAGGCAGGCAGACAGACAGACGGAAATGAGTTACTATTTTTTTATATGTATATATATTTAGTCTAGTAGAAAAAATATTTTCTTAGAAATTTTCGTTTTTATTTAAATTTTTTGATTTTAATTATGACTTTAATTTTATTGATTTTGGTTTAAATTTTAATACATATTTTCGCATTTAATTCAATAACTTATATTAACTTTACACAACAAAAAAGTTTGTTCCAATCAAAGGTTTAAATTAGTTTCAGAAACAAATTTAATTAAATTTTTAATTGATTCAATTATAAGTTTAATTTGAAAAGTTCAAAATAATCTTCCAATTAAGTAAATAATTGCAACAATTAAAAATTTAAATATAATTGTTTTAGAAACTAATTAAAACCTTTAATTGGAGCAATTTTTTTTTCTGTGTATGTATTTAAATTACATTTTACATATTTATTTGTTGTATCTTTAAACATAGTTAATAAATTTCATATCTCATATATAAAAATTTCTTAAGTCGAATGATGTTTAGCCAATATCTCTCCTTAATATTCGAATAAATCTACGACCGTTTAGGATCGTGGTCCGTTGGCCCTTCTGGGTTACAAGCTTTATTAAATACGTTGATGCATTTTTTGCGATTTCTGATTCAACCAGTGGAACGGTTAGGTTTTATGGAGACCAGAGCGGCTTTTATTATTTACAACATCGTATTTTGGTTCCTTTAAATTTTTTTTCAATTTATATATGATCCTGTAAACGTCGAAATGCTTTTTAGAAAATATATGTCATCAGCCAATATAGATGTATTGATAGCCTAGAAGTACAAACTTCCGACCAACTAAATAAAAGCTTAAATTTAAACTTGTATTTCTGGATCATAAGCTTTAGACAGGTTGCAGAACAATATTTTCTTTTCTCAAAAGCTCTAAAATAAAAGAATGATTCGGACATAAACACGAAGTTGATGTACCACTGTACAATAAATAACGTGAACATTGAAAGTGCCATAAATAAGAGTGTTAAATTATCTATTTTTCCGCATTAGATTTCATGTAGTTAACAACACTGATTTTCGTGCCCAAATAAAGTTAAGAAGCAAAAAGTTAAACAAAAAAGCACAAAATAATATTTTATTCGCACAATTTATTTATTTGGTGTTGTAGCGTTCATATTAGTACATCTTCGGTGAAAATTTTAAGCGTCTTCCTACTACTTACGGTTCTAGAGATATAGGCCTGTGACAGACATCGGAGGGATGTTAATAGGGTTACATTTTACCCTTTATGTACTGAACCCTAACAGGACTTGAAAGTATTAAGAATATTGAAGATGTTTTCTTTGCAAACGTTATATTTTAAATGGAAAACCATTGTTATAAAAATAGATACTAGATTCAATCCCGATTGTAGCTCTATCCATGCGTCTAAGAACTAGTTGCGGAAAAAGTAGATTATTATTTTTTGTGTTACTATTAATTATGCTACTCAAACTCAGCATTTAATTTTGATTCTTTTAAGGTTGCCCCGGTAGGCTGGGTAGGTGGGTTCGATTCCCACCAAAGACTTTGGGTGTTTCACTACAACGTTTTTAGTCCTTGTTACTAAGCTCGATAATTAAGTTAAAATATAATTTGTAATTGTATCGTAACATTTTATAAAAAAAACTATTTTAACAAAAAAGTTTCAGAATTAAAACTATTTATTAATTTACACGTCAAATCTTTTTGTATTCTTATGTTAGACAATATGATAAATTTATACATCAAGACATTTTCCCCTTTTGGCTTCCATTTGAATGTATTTTTTTTAAGTTATTTTATTTCTTCTTTTCCTCCAACATTTTGAACGCAATTCCTAAATAAAAATCTAAAATGAAATTAATGTCTCCTTTCGTTTTGTTTAACATTTTTTGTCGAAGTATTTGCCAAATAAAAAAAGGCACAGAAATAAAAATAAAAATGAACTAAACAAAAAACTCAACTTAAAAATAACGTCGACTAAGACGTATTGACGCTGCTAACGTCAAGCAGCTTTCTTTTCAACTTGTTCACAAACCACCCAATTTTTATTAAAGATCTGTGACATTCATTCTACTGCTTTGTTACTATTTTTATTATAACTTGCCACTATAATTCCCTTGAAAAAAAAAACTTAAGAGGCAAGCAGCAGCAACAACAACAACGAAACAAAGTTTATTGTAATCATTCCATAAAAATACAAATTTTTATATTTTTCATTATGTTTTGTTTCTACATCTTTTGTACAAGCAATTCAGCGTTCATCTAATATGTTTCTTATAATTTTCATCTCTTTCTAACTTGACGGCAGTGTTCGATAACAAAAAGTTTTTCTACAAGAAATGGGTAAAAACGGGAACTTTTATTTATACAATTGGGCCACTGATTACTATTTTTATTGCTGACGATTTTTAAAAGTCTCTAAGTTTTTATATCTGTATGTATCTAAAATAAAGAAAATTAAATATAATAGAACAACACTGCTAGTAGCAGATGAATAGTTAGACAGAACTTAAAAGAATTTTATTGTCAAAGGACAACTTTTGCTTAAATATAACTTTTGCTTAAATATAACATTAAGTTAGTATATACAACTTAATCATTTAGTACGTCACCAAGCTCTAAGTTAGAGTCAAGGCGAATTCTTACCAGGTGTGAGTGATTGCCCAGCTGATTATTTTTTGTTTTCCTTTCGTTGCTAATGTCTTGTCTAATTAACATTGTTTTATATCTGCTAGTAGAATGTTAAATATGTTTTGTTGTATTTGTGCCATACTGCTCACACCTGGTATGAATTCGCCTTGTTTAGAGTGCTGAAAATATGACACCTAACTTCTTATACATTGGCCTTTAAACTTATAATAAAATTTGCAAGCACTTGGAGCACTATTTTATTGACAAAAAGGAATTTCTTGTTTTGAGTGACTTAACCAAAGTTATTATTTCGAATATTTTTAGCTTGACTATGAGGCTTTGTCAAAACCACATTTATTGGAAAATAGTATTATGAAAATGAAAGTATAGTACAATTTTTTAAAATTCTGGGGCGCAACAGCAAGTCTGGAGGGGGCATTACACCCCGCAGAATGGCCTTGCTACTCCAATGAGTCAGTGTGACATCGATAAGACAGTCCACATCATGATTTAATATACCTCCAATCATAGAGTGCCCCGTTATCGTACCTACTAGAAGCGATATCGAATTTTTTTCGAAGGCCAGAATTGCCTTCGTCCTCCTTTTATCAAGTAAGCACCAAAAGCATTTTGGACAATCTGCAAGTGGTTGTCATAAAATGAGCCGTTTCATACAGCGCTCATTCCCTTAACATATTTGACAATTCGGCCAGGGCGTATTGATGTCCTCCTGTACATTCATCGATCATCTCGTTTTTACGAACGTCTTTAGGCCATGGAACCCAAAATAACCATACCCAGAGGCGTCCAAGCAAGGTAAGCTATTGAATGCATACCAATACACATCTCGACTTCACTATCTTCATATCAAGGGCATTAATGGCAGCTGTCCACAAAAATTTGCCTCCGTTGTAAGTTCCCTAATTATCCTTGCAGCTAGTTACTTATCTAGCATACATCTCTGATTGGGATTCTTATTGCGAGCGACTGGTCTATATCATTAGTACTATTATTAGTAGAATTGGAAAAATGCTTAAAGAATTTTTTCTTTTAAGACCCTGCTATAAATAATAGTGAACGAAGTTATAGTCGTATATTTCATATACTGGGAATTCTAGTAAACTTATATTAACGCGCGCGGTTTTCTGTTGTTGTTCTTGTACATTTAAAAAATCTTTAGAATCACAAAGTATGAGTAGAAGTAGTAGACGTAGACGTAATCAAAATCTAAAGTCTCTCAATTTAATACAAAAAAAAGAAACTATTGATTTGGTTGGAATGATAAAGAAGGTGGGTGGGTGGGAGGGTATGAAGGGTAATAAGTTGTGAAATTATAAAAATAAGCATTAGCTAAAAAGGAAACTAAACACACTACAACAGCTTAAAAAAGCAAAAAAAAAAATATAAGCGAAAAAAATAAAAATAAACCGAACAAAAAGAAGGCAAAGCAAAAACTTTTCCTTTTTTTTGCACTTTCAAACTCAAACATAGAAAAACAAAATCCTGCAGCAGCACAAGGGTGGTTTGTGTTCGTTTACTTTGGCTGTAATGTTCACTACTCTTAGAAAAGTTTTAATACGAATCAGTGTTTATAAGGCGATGTGTTTAGTTGAATTATTTTTTTAGAGTTTGTAGTACATCCTAAGTTGGCTTTGTTGTAAAAAAGGATCTCTTTTGTAAGGTAGTGTTTTGAATATGTCTATAAATGTGTATGTACATATGTATGTACATTTGTGTTAGTTTGGTTGTTTGTTTGTATGTGTGTCTATTCATTTGTATGTTTTTTATTATTTTTTTATTTAAAGTTTTTTTATTTTTCATCATTTACTACATCTATTACATGATTTTTATATGTATATTTTTTAATTCCCGTAGCCTTCTTATGCTGAACGCTTTCATGACGTTGACGTCAGCTGTTACTGCGTCTACTATATCACTACTTATGCACGTTGTTATTTTTGTTGTTTTTGTATTCTAAGTTTACAGGTTTCAAAAAAAAAAAAACAAAAAAAGCAAAAAATAAACTACGTGTTCGCAGTTAAAAATCTGAATTTATTTTTTATTTAGATGCTGGTATGCGTGCTGTTTGTAATTGTTGTAGTTACTATTGTTGTTTTTGTTGTTGGTGTGTGTAGTATCAGACTACAAAAAAAAAAAATTATTTAAAAAAAAAAAAAATTATCTACAATATAATTTTTCTGCTTTTTGGGTTACACTGATAAAAAAGTGTGACAGTTATTTAAATAACTAACGGTTACAAAAAAAAAAAAAAAATATATTGAAAACTATACCCTTCGAGCCTTACGCTGGATTCATTTTGTCCGGACAAAATTTTTGTTCACATACAAATTTTTTACTGCGGGTTTTCTGCAGCACGATCAAGGCCAATTCATACCAAGTGGAGACGTTAGCCCAGCTGACTGTTGTTTGCTCTCCTGTTTTTGCTAATGTCTTGTCAAAAATACATTGTTTGTTATGTATCTGCTAGTATAATGTCAAAGTTGTTGTTTTGTTGTAGTTGTTGCAGTACTGCTCACACCTGGTATGAATTCGCCTCATTTACTCATTTCGAAAAATTTGTCCGGACAAACAAAACTGCCAAATGAAATACAAAAGTAAATAATATTAATTTTTTTTTTATAATTTCAAGTAATCAAAACAAAGAATACAAATGCTCAATTGCATGCTAAAGGCCATGATTCACTATCATACTCACTCGTACGATTTGCCAAAAATTGCTTGTACGTTCAGAAAATATGAGTGTGGATTAAAAGTATATGTGTGTGACAGACTTGTACGATATTATAATCTTTTGAAAAAATTTATAAAACAGTATTTTTTCCATGTGATCAGAGTTGCAAAATCTCATTTTGTATGACAGTGTGGCATCTACATCGCTATTTTGAAACGATTTTTTAAGTAGGACAGAATTCTGTCAGATTTTTTTTTGTAATTGTACGCATTATGCAAACACTGTATGATGTAGCAAATCAACTCGGCTTTTTCTTAAATAGTTATATTTGGTGGCAACTCAGTTATATTTTGTCCGGACAAAAATTAAAATTAAACTAATTTAAGTTGAAAGTTGCCTGAACAAAATCATTTCTCTCCCTCTCTCAGAGAAATATCAAACTATCTACATATAAAAAAAAAAAAAATTGTCTAGACAAGTATTTCTTAACTGCGAGTTTTCTGCAGGACGATTTATTAATTTCGAAAATTTTGTCCGTACAATCAAAGCTGCCATATGAAATTCATAAGTAAACAAGTCATATTTAATTTTACAACGTGGCAGCAAATTAATAACTGCAACAACGTGCAAAGAAAATAATATTTGATGTGTGGCTACTCATTTCAGCTTTTTCCCAAGAAATTATATATGGTGCAGCTCAGTTATATTTTGTGCGGACAAAAATTAAAGTTAAACTAATTCAAGCTGATCTTCTCTCACACTTCTTTCACTCTCTGAGAGAAATGTCAAAGTACATATAAAAAATATTGCCCAAAACTTTGAGAAAATAGGTGAATCCGGCTTTAAGTCATTAAAGCTATGGATCAAAAATTCTTGTTAAACAATTTTGATTTTCAGGATTCAATCTATAAAAATTAAAAAACATACGTAGGTTGCTGTCTGATTTGACTATGACAAAATCACTTGTTACTTTTACCATTAAGAATAAAAAAAAATTTTAATTTCTCACTGTAATTTGAAGTTTTGTTTTAAATGTGTTCTTTTGCATTTAAAAACAAAAAAAAAAAAAAAGTTTATGTTTAGAGAGATTTGAGTGAATAGATGACACTCATGCCAGTTAAAAAGCGCGTTTGAGGGTTGATTTTTTTCCAACTTAATTTTTATTTTCTATATTTTGTTGCTGTTGTATTTTATTTTACAATAAACGGCGACACAGTTGTAGTTCTTGCTGCTGCTCTAATGCTGCTTTAAAATAAAAATAAAATTGAAAAATAACACTGACGCCGCAGTAGAAAAAAAGCGAAATGAAAAGTATAGAAATATTAGGGGGTTATGACTAAACTTTACGAGTTGAGCAGAGTATGTGTGTAGTATTCAAGTAGTAAATAATTGTTAACGGCTGCGTGTATATGTGAAGCAACAAAAAAATCATTGTTAGAATGTGTATGTGCGTAACACGGGCATCCTTTTTGTAAAAAATTACTTTATATGTTTGAAGGTATGTATGCAAGTATGTGTATATTTCTTATTTTCAATGTCTATGCAAAGCATGAGTTTTTTACTCTTTGAAGAACAAAAAAAAAAAAAAATTAAATAAATGAATTCAAAACGTAGTTTGAGCTATAAAGGTACTGCTTATTATTATTTTTAATACTTTACGTACGCATGTTTGTAGGTGTGTATATGTACATGTAGGTGTATGAGAGTTTTAGAAGAAACTTATCATAGTGTGAGTGTGGTACATATTTGTATATTTAAAAATATAGATGTAGTCGCTAAACTAAACATAAAACTTTCCTCTTTCTTTTTAATTTTACTTTCAGTTGGTT
Source organism: Phasia obesa (assembly GCA_949628195.1). Classification (NCBI taxonomy): domain Eukaryota; kingdom Metazoa; phylum Arthropoda; class Insecta; order Diptera; family Tachinidae; genus Phasia; species Phasia obesa. The sequence goes on from OX451218.1 coordinate 120,779,390, forward strand.
TTTTTTCTTTTTGCATTTAATAAAGAATACAAAAATTTTTTGCTGTCTATATGAGTAAACAAAATGGAAAGAAATTCAATCTTATGAACACAAAAAAAAAAAATTGAAAAGAAGTAGTTGTAAGCGCATTACAATATGCGGGAGTTAAGATGTTGATAAGGTTTCTATTTAAGACTATAGAATAGAATAGAATTTATTTTTAATTTCGCTACATCCTTAAGCTTAAGCGCAAAACACTCGTGGTTGAAATTTACACTATGGGTTGAAATTTACATAATATTGAATTAACTGTAATTAGTGATTAGCTGTAACTACTTACAATTAAGTAATTATGCCTATGAGTAAGGCAGATATGGGTTAAGATGTTATAGGAGAGGTAAGTAAGTTTTTAACAGAATAGGAAAATATATACTTTAAGCTAAAAGTAACCTATAATCTATAATAACGAATAATAACTTTAGGTCACTTTATTGCTCATATTAGCTAAAGTTGCCTTTAACTAACACATACTATAAAGACGAGTTATAATAACGACTCTACAGGACGGCGCACATAGATCCCGCCCTACGTTATACTTTGACGTATTCAACTTTTATTAACGTAACGACGGAAGGGGTTGACAAAATGAGTACTTTACTTTAATTTATTTATTTTATTGTAATTTGGTTAAAAATCAAAGAAAAACAAAATGATAGCTATCAAACTGCTCAACATACGTCAAGAGTTAAAAGTTGACCAACTTTCGTATTATATGTGCCCCAGACTTAAGCATGATTTTGACTTTAATTACATATTGTAACTGTGACTATAACTATGATTAAAGCTGTTCAAATTGTGATATGACGATGACTGTAGTTTTACGGCTGTGACTACAACTAATGAGATTTTATTCAGGACTGTCTCTATAAATTTCCTTTGCTTTGACTATGAGCATGACTGTGATTGTAAATGTGGCCCGCCCTAACTGCTAATAAGAATGAAAAAGGCTTAAAATTATGTAATTGTGTTTAGGACTGTGCTTGTAGAAACAATTATGGCTGTTATTATGATCACGACTTCGAGAATGACGTCATCTAACTGTGACTGACATGATACTATGACTCTAGAAAAGAGTTCAAGTTAAAGATGATTTCTATTTCTATTTTGATTTTGATTTTAATTATATGAATAACTTTGAGACTGAATTAAATATCAAGAAAATTAACATGACTGCTAATAAGATTATCACTGTGGGTGTAACTATGGCAATAACTATAAAGAAGTAACTGAAAAAATAACTAAGAATTTTAGAACGTCATGACGGTAGCTGTGATTGCGGCATTAATTTTTTGAATGCAATTTTGACTGCAACCGTGATAATGACTAACTAAACTAAAACCGCTATGAGTTTTCCTTTATTTGCCACACACTGTAACTTGTATTTGACTATGAAATTGCGACTAAAACTGTTAATTTTAGTCTGACTTTGGCTATAAGAAAGTCTTTGTGATTATGATTATTTCAATTATTGTGACCTTGACTTTAAGTCTTCAAAAGGCTTTGTATTTAAAACCGTGACTATGGCTGTATAATATTAATGCTGGTGGGATATGAGCTGTTAGTCTGTCTTTACATTTAGTTTTCAAACAAAACTCAGTGTTGCATAAAATCATCATAGAGCTGGCGAGCGTTGATTTTATTTCGTTGTTAATGTAGTGATAGAAAATATTTTATTTTAATTTAATCACTCAACAGAATAGGAAAAAATCAACCTTGTCCTAGTGAACCTTGATTTTGATCAATTACGATTATGATCATCGAATATGTGTGAACAACGATCGCTCGCGATGAATAAAATCAAAGCGAAAGAATTGTTTTGAATAAACTTGCTTTAAGACACATCAGCAAAAATACAAACATGATTTTGGGTTTTGTGTATTATTCTTCTTGAAAATAATCTTGCTCGAAGCAAACGAAAACCCGAATTGAATAATATTCAGCGTTCAATGAACAAAATCACAGAACCAACATGGTTCGATTGATTTAAAATCAACAGCGTATATTAGTGTATGAAAAAATATGATCGTTTGGAAGCAAAAGCATGTTTTTTTGGTGTTGATTACGTATTAACGTTTTTTCAATCATCCGTAGTCGTTCTCTGATACACACTGGCTTATGACTATAGCAAAGATATTGACTTTGAATATGCGTGTGGCTGTGATATTGATTTATATTTGCGATAATGACTCACGCAACTTTGAATTATGCCTGTGACGTTAACTATGACTGTGTGACCAAGACTATTTGTATAATAACTTTGACAACGCCTGGCGATTTTGATTGTGAGTATTATAGTTACTGCGTTTTTGACTATGAGAAAGACTATCTTTTTTGTAATTGTGACTATGAAAAGGGTTTTGACTAGAAGACTGACTATGGATGCAAACTGTAATAAAATTGCTAATATAACAATGATTTGAATGATTGAAATTTTAAAATATTTAAATATGGCTGTGACTATGGCTTATGACTTTTGGCATGATTGTAGCTACTGCCCACTTTGATTGAGAATATGGTAGTGAATGTAAATGTGACTATGCTTATGATTATGAAAATGGCTTGGAATTAGACACAGTGACTGTCATAGGCTATTATTATTCCTAAGATTGAGACTCTGCGAAAGACTTAAATAAATTTAAAATATTTTATAGGTGTATGTGACTAAGACTATGTCTGTGACTATAAGAGTGAATGTAAGTATGACTTTGACTATAACTGTAACTATGGCAGTTGATTGTGATATTAACACTGAACAGTTATTTACCATTTGCGGCGATAGAGTGCTAGTCTATCAGTTTGTGAATTGCTTGTATGATTCCCTCCAAAGACTCCGGCCCGCTTCAACACAGCAGGTGTTAAATTTATTGCGGTTGTGTTCTAACTTTTATTATATAAATAAAAATAAATATAAATAATAAAGACTGTTTTGTTTCTTAAAACTTTCCATAGTTTAAAATATGTCTGTAATACATTCGAATAACCCACGGTGCTGCCCATGCTAGCTTTTATTACTGCTTCCTGGTAACACTAACTCTTGAGTATAATAGTGTTTTAATGTTAGTGAATTATGTTTTGACATAAAGTCGAAAATAAATACTTATCTCTAATATAATAAATAGTAGTTATAGTTTAATCATTAAAGACCAGCAAACATATTAATGTGGTTATAAAATAAAGTTAAAAAAATTACGCAAAACCGAAAAAGTTTTGAGAATTTCATAGGAAACTTAAGAAACATATTTTTTATTCGTAAGATTTGTCTTAATTAAGGATCTCAATTGCATGCTGGGTTTATCTAAGATGTCCTTGCAATAGTAGTTGTGACTTTTGTTTAGATTACTGCTAGATGGCTTAAATACCATTTTGTATTGGCTGTGTATAAAGCAATGTTTTTGGTAAAATGCTTGTATACAACTAACAAAAAATAACATGATGAAGCCAATACACGCTTATTCAAGATTATAGTACCATGAACAAGTATGTAATAGTACTTCTTGTAATTTTTTCTTTTCTTTTCTTTTATTATTTATATTTATTTATCCTTAAAGATTTTTCTTTGCTTTTTTTTAATTTTGTTCTTGCTGTATTTTTGCCTTTGTATTGTATTTTGCTACTAATTCATTTTTTTGCTGTTGTTCGTTTGTTGCTTTCATTTATGTCTTTAGAAAAATGAAAAGAAAAACTTGTTTATGTATTAGTTTTGTCAATAATAAGTTTAAAAATTTTTCTTAAAAAAAAATTAAAAAAAAAATATATATTTTTTTGCGTTGGGTTGTGCTGCTAAAAGAGGCAAGAGGCGTGCAACAAAAATCAATATTATGAGATATTAGAAAAAATTATAATGTTTTTTGGAGTTTGCTTTGTTTGGAAGGGATAAGTTAGTTCATGTTTTCTTTATGTGAATATTTTTCATAATTGCATGATTTTAAAATTAATAAATAGAAAAAAGATGAGATAGGAATTTTTACTCGAATTTATTTTTAAGATTTATCATATGTTTGTGTAACTAAAATTAGGATGCAAAGCAGATTTTTTATACATTTCTTTTATGGAAATATGGGAAAATTTCGTATTTATTTAAATTTGCATTTAACGTTGAGATGAATGACAACAGTCATGTTCAAACTTAGTACTTTCAGAAAGGCATATAGATACTAGATAAATTGCTGCACTAACACCTCATTTATATAAGTCCTCATTTTATAAAAAAAATAAATAAGAAATAAAAAAAATCTTTTTTAAAATCCCACTAAATAAAATTGTTCAGTTGAAATAAGACTCCGTGGCGCAACGGTAGCGCGTCTGACTCCAGATCAGAAGGTTGCGTGTTCAAATCACGTCGGGGTCAAATTTTTCTGAATACTATTTTATATTTTTAAATCGTGAATTAATTATAAATACTAAAAAAAAATTTCAATATTATAATTTCAAATATTTAATTTATTATTTTACTTAAATAAACAAAATATTTTATTTCTATCAAGCACTTATTTATATGAATAATGCTGCAGTAAATTGTAATAATTTTAAAAATTATAATAAAATATTATTATAATAAATACATTATATATTATATAGATATTATTTCTATAGTTTGTTTTTTAATAAGGATAAACCTGCGTAAATAAGTGTATGTAATTGAAAGGCAATATAATAGTAATCCATAATCTCAGTCTCTGAAGGAAATCCGGTTTTATTTGGCCGAAAGACACAATAGTTGGTGGAGCTATCTCCATGTTTAGAGAATAAATAATTGTTAAGAGGCCCGAGTTCGTATTTTTTAAGAACTTTATTAAGTTAAAAAAATAGTTGTACAAATAAGTTGATTAATTTAAATAAAGAAATTATTTTAGGAGGTAGCATATCCATTTTATGAATAGCTACATCTTTTTTTTTGGCTTTTTTCGAATTCATCTACTTTAGGTTGTAGAAGAGCTATCCCGAGACCTAGAGCTAATTAAAAAAAATTAACCTATATTCTCATCATGTGTATCTTAATTTAGTACTGTTCCAACAAGACACAGATAGCTTTTGTTGTTTTGTAATGCAAGGAACCAAATTAGTACAGAAAGAAACCTGTTCTTAAGAAGTTCTACAAAATTACGAAACGTCGCAAATATTTTTTTAAGACAACCCTACCTGCGCAACTTTTTAATTGTGTGCAGAAAACATCCGAGTCTTTGGCGGGAATCGAACCTGCAACCCCCAGACTTATAGGGGGTTGCAGGTACTTATACCAATCAGTCTAACGAGGTACTTCATTAGAATAGGCAATCAAAATTATAAGCCAATAGGAATAAAGGTCTCGTGACGTTATTTGTCGATCATCGGTAGAAAATTTTATATAAAATAATAAACGAGACTGAAAAATCTAAAAAAAAAAGTTTTTTAAGTTTTTATTTTTTTTTACGTTGACATTGAAAATTGTCACTTATTCTTATAAATAGGCTTTCATGTCCTATTAAAAACTAATTAATATCAAATAAAAAATTAAGTAAAATTTATATTACTAGCTGTGACCGCCACTTCGTTAGCGTTCTTATTTTGCTTTAAAAGTATTTTACACAAAATTTTAAGATTCTTACTTTTATAGTGCTTGAGTTATGGTTTTTACAATTTCTTTGTTTAGAGGTACCCATCCCTGGATAAAATTCTAAAATTCATATATAGTTTAATATTTTAGTAGAGTTCTGTAAATAGTGTTTAAAATAACCCGCTTTCTAAAATAAAAGGTGCTTTTAAGTTTGCAGTACCTTTAAATCGATAAAATTGCGCACTTTCACTACGTTTTCTGTTTTTGAGATTATTTTGCGGAACAAACGAATTCTCTATTTGATTGAAAATACTAAGGTAAAATTCATCGATTAGTTTTTACGTAATGCGACCACATATAGAAGAACAGACAGATAAAAATTGCAAAATTGCTGTTTTTTTTTGATTTACATTTTGATTACCATCAGCACCAGTAACACAATTTTTCAAAAATGTTTTATGTACAGAAATGGTCTGTTACAATTTTATTATATTACTAGCTGTGTCTGCCACGTCGTGGGCGACCTGACAATATTTTGCTCGATTTTGCTTTGAAAGTATTTCACACCAATTGTAAGACTCTTACTTTTATAGTGTGGTTAAGTTATGGTTAAAGTATTTACTTTATATAAGGATACCCATCCCTGGATAAAATTCTAAAATTAATAAAATATTCTAAAATTCTAAAAATTATTGTATGGCTCTGTAAGAGGTGTTTAAAATATTTTTTGATAACAATGTAATTCCACAAAGTAAAAATACAAATACAAATTTTATTCAATTGGCGCCATCTGTTGCGCAATTTTGTTTAAAATATCCCACTTTCAAAAGTAAAAGGTGCGAAACCGTGTTTAAAATATCTTAGTTTTAAACCGGATGTTGCGTACTTCCACTGTCAAGAGTCTTATATTTGAACCGAGGTAACTTTACATAAAATTTTATTAAAATTTATTCAGACAGACAGAAACAATTATTCAAAAATTTATGTTGCATGTTTTACTCTAAATTAAACAATTTTATATATGTATAAGTATTTACAAGAAAATTTTGTAATTCATAATGACCACCTTTAAAGAATTTTTTTACGAGCCTAAACCTAATTAAAGATTATTCAGTTGATGGTATAAGTAAGTTGTATAGATATTTTAAATCCTAAAATATTAATTATAATTTAAATATACTAATACTCGAATTCTAATTCCATTTAAATTTTTACTAAGGATTATAAGGAAAAATTTATAATTGAACAAATAAATATAAGAAGATATATAAAATAATTTAAAATGAAATGTACATTAATGGCGCTTTTTCGCAGCTATTACAGATTAATGTGCTGCAAATGTTACAAATACTAGCTCCGCTCTATTACACACACACATACTTTTCTAAAAACATTTTACAAACCAACAAACCTTCCTAAGTAAGTTACCAGTTGTGTGCGCCTCCTTTTTTTAAGGAAACATTTCAAATGTTGCTTAAGGGCATTAGTTTATGTAAGTGTTACTACGACTATTTTAATGGTATTACCAAACACTTACTTACGCATACACACAAACACAAATACAAACACAAACAAATACCCATTAGGTTGGTTGCATAGAAAACAAAACTAAAATAAAGGCAAAACTTCATTAGCGATAGCGGTAAGAGGGGAAGGTATAACGAACCAAAGTTATTTGCAAAATTCAAATTTACGTTTTTCAGCTAAGAACTTCGGTTCCCTTCTTTGTTAGGAAATGGCTGGCTGCTATTTTTTTCTTCACTTTCTTATAGAAAGTTTACACTATATTTCTTAACAAAATGTTTATTGTCATAGAGTTTTTCAGTCATAGAGAAATTCTAAGGATGAGGCGGTTTATTCGTCTACTCATACTTTGCCACTATTTGAAATTATTATAACTGCCGTTAAATTTCCCCGCAGGATATCATTCCCTATTGTTGATAATCTGTATTTTAGCAGAGTTTTAAAGGTGTTTAGTAATAAAGTTTTAGTAGTTTGGTAAAGTCAATTTTCTAAAATTTTATGACTTAAAAATTAGAATTCCTAAGTAAATTTAAATGGATGTTTATTTCTGTTGAAATTCAAAGTTAAATTAAAAAAAAACAAGTGAAATGGCTTTAAAAAAATCTATATAAATATTAAAATTGTATGTGTGAGGTACTTAACGTATTAAAACATAAAGGGTGTCCCAATATTTATGCAAGACAACAACCCTTTTTTAGTATTTAATTTTTACGAAAAAATTATCTTAAATGATAAATCTCAAAACTGCCGCAAATTAAGCTTAGGGATCCTACATGGTATTGACCAAAAATAAATGTATCCTCTGGGTTTTACTCTGTTGTGCAAGCTTGATGTTGGAGGCATCATCCGATCATTATTTCTGATCAATCAGTAATTTTTATGCTCAATATCATAATATGACAACAGAGCTCCTTCCAAATAAATTAGAGATGATATTGGTATAGGCGATATGTGGTTTCGATGGAACTTTCGATGTCGCTTGCCATAAAGCCCGAGAAACAATTCGATACTCTTTTAGCATTACCTCCACGTAATAATCTGTGTGTAAAGTGTAAATCCAAGTCTAATAATTTCCTAAAAAACTACAGAAATACGACATAGTATATGTATTTCTCAATAATCCAAGCATTGAGAACATGCATTAGTCGGATTATATTATTTTCCATTGGAATGTGTGCCTCGGTTAACGAGGTAACTTTTATGTGGGTTAAAGGACATATAGGCACATCTGGTAATTAAGCAGCAGACCAACGCGAGCGCAGGTTCTAAACGGTGGTTAAATTGTAAAGGCCAATTATTGATTATCACACAAATTATTTAGGAAATTATTGTCATTTCTTTTTATTTTGATAATATTGGTATGGTTCAATTATGTATGGAACATAATGTCGGCCAAATGGCACACCTCCATCCGATGCTCCAAATTTTCGAAGACGCTGAGGCATAATAAAGGTTCTATGCCGTTATTGTGCCGTGTTATCTCATCCTTTAGCTCTTGAATTGTTGCTGGCTTATCGACGTATACCTTTTCTTTCAAATAACCCCAAAGAAAGAAGTCCAACGGTGTCAAATCACAAAATCTTGGCTGCCAATTGAGATCGCCCTCACGTGAGATAACACGGCCATTGAATTTGTCGAGCAAAATAACTTGCCGTTTAGGTGTGGTTCACATTCAACATCGGCTCTTAAAATGTACAGTGGGGTAGAATCAAAATATTTTGGAAATATCTCAGCCATTTGTAAAGGGCTACGCGGATTGATCAAAAATTTGGAACGAGCATAGCAGAACAGTATCTCAACTTAAGTCTACAGGGTCTTAAAAGTCAAGTTAATACCTATAAAAAATTGCTGGTTTAGTCTGTAAATTATGTTTTAAAATAAGCGAGTTAAAAGAATTTTAAAATTTAAATTTTTGATTTTTCGATACCCTGGTCCAGTTTTCTCAAAATATTTTAAACAATTTTCAGCATATTTTTAAAATTTTTTTCCATAGTTAGTGAGCAAAATTTAAAATATTGTGGAAAAAATTTCAAGATTATATCTTTTCTGAGTTAAAAACTAGACGATTTTCAATTTAAAATATCCAAAATTATTGAATTTTTGAGTATTTTAGCCTAAAAATGGCCATCAATATTTTATTTAATAGAGAAAAAATTCTTAAAGGGCGTTTCACACTATAATAGAAGTATTAATTATTAATTAATACTTTCGAATAAAATGCTACCCTGATCTAATCACTGTATAAAGTTTTTCAAAAAACAATAACAACTCATCATGTTAGGGTTTCACTTTCCTCAAAAATATTAATACTTGTATTATAGTGTGAAACGGCCCTTAAGGAATATATACAAATTTTATATTTTTGTGTAAGCGAACAGTATGTACGTACGTATAAACGAAATTTCGTGTAAAATTTATCAACCTTGTAGAAGATGGAGGTCCCTTCATTTGACCCATTTTACATCTTAATTTTGTGTTTAGCCTATATGTTCTAAAATCCCAAAGTAATAAAGATATAAATGTTCCCAACTATAGATGAAAGTATTTCATGACCCCTAATCCATATGTGGACTTTGTGGGTAAAAGTCTAAAAAATTCCAATTTTGGGATTTTTGGCATTTATTTTGGGAATTGTGGGATTTGCTTTACCTTAATGTTGTAGATATTTTACCATTTGATTTCCGTCGACTTACTACATATCCACTGTGCTATGGCTAAAGTTATTAATCCCGAAAAAGTGGAAGGAGGTTACTTCATGTAGACAGGCTCGAATGGTGCTCAAAGAGCCCCTTGGCAGGAAGGTCAGAAAAATGTTCAGATATAATTGTGTGTGAATGTCGAGCATTGGCTAGCATAAGACTTAGGACCACGGGCAGAAATCTGTTAAATGTAGATGCCATGGGGGAGCTAAATCTTTGACAGATGCAGGCAATTGCTAGAGACTCTGTGATGAGAGAGAAGGCGGAGAGTTACCAGTCATCACTAAAGTTAAGAGTAAGGGCTGGTTATAGCACATGACTTAATAAAAGAAAAGTTGCAGTAAATTAGAAGTCGGTAATTTTGGGGATCGTTCGAGTACAACGAGGGCTATTTGATAATTCCGTAACTTGTTGGATTTTTTTTCATACAATCTTTTTTTAAAGATGTCTTTATGGACATTTTGTTTTTGCCAAAATGATTTTAAATGAAAAACTATTCATGTTTATTTTTTGAAATATTGAATACTAGCTGTGTCCACACACGTTATATGCGTCCTGACAATATATCCTTCGATTTTGCTTTGAAAGTAATATACACTAAATTTTAATACTCTTACGTATTTACTTTATATAAAGGTTCCCATCCGTAGGAAAAATTCTAAAATTTAAAAATTATTGTAAAGCTCTATAAAAGGTGTAAAAATTATTTTAATAACTGTAATTCCACAAAGTAAAAATCAAATACAAATTTTGTTCAATTGGCTGTTTGGCAGTAAGTAATTAATATTTTTTAATTATTTTAAAACAGCGCCATCTATTGCGCAACCGTGTTTAAAATATCCTGCATTCAATTCATTTTGTCATTATTTTAAAACAGCGCCATCTATTGCGCAACCGTGTTTAAAATATACCGTTTCCAAAAATAAAAGATGCCTTAATATATGTAGTAAATCGGTAAAAAAATTGCTTTTTTTATCACTTTCTCTTGGAAATATTATTTTTGCAGATGATAAGTATCCTATATTTCGATCAGGATACTAAGAGACCTCCTTACGAAATTGTGTGAAAATCGAACCAATAGCTTATACGTGATGCGAACACGTATAAAAGAAAGATAGACAGGATATGAGTTACTATTTTATTATATGTATAGATAAATGAATAGTGCATTATAAGCAAACTGAACTTATGTTATAATCTCTACATAAAGGTTGACAACATAAAGTTATAGAAGTCTGCTTAAGACAATAATATGGTCACACAGGTCATAATCTGATCACAATTTAATAGGCAAAGATGCAGTTGTAGCATTTGGGAAGCGAAATTAAAACTTTCATTAATCTATCAAGCGATTAAATACTTTTAACTTCTGTCTACCTCTTGCTGCCCCCTCCCCTTCCTCTATCTTCCGCCAATATAATTTATATTTTAAACACTACTCTCACTACAGCCATTAAAAAAGTTTTTTTTTCAAAAATTTTTTTTAGCTGTAATAAAAAATTGTTGTGTAGATACTAAATTTTCTAGTTCTTATATCTTTTACTTTTTGTGTTTGTGTGTGTGTGTGTGTTTTTTACTTTGGCTGGCATTAGTGTTTGTATTATTTTCTTTATTTTTATTTTTTTGAAAAGACGATTTATGTACAGTTCGTTAGGGGTAAGTTACGACTATGGCAGCACAGCCGCTCAGACGTCGCTGATGATGTGTTCGCTCGCTCGCTTGCTGGCTGGCTCTAAGATGTTGTTCTATATTATTGTATCTACGTCTGCAGATTTTCGTATTGTATAGAATCAAATTTAGAATAAGTACCAAAACGTTAGAATATAGTGTTGCCTAAGGTTTATTTCAAAAAAAAAAAAAAAAAAAAATTAACGAAAAAATTGAAAACAGAAAGCCGAAAGAAAAAATGCTGCTTTCGATAGGTGAGCGAGCACATTGCAAACAAGAAAAGACAAAAAAATAACTAAGCGGTGGCAGGGTTGCAGATACTTTTAGTTGTAATAAAAAGAAACGAATTACAAAAGGTTGCGTTAGTTTAGATATTTTTCTTTTTTTTTAAGAAATTTACCCGCTTTATTTTAAAGTCGCTGAGAGTTTGCCCATGAGGTGGTGGAGTAGTGTGCCGTTATGGGAAAAGTAGTCAAATATTATTTCGTGGCAGTAGTAGAATACCGTTCTTGCTATTGTTGTAATGGTTTAGGGAAAGGGGGTTGCTTCAATTTCATGGCAAGCTGAGGTGGGTATAATAAATTTGAAACTATAAAACAACATTTTATGGGGCATTAAAGTAAAATTTTACAGTTTTTGTATTAGAAAAAAATTCAAAAAACACTTCGTTTTCTTACGTTTTTATATTTTAAACAGCCATTAAAGTCTGTTGTAACGTAGTAACCATCTTATTGTTACACTTGTGTTTGTGTTTAGAGACGCTTTATATTTTAGTAGGCTGGCAATAAAATTAATACTTGTAGCTATAACTATACGACTGTAAACAAGTTTTTCCTTAAATAAAGAAATAATATTTTTCAATTTATATGTATGACCCTCTAAGGTCCTCAAACCGCTGCCAAAATTGCTACGTGTATGCGAGCGCTATGAGGTGTTTTTATGTGCTGCCTCAGATTTTTTATTTCTAAGCTTAAATTAGTATTTTGGATTTATACTTAATAAATTGAATAGTTGGAAATATATTTCTAAATATAAAAATTTATAAATATAAATATAAATTTTGGAAATGTGAAAAAGAAAGCTGGAATTGTTTTAAATCCTTAAGTTTTATTTTGAAAAGAAAGCCATAGTTTTATTTTACTCAAAAATTTTATTTTATTTAAACCTAAAAATTAATTAAATTTTGAAATATATATTTTGAAAGTATTTTTGTAATAAATTTCTATTGCCAGTAAGTAATCTAATGAAATGAGTCACTTAAACTATGTTAATGAAATTCAAAGTTTTAATGGGTTTCGCAATAGGGGCAAATCGATTTTATGAATGTCACAAATATTTGCGAGATCTTGTGTTTTGTTAACTATTAAATATTAAATAGTTTTCTGGAAAGACCATCAGTTATATAAATGAATCCTTGCCAAAAACACTCATTATTTTATTTGCATGTGATTAAACAGCATAATTGTTGTAAACTACCAAAGACTACACTTTACTATTTAATTCTAGTTCGTGTATCTAGTATTATAGTCTATATTTTACTATTTAAGAGTAATATTATTTTCAAAGAGTAGCAGAGGGATTATAAATATTTTTAATGTCTCAACATGAAAAAAAAATTTTACACCAATCAGGAGTTTTAATTAGTTTCGAAAACAATTTTGATTAAATTTTTAATTGAATCAATTATTTATAGTCTATACATATAATAAAATAGTAACTCATTTCCGTATATCTGTTTGTCTGCTTTTCATTTGTGTTTGCATCTCTTAAAAACTACTGGATGGATTTTAGCAAAATTTTGTGAGGAAATACCTAAGTATCCTGATCCCAATATAGGTTACTTTTTTCCAAGAGAAACTGGAGAAAAAACAGTGAAAGTACGCAGTTGAACTAACCGGATAGGCATACTTTACTTTTTATAAAGTAAAAAATACATACACTGATATGTAGCATAGTTAAGGCGGAACTAAAAACGTAAGGGTTTTTGGTGTGGATTGCTTTAAAAGCTAAATCGAACAAAATATTGCACGGAAGCTGACGAAGTGGCGGGCATAGCTAGTTAAGTATATAATTTCATTAATTAAAAAATTAATTAAATCTGTATCTGAAACTAACTTAAAACTTTAATTAATGCAAACATTTTTTTCTGTGTAGTTTTTTGATTAATTTAAGCAGAGCTTCCAGGGACACGTCATTTTTTAAGCTCTTCGCAAAGTAAAATAACTTAAATAAAATGCAAATGTCAAATTATAATTTTGGTAAGAAAAGAGTGAGGAGGTCAAGTGGCTCAACAAGAATTTCGGAAATATGATTTCTATTATGTGGCGTAAACACTCGTCTAACTAAATTGTGTTTATATATACATAATCTTTGGTGCAAAGCAAGTAAAACTGTTTAATGACAGCGTAAAATAATTTTTTTAAATTTCAAAAATAATTCTAAAGTTGTCTTAATCAACCGACGGATTAAGGCGATTTTCATTAAAACCGTCGTCTTTGACATAGGCTTCATATTAAAATCTTAAATTTATATAAAATTCTAAAATTATTGTAGAGTTCTGTAAATAGTGTGAAAAATTTGCAGCTGATAAAAATAAAAGGTGCTGCCAAGTTTGCAGTACCATTGATTCAGTAAAATTGCTTACTTTCACTACTATTTCTCTATTTTCTCTTGCTAATGAGATATTTTTCCTGAAAAACAGTATCCTATATTTGAATTAAGATAATAAGGCACCTTCTCACAAAAGTTTTTTAAAATTTATCCAATAGTTTCACCGTGATGCGAACCCAGGCAGACACACAAAAATTCTAAAAAATTCCATTTCCATTTCGATTACTAACTGCACCAGTAACAAAATTTTCAAAAAATATTTCATGTACAGAAATAGTTCTGTTACTGTTTTATTATATGTATAGATTATAGCTGCTGAACTGGCAATAAAAAAGATGTCGAGAAAAAATAATAACAGTTCATAAGAAGGCGATAATTGCATAAGTATATGCAGAAGTGCGGCCAGTGGGAACAGGACAAGAAAAATCATCTATAATTTACTCCGTATGCCTATTATAATCTTGCGACTAGTTTGAGTGAACCAATATCGTGTTAACTAACAATATTTTCTTCCTATCAACGAATCAATCGAAAGCAATACAAACTTCGAACTTTTTCTACAGGTTTTCGATTGATACAAACTTCGAACTTTTTCTACAGGTTTTCGATTGACTGACTATTCCTTTCAAACTAATGTTTATTTCTATACTATTGTGTTTATTTATTGAGCTTTTTATTCAGATAAATCATTTAGTTGTTTTGTATTTTCTTTTGATTATTTTTATATGCTGTTACCTAGGGCTTATTGTCCAAAAAAAAAAAAAAACAAAAAACACCAGAGAAATACAAACAAAAAACAAACAAAAATAACACCGAGTGTGTAAGCAACCATCAAGGCCAATCTTAGTCCATTTTTTAGATTTATGTTGGTGATTATTTCTAAGTTTTCTTGCCAGTGTTTTTATTTTTCTACTCTATTCCTTGCTGTTGCTAGTTTAGTTTCACTTTAGCCCCGCAGTCGCTATGTGTTAAAAGGAAAAAATGAAATAAATAAAAAAAAGGTTAAACCCTGCTGGAAGTCTTAAAATAAAATTCTGCTTTCGCCGACTCTAAAGTTCTGTTTATATTTTTTTTTTTGTTTATTTGCTTTTTTCGGTGGTCTCTCTCATTATCAAAATTTTTTTACTATTTATTTTTATTTTTATTTTTGTTTAGTTCCTTTTCTTATTATTTTAATGGTCGTGGTTTAGAACAAAAACTACAATAATGGCTTTTTATATTTTTTTATTTATCCCCTCATTAATCCTAAGGGAAGAAGCTGGAGCAGAAAACTCTTAAACTCTCACATAAAATTATGTTCTTACCTATAAATTTTTTTAAACAATATAAAAAAATGTTTTGTTTCTTACATCTTAATTTGTTTTATATTAACCATTTCTATTGTAGAAATATGAAAATATGCCTGGTCGATAACATTGACTTAGAAAATGTTGATAATCCAAAGACTTTAGTGTCATACTGTAAATTTGTATATTTGGCAAATCTATACATATAATAAAAAAAAAAACTGTAACTGGACCATTTCTGTACAGGACGACTCCCACGTGGCGGGCACAGCTAGCAAGAAATAAAATTAGGAAATATTAAAAAATATTTAAAATTTATACATTAGGTGTGAGTAAAGATCAAGCGACTCTCGGGGAGAATTAGTGGGAAGACTAAAAATTACTCCCGATACGAATGGACTTCTCAGGTATCGGTGTCACAAACAATTAAGGCGTTGCATTGAAGGCCCTTACCTTCTGATAGTCTTAGCCCAGGCTAGTAATCCTGGGTCCCTGAAGTCACTGGTCAGACCGCGAAGAACACTACCTCTCAGTTTTAAGTTCTTGATAAGTAGGAAGAGGGTTCTTCTATACATTGCAGAGAAAACAATGTCAGGAAGTAGGATATCTCTAAGATTTTGCTGGCATGCTTTCGAAATTTGCAGTTCCCTGTGACCGTTGTTGCAAAGGCAACACCATAAGAAATGTTGGTTGTCAGTTATTAAGCATTACCCCTTTCTTTTTCTAAATATGGATAGACCTGATTGGATAGTTAAAATATAAAAAACATTTAGGAATAAAATTGCAGCTTTGCTGTCAGATACTTTTGCTAAAAATTCGTTACTATCATATCGAAATCGAAAAATCATCTTTAACCCTAGTACTGATGTGAACTTAGGTTTTATATATGTTAATTAACCGCGACACAGATAGACTTTTTTTTTGTAAAATATGCCTTTAAAATAGGATTTTTTGTAAAGAATGGTTTTAAAATACGACCCACTGGTTAGCGTAAATAAATTTCAAATACCTGTGTTAGAATCTGACATATTCTTCGTTAAACACCTTGCTCCAACTCTTTTTGTTTACTATTATTTTTTACATACAAATGAATTTTTAAAATCAGGCTTAACTTCGTTTAATTCTCTCTAAATTGAAAGAATATTAATAACAAATTAGGTGACTAATTTTAATGCAAAAATGTACAAATTTTATTTCAGAAACTATCAGAATGTAATTAATTTTCTGGCTACATCCGTTTTCAACATTCTTCGCTTCTAACTACTTGACTCCGGGCAAACATGTTTATATTAAACAAACGAATGTTAGGGAAAAACAAATAAACAAAAAGTTGCTCTCATTGCTAACAGAAGATTGGCTTATGCAACAACAAAACAAGAGAAAAACTTTAGGCGGTGGTAGATTTCGTTCTCGCCAATTGATGACGGTAATTGAATACAGTTTTTATAGTAGTGATTTATCTATATTTGGTTGGTTAAATAGATGATGCTTACAAATAAATACTAAACAAAGTAGATAGATGCAAAGAATGCTGAAGACGGATGTAGCGAACATTTTTTCATTAAAATTAATCACCTAATT
Source organism: Phasia obesa (assembly GCA_949628195.1). NCBI lineage: Eukaryota > Metazoa > Arthropoda > Insecta > Diptera > Tachinidae > Phasia > Phasia obesa. Next base: position 120,796,330 of record OX451218.1, read on the forward strand.
TGTAATTAATATTCGTACAACTTGGGGAGAATTATACGAATTTAAGCATGACTTAAACAAATTTATTTGTATGCTAATAGTTCGACTAATAAAATTTAAATCTATACGTATAATAAAATAGTAACTGATTTCCTGTCTGTCTTTCTTTTTTTCTCTTCGCATCATGTAAAAACTTCTGAATGGATTTTAACAAAATTTAGTGAGGAGGTACCTTAGTATCCTGCTTCCAATAGATGATACTATTTTTTCGCAAAATTATCTTATTTCCAACAGAAAGTGGTGATTTAATGGTACTGCATACTTTAAGGCATCTTTTATTTTTGAAAGCGGTATATTTTAAGCAAATGTTGCGCAGCAGATGGCGTTGTTTTAAAATAATGAGTAAGTTAATTTACTGTCTGTCTTTTACAGAGCTTTACAATAATTTCTAGATTTTATATAAGTTTTAGAATTTTATACAGGGATGGGTACCTTTATAGAAGGATAATACGTAAGAGTCTTAAAATTGGGTGTGGTGTAGGTGTGTGAGCAAAGCTAGTTTTCAATATAATTTTTTACGTTTAAAATTGAATAATATTAAAAAATTATTTTGAGAAATGTTAAAATTGTGCAAGAAAATAGTTTTTTTTTTGCCATAACATTTTCGATATCTCAGCAACTGCTACGCAGAATTAAAAAGAAATAAATTTGAAGAGGTGAAGGATAATTTTAATAGAATAAAACATTAAGGAGTTTTGCTAATATGTATTTACTGTGTAACTACCTTCATTTTGGACATAATGGTATACCTCGAAAACTGAAACCAATTAAATAAAACGTAGCGCTGCAAATAAACTATAATACAACTTTAAGTTGATGCAATTTTAATTAATTAATAATCCTTTCAACTATTAAATTGTAAATTCAAGCTAGTTTGAAAAAACAAAAATATATTTGAACAAAAAGCTAAACTTATATTTAGTACACTGGCAGATGCTTACGTTGAACTAAAACATTAATACCAATGATTTATTATAAGAAACGGTACTGGATTGTAAATTAAAACTGTTAGATTAGATTTTTGTGTAAGTGTGTAACTGTTCTCTTTAGAGCATTAAAAACAAATATTTACAATTTATTAGCCTCCAATCCCCCATCCAAGACCGCGACTAGGCTGCTTCCCGTTCTCTTTCTATTTAGATTTGGCCGGGTAATTTTGTTTATATTTGAATTTGAATTTGAATTTGAATTTATAACATAACTACTTTTTAAAAGTGCCACAAATGTTGCAATACGTTCGTCTACAATCTACTGATTCGCTACAGCTTTATTTTATTTTAACTTCTTTTCAGGTTTTGCCTGCTAAATAATTTTTTCTTATTCTACTGCCGAATATGGCATAATTCTTAGATTGTTTTTTTCTTCTTCTTGTATATATTTTTTTTTATTATATTGCTGTTATTTGCATCTTATATATTATAAATTTTTTATTTTCTAAATTCTTTTACATTTTTATGGCATACTTGTGCTTATTGCTAGAAAATTTTTTTTGCGAAATCCAAAAGCTGCAACTTTGAAGGAAGTAAAACTGAATACAATAAGTGGAGAACACAAAACAACAACAATAACAAAAGAAAAAAACGCAAATTATATCATAACTTATATAGTGCGCCATCTGGGATTTAGTTACTTCGGTAATAATTCTTTCTTTTACACTATGACGATGATGACGATGGGGATAACGATGAGGCGGAAGATGTAAATTTTGTAAATCAGACAGAGACAGGAAGGGCGTTTGAAGGTAAACGTTTTGGCTTTTTCCCCGTTTATTTTTCAGCCGTTTAGAGATGGCTGCTGCTTATTGCCACTAAAAACATAAAAATCTTTCTAAGAAATGGTATTCTGATAAAGGAGGCAAGTTATTCGTTTGTGTGGGGGGGGTAAATAATAGTGGCAGTAATCTAAAGCAATGGAATAGAATGTTGAATTAAAAAGTAACAAGTAGTAACAACAATTACAACAATAGCGAATAAATATTCAAAAGAAATGGGAAATGTTTTCTAATAAATTTGTTTTATGTATGTTAAACAGTTTGTCAAAGAATGTTTTCTTTAACTGTTTAAAAATATCTACTAAAATATTTCCAAAATTAAAAATATAAATTGCTGAATTATATGCGTGTATGCTCATATGTTTCAGCATACAAGCACAGAAAAACTATCATTTTTTTATATTGAAAATAATATAGTCTTGTTTAACAATATATGGTTGCTTTTAACAAATTTTACTTGTTTTTAACATTACTTTGTTTGCAATAGGCAAGTGCTGGTTAAAGTTTTATTATTAAATGGTTCAAGACACAACCAAAGTTTTGTAGGTATTCCAAAATAATATAGTATATTTAAACATAAATTATTATTAAATATGTTAACTGTTTTATTTTGAGGTTTTCGTCATCTTTTTGGGCTGTTAAGTTTTTCGAAGGCAACCAAAGTAAGATTAAAACAAACAAATAATGTTTGAGTCTTGAGCTTTCTTCTGATAATATTAGATTTATTATTATTAGAATTTGGTTTTGTTATTTTTTCTATCTGTGTATTTAGCTACTTTACAAATCTGTATTTTATTATAAAGTATGTTTATACAAAGGGGCCTAACCCGTATAACATTACATATTTTTTAATTATATTATGATCATTTAATAACACTATAATAATATTTTATTAACCCTGCATAGATAAGTTACGTCTATCAGACGTATGCCTATTTAATTTTGTACTCCATCTCTGTGGTATGTAGTGAGAAAAAATTTATATGCTCAGTATTCTCAGTTGATCTCAGTAGCTTGATAATGGTGGTTGTTTTCGTGCGGTAAGTTGATTATATTTCTGAGAAATTACACAACATGCGTCTCGGAGACGTATCGTTATCTGCACCACTTGCATATAATGGCATAAAAGAAAGATTTTTTTTATTCACAAAGCTTTTATTATATACAAATAGTTAAATGAATTAAAAAAAAATATTTTTTAATCCTTTTATTACAGTTTTTGAGTCCTTTGCGAAAGGCTGTGTATAAAATGTTAATTTTTGATCTCTATTGAATTTGTTGTTTTTTTGTTTCTATTATTATATTTATTTACCACATTTTTTTGTTATCAAAGAGAAAATTCAATTAATAAATGATATCAATAACTCCTATGCCAATATTTATTTTTTTTAAGTCCTTAAAAGGATGTTAGAAACAATACGTCTTTCAGACGTAACGTTATCTTTACCGTACGAAAAAATAACGTTATCTTTCTAGGGTTAAAATAATGGTGATTTATTAAAACAAGTTTATACTTTAACATAATTATAAATATATTTTACGATGCTATTGTTATTCAATAATACTATTCAACAATACTATGTTTACTTTAGATTATGGTTACCTCTACCATATTTTTACTTTGCGTTTATAATTACCAACTTTTTATCGATATTTTATCATTGTTACAAGCAATATTATCTTTAAAAAATCTGGAGTGGCCTACACTCAACTTTACCATACCCAATTGAAACAGATATTTTTTGTGGATATATTACATAAATAATATAAGTTCTAAGTATATTCGAATCGAAAAATTAATTGTTTAAATCTGTTTGGGATATTAAGTAAACTACCCCTTGCCCCTTCCTGATTATCCCCAAATTTAATACAGCTCTTCACCTCTATATACCAAAGGCACATACTGAATTTCATTTTGATATGTCATATGATATGACCTGTATAGAGTCCACAAAATTTGGGAGTAAGTTAACTACCCGTTGCTTCCTCCAGTTTATGCCCAAAATTTATACAGCTCTTTATCTCCATATACCAAAGGCACATACTAAATTTCATTTACTATCCCTTGTCTTGCCCCCTTCCGATTATGTCGAAATACTATACAGATCTTCACTTCCATATACCAATGGCACATACTAAATTTCATTTTGATATGTCAAACGGTATGACCTGTACATATTCCACAAAAATAGTAGCATACACACCTATCCACAGACATCATCACGAAAAAAGCCAAAATGGATTCAGGAGACTTCAAAACGTATAAATCCGTCGAAACTTCAAAAGGTATAAATCCGTCGATTTTTTTTCACGATTACTATACTTTACCTTATACTACGTATGGTAAAGTAAATTTGGTTTTAATAACCATTCTCTAATTTTAAACTTTAACTTATCATTCTTCATCGATTCTGTTAAGTTTAGCATATTTATAATTTACTGAAGTAGACCAGTTTTGATTTGGATCCACCCTCTTCGTTTCTCTATTATAAGTTGGCAGTTACGTTGGTAGTTATCGACTTTCATTCTTATCACTAAACACTATATATTCGATATTAAATACTTATATATCTGATAAAAAATATTCTTACCAATTTTTAAAAAATATTCAAAAACCATAACTTACATCTTTATAAATCACTTTTTCAATCTTTTTTGTTAAAAATTAAACAAAAAAATAATGTGTTATCTATAGATCGCTTTTCGATAAAATATTATAAAAGAACTCAAAATGGTTGAGATAATTTGATTTTATAATTAATGGGTTCTTATATTTTATATCACTTTAATATAATTTTTAACATGCTATAATTCATTTAAATATTTAATTTTTAAATCATAACACTTAATCTTAATTTTGACAGAAATAGCTTTTTACTGAAATTTAATTTTAACATAATGTCCTGAAAGAAAGCAAAAGAAATATTATTAAAATAAATTATCTACAGATTTGAAAAACTAATTTGTATTTAACCTTTATACTTAATATGAATGTGAATTTATGCTAAAATCATCATAGAATAGGGAGATTTATAAAAGATCTCATTCTCTTGAGGTACTGCCTATTTTTACTGTCGATTTTGTTGCCATTGTTATAATTGTTATTGTTGTTGGTACGCATACTGTTACATACATATTTTATTTTGTTTGTCGTTGTTTCTTTTCTTTTTGGGAATACAAAGTTTCTAGAATTTATTTCTATTCGCTGTTTTACTCCACGAAAATTAAAAAAGCGGGTTTAACTCCCCAAATACATTAAATAATAACTAAAAACCGTCTTATATCTAAAACAAGTTTAAAAAAAATCTTAACGAAACATAAGAACAGGAAAAATAATGGAGCCTCTAAAAGGGCCACTAAAGTTGTTCTACGACAATTTTAGTGGTCCTACATAAACAGTCTTATATATAAACTTTAAATATTTTCCAAATATTTCAAAACAAACTGGCTTTTATTGTGCCACTTTATTGGTTATACCGGTTTTATAAAACTGGTGCGGCAAATTTAGTGAAAATTTCAAAAATTTTTAGCTAGAATGGCTTGTTAAGTACTCGTTTATTGTAAAATTATTTCCTAATCGTCCTGGCAACTGCTGGTAAGTCCAATATTTTTTGCCACTTTTTTTTTCCAAATCCATATTTTATATGTATTTTTACTTTATATTTATGTTCTTAAAAAAGTTAAAATATTTAAAACATTTTTTATTTTAAAATAAAAAAAAATTGTAAAAAAAATGTCGTGTTATTGTATTGTAGTCTTCTCCGTCATCCTTTTACCGACTTTTTGTAAAACGCTTACAAAATTCATACCTTTGCAATTTATGGTTTGTTTTGTACTTATAGAAGTAGTTAAGTATTTGATAAAGAAGGTTGTTTTGTTTTGACCTTTTAAAACTTTAAATGGTAATTACAAACCTGTTCATTTTTACCACTGTAATTCTCATTAATAAAACTAAATCTTAAACAAAGATATAATATTATTATTCTTCATTGGATTATTTTATTTGGAGTTGCCACTTGGATCCGGACTTGTGCACATAAAGTAGAAAAAATTAATAATAAAATGCTGAGCAGGGAAACTAAACCAAAATATTTTGAAACGAATTCCTAACGAAATTTAAATGACGAACTTTCTAGAAATTTCAGATGCGGCTCTATGGATTCTCAAAGTGGGCAACCTAGGACATGTAAAATATTGAAATTTTTGCCATTTTTAATTTTAATTCATTCTAAAATTCAAAATACAAAAACGAAGATTTGTGGTACAATTAGAAATTCCACGGCTCCAACTCAGGAAAATGAGGTTATGTTGGGATTGCTGCCGTTGGGCTTATTAATTTGGTCAATGGCTGTAATGTCAGGTTTGGGTATCAAGACCGTTGCCATTCAATATAGCTTTGGCCCGAACATCGGGTCTCTCTTATACCCGATGTTCGGGTATAGTTAGTAAGAAGGTTAGGAAAGGTCAAATGCCAATAAAACGCATGAGTATAAGAAAATTAGTCGAAAGACTGCATATGACACTCATCGCGAAAGAAGTTTTACACAATGAGTGTATGGAGGAGGACATCAGCTTTTTTACTGATGATTCTCTTATGGACGGTAGAGCAGAAGCAGGCATATACTCAGCTGAGCGAAACCTGCCCTGTAGTTTAGAGGTACGTTTTCGTTTAATATGTAGAATTGATTGAACGGCTGCATGCGTTGGATCACTTGCTGGAAAGTCAGGTGCATGGAAGAAAGGTTTTCATTGCACTTGACAACCAGTCGATTATACAACGCATGATGTAGGTGAAGGTGTATTCTAATCTAGTACTGTAATGTGTTTTAAAACATAACAGGTGTGCCTCGGTTAATGAAGTTGATGTGGGTTAAAGGACACATAGGCAGAGCTGGGCATGAAGTAGCAGATCAACTAGCAAATATGATATCTGCTATGAATTTCTCCAGAACCCAGAGTAGCACCGGGAAATGCGAGTAAAGCTCCTACAATGAAAAGGCGGGGCCAGCTACTACGCGAGACATGCTCGAATGGAACCATTTTTCAGGAAGGCCAGTAAGATGCTTAGATATAATAGAAGTACCTTAAGCTGAATAATTCCATTAGTGACAGGTCACGGAAACTTCAAGTATCATCTAGCCAAGATAAAAATCGAAGATGATACTTGTAGACTGTGTTTCAAGAGGCTGAGACGGTAGCGCAAAGCACTGGTTAGCATAAAAAAAGGATCAAGGGCAGAAACCTGTTAAATATGAATGTCATGGGGGAACTAAGTCTTGGACAAATGCTTGCAATTAGTAGAGTCTCCGTAATGAGAAGGAAAGCCGACAGTAACAAGTCGACAGTCTGAAATCAGTAAAGTCAAGGGTAAAGGCTGGTTGTAGCACGTCGTAGGGTTGCAGTAAATGACAAGTCGGTTGCCTATACGAGTAATCATTGTGGATGGGGGGTCAAAAACGGACCATTAAAGAAGTGGTATACCTCCTATATTATACATAATTCATAAATAATAATAGAGAGGTTTACAAAAATTTTTCAAATTTGATTGGTACGTTTTCTTTAAATTGCTCCGAATTTTTAACCGATTTTCCTGGAAATTTTTATTAGCTGGAAAACAAAATTGCTTAATCGACACAAAACGTATTTTTGCATTAATTAAAGAGTATCACATATAAATTTATTTAATTGATTTCGTTATTGCCTTCGTTAAGAAAAAAAAACAAAATAATATTTAATAAAAAAATAACTAAATAATGGAATGAACTAAAAAGGTAATTACATATGTTCCTAAAAGAAATAACAGCATTTCATCCTTTTCTCCTTCTGTAAAATACTGATTATGGATATATGTATATGTGTATGTGTATATTTTTAAAAATTAGAAAAATATCGAACTTTTTCTCTTTGACAAAAAAATATATAGTAGAATGAAAGAGCAGTTTCGGAAACATTTATTTGTTCTCAGCTATTCCAAACCAAATATGGAAATTTTTAAGGCAGGATTAAGAGGATTTTTATCTTGATAAGCTTTACTACCAAATATTTTATAGAGCAATACATTTCCGTAGTTCTTTTAAACAAAATATTCTTGTTAATTTCTAGTAAAGGGAACAATTGTCATTATTTTTTTCTTCCGTTTACACAATTTTCTACTCAATAAAAAAGATTTATAAATAAAAATATTTTTTTTTAATAAAAAATTAGAAAAATATAGAATGTTTTTTATCAATGTTAGTGCTATGGGAAAAATAGATAGAAACTTGATTTTTTTCAAATATTTTTTAGTTATTATTTGTTGTGAAATCTGAATCTGTTTAATCTAAATACCTACAAAAAATGTTGTGAAATAAAAAACCTTCGTTTTTTTCTATTAAAAAAAATGAAGTGACTTTGTCTGCTTGTAATGGTATTTGTATTCTAGCTATTGTTATTATTGTTGTTCTTCAACGTGGTATTATCGTGAAGGAATTCATCATCAAAAACAACCTTAAAAGAAAAAAGATTTACGGATAAAACTCTTAAAGCGCGTGCCAAACATGAAATACAAAAGATGCGCGAAGTATATCTCGAGTATTAATAAAATAAAATCAAGAAAATATAAAGGAACAATAAAAAATTGATAAAAAATATTGTTTTTTGTATATTATTTTTGAAAAGTGTAAAAGAATAGAATTAGAGCCTAACAAAAAAAAAAAATATGTATAAATTAAAATATATAAAAATTTGGTTGAATTTTTTACTTGCTATTATGGTCGTAATTATTATTTAAAAAGGCTTAAGATATTCAAATAAATATTTTTTCGAATACAAAGCCACAGAACTTAATTTCGATGGGTGTCAGAAATATTTAGTAGAATGATTTCTTATGCTTCACAGGAATTCAGCATGATTAATTGCTCGAATTTTTTATAATTTCATATGTATTTTTTGCTGTCAATCTAGCAGACTGAAATTTTAAATATTTCAGACGAGAAAATTCACTGTTACTGTATGCAATAGGAGTATGGATATAAAAGGCCAAAAACATATGAATTTATCCACATTTTTAATTTATTTAAATTAAAATGATTAAATGTTATTAGGAAAACAAATTATTTGAGGAAAGCTTACTAGTGGAAGAAGAGTAGCCAAATGTTACAGTATTGAAGATCCCAAATTTCTTTAAGCTAGAGACATCCGTAAATGCGCAGTTTAAATACAGATTTAACGAATGTGATCTTTATTCAAACATTTTAGTTGTCTAAACATTTTCCTCTTTATTATTTTTGCAAATAGAAATTAAAGAATTCTAAAGAATTCCAGAAAAGACAACGTAAAGCTTTTATTAAAAGGCAAACACGCTAGTGATTGTTGCTAAAATAATGCAGGCACCATAAGTTAAAAACTATTTATGATTATTATGATATTTAAGTAGGTAGATAACAAAAATACATTACATTTTAAACAAATCTTATATTTCCTTAACCATGGTGATTAAATTTATTGCAATGTACCGAACACCGAAAGACAGTGCCCGTTTTTTCCAGGCCGACATCGTTTAATAAACTACCCTGCCTACAGCAATCTAAAATTTAAATACTTACTGGGGCAAAAAGCGAATATTGTAGAAATTAGAAACGAAATTGCAAATTATAGATAACCTTTCTACTTGTGGTGACAGTATGTCATAACCTTACCTGTGGCAAAAATGTATAACTGCTTAAGTCGACTTGAGCTCTTAGGTTTTGTTATCGTGACTAGGTCATTTATTTCAATGTGTCATTTTTGAGAACGTAGAATGACATAAAGTAAGAAATATTCTCAACTGCATTGGGAATTAATTAATAACAACCAGCTACAAAATCCTTAAGTTATCTACTTCAAAATTACAGTACACAATATAAGCAGTTTTTCCTTATAGCCACAGATATTAGCTTAATTTTCTGTCTTACTTTGGAGTGGATTCACTTTATAAAATACATTTCAATATCTTTTGTTTTTACTGGCAGTTGTGCATCGGCGAAGAGCTTTATACGAATCATAAAGGCCAAGCTCTTAAGCAGCTACTGCGCAAAGAGCAAAAAATTTGTTGAACTAATTAAAGATTTTAATTGGTTTTAAATTAAAATGCAATTAATTTTTTAATTGATTCAAATTTTTTTTGTTTGAAACATAGCAAAAAGAATTTTCTAATCAAACAAAAACAGTTAAGCAAAACAATTTCCTGATTAAACAAATTAAACAAATAATTGAATCATTTTAATAATATTATTTAATTAAATTTTAATCTTAATCCAATTAAAAACTTTAATTAGTGAAAATATTTTTTTCTGTATAAGCAGATGATGATTATGAATAAACAACGAATTCATCTTTTTTAATTGAACTGGCTTTAACGGTCCTCGGCCTACAATGGAAGTTAAACGATTTACTTGTTAATAATCGAACAGTTAGTCGAATAAAAATTAATCAATTAAACTATTAACTGTGAAGAAATGAATACCAAGTTCACAGAAAAAATTGTTTGCACCAAATAAAGGTTTTAATTAGTTTTAAATTAAATTTCAAATAGTTTTTGAAATTAATTCAAATGTATATTTGTTTAAAACAGAACAAACAAATTTCACAATTAAACAAACAATTGAATCAATTAATTATTTAATTATTTAATTAAATTTAAATATAAAAGCAATTAAAAGCTTTAATTGGTGAAAATATTTTTTCCTTTTTTGTTGTTTAAAGATATATTAGAAAGCACTCACTATTTTTCCAATTTAAGGGAGATAATTTAAGACAATCCTTTAGGATTAACATTAAATACAACGTTGGACCTTACACTGGTTATCCTTGTTAGGACATTAGGTCAAAGTTAAGAAGATTTCCTAATAAGCTAAATTAAGCACTTAGAAACTAGCTTTTCCAGTAATAATCAATTTCAGTGAATTTATAATTTGGGTTGAATAAATTAAAATTAATGGAGAATTTCAATACCCAAAATTTAAATTGTTATAAAGTTTATGTATTGTCGCTCTTGATAGATGTAAAAATTTTAAATAATTTAGAACAGTTAAGGAATAGTTTAGAAATATATGATCACATCATTACATATTTACATATATACAAATATAAACAACCATATTAAACGTATTGTCTGGTGTAGATGTGATTATGTAAATTTTATATTCAGTAACACTACTTTTACCAAGGATTCTATATGTCAGAAATAGTGCTAAATGAAATTTATGTCAAAAAGAAAAATGCCAAAAAATTATTTCTTGCTAAAAAAGAAGTTAGAAGAGAATGATTAAGAAGATTCCAAAATCTTTTCAATGATTTTTTTCTTTCTATAAAACAAATTTTTACTACTGTTGCTACTACACCATACTATTATTCTTTATTTATTTGTTGTTGTTGTTATTGCTATTGTTGGTGTTTTGTATATACAATTAAAAATGTAAATCAGTCGTCCTTGTACATTTTTGAAGCTTTTCCCTTTTGTGGGAGGAAAGGAAAGCATAAAGAAGGAAAAGAAGGATGAGTAGCAGTAGTAGGATTTTTTGAAGGTTTTTGTGGCTGCTTTTAATGTTGTTGCTGCTGTTGGTTTTAGTTAGACACACACACACACACAAACAAACATATAATTTTTTCGCTAAACGCTAATGGCATTTTTTATATACTCAAAAATGTTAGCGACGTCGTTAATGTTGTTGTTGTTGCTGTTCTATTGCTGTTAAAGTCATGTAATATGTATCTGTATGTGCGTATGTGTGTTTATATATTTATATTTTATTTCGTGTGCGTTTTTTCTTCTACAGTATTTGTTGTAATTTGGGATTTTAAATTTTTTTTTTCCAAGAAAAAAAGGAAAATTTCACACATACTCTTACACACTCTTAGAAACAGTTTGTGTAATAGGAACTAGAAGGGTGTTTCCGGTTTTGTTTAGTGTGGGTGTGGGTGTGGGTGTGTGTGTTTGTATAGTTAGTTATATAAGAGCTTCAGGAGCAGCTAATGTTGTGCGTTGTACCAGAAGATGATGAAGCACAAGAAGAACAACAACAAGACCAACAATAAATAAATAAAATAAAGGCATATTATAACAGACTCGCGTATGTGCCGTTAAAAAAAGTAAATTTACATACTTACGTAAGTAGAGATGTGTCGGAGTGTGCGTATGTGTGTGCATATCTGTTTTGCATACAAGTAGTATAGAGTACGAAACATTAAATAAAAATTTGAAGAAAATGTTGTTAGATTGCTTTGTAATATAATGCGGTACAATGTAACACTCGCATATTTGTATGTGTGCAGTGTGCAATTTGAAAAAAAATAGAGTAGAGTTAAATATGACGATGTTGTTGCTGATGGTGGCAGTTGTAATAGTAGTCAGTTATAGTGGTAGTGTTGGAGGTGGTAGTAATGGTGGTTGTAGTTATATTTTATATTGTCTTTTTTCTTGTTGCTGTTGTTGGTGGTAACAACCAGCGACTGCGTAAGTGTCAGTACTAATGTTTGAGTACATAGTGCGTATTCACGTAGTTAATATTTCTTTGTTAATACACATTTGCATGTGTGCGTTTGTATGTGTGTGTGTTTATATGATTAAAAGAAAAATATCTAACATATAATACATAAAAATTACCATGCCACTATAAAGTGTGTGTACCTCTAATTCTATTTTGCATACGCATACACTTGTCAATACAAAACTGAATAACAGTGGGTCGAATGTGGTATATGTTGTTTAAATATTTTTTTTAAGAAAATGTTTTAAATGTTAAAACTGGGCTTATTTTCTAATAGAAAATAATTTAGATAATAAAATAATCTAAATTTTGCATGAATTTTCTTACAACTACTTTTATAGGTTGTACCACAAATATTGATATTATATTATACAGAGCTGTATGTAGACTTTCGTAACATGGTAGTACTTTTCAGGTAGCGATGCGCAGTATATGTATCAAAAACAAATTTTTCATTAGCGATCGATAATTCAATCATAAAATAAAAATGAGCTGATCCGTTTCTTTAATTGCTATAAACAGTCACTTATTAACTACTATTATAGGTTTACTTACGCTTCTATAATTATTATTCCTCTCTCCGATAGCTATTAGCAAGTTATAATAATGGTCCTTAAACTTTGTTAATTAACCTTAATAAACCTTTTCTATTATTCAGCTAAATTTAATCGTTTTAATTACGTTTTGTTGAGATCTATTCGAAAGTGGCAATGTTAAAAATTACTTTGAATATTAATCATTACAATTTTGTAGAACGTTTACTGTTATTAGTATCATTATTTTAAAAATAATGCGACCATAGGATCTTCTGCATAACCCTTATTTTCAATATAGAGGTCTAAGCTGCGGATGAGCTTTTATTATTTATGTACGCGGGGTTCCGAAGCAGACCACTAACTTTATGGGCCCCTTTTCGATTCCCTTTGTTCCTCAATGATTTCTGGTACCCGACTGGTAATTTACGAATACTTTACTTTCATTGAGCCTCGTGCTGTCACTAGCATTTTACTCTCAACTGTAGTGATTTCAGAATGGCTACTGATATATGTCGACATTCTTCCTCGTCACAGCGTCTATGGTAATTGCTAATATTTGCTTAAGACTAGGTCTCTACAGCATCTCCATTTAATATGTGTTTGACCGTGATCCCAAAGCCTTTTTATGTTAGTCTTTTTCCAGGCTCAGTCTGGTTTTACCTCGATTTTCAACTTGGCCAGATAATACTTGAGAGTCCGTGACCTGTCAATAACGTAGTTAGCCAGCTGAAGGCACCCAGATTATATCCAAGCTCCTTGTTAGTCTTCCTGCCAACTTGTAGTGAGAAATTCCAAAGTCTTTGTAGGAATCGAACCCACAACGCCGGCCTGATAGACAAGCACACTACGATAAATTTTTAATGTTAAAACTTCTGCAGTTTGAGATAAACTTCGTTGCTACTTATTATTTCTGATCATTTTTTTTAATATATAGATTTTAAGATATAAACCATAATTTATACACTCTTATTGAAAAATTTGTTTATAATATAAAATCTTTGAGGAATAGGCCGTCTTCCATTAAAAATAATTATTTTCTAAATATATTCTATAAATATCACCAAAAATTGTTGGGTTGCTTATCATATGAAGATTTCTTGGCTTTATTTCATTATTACTTTTGGGTGATTTTTATAGGGCCATTTTCATGCAGCCTCTAAATGTATATCTAAGTTCTAAATATGCTTTATGCTCTAATGCTGTTTATTGACTATTGATAGAGACCATAGTTATATTTCAAATACTTCTTATTGTATTAAATATTTTAATGAATTTTTTTCTCTTACTTAGTTCACCTCATCTGTTAAAATAAAGTTTTTCTGATCGTTAAGTATAAACGACAAATGCAGCAGCTGCTTTATTTCAAAACTATCTATTATGAAGTTCAAGAATAGTCGTAAAACTAAAAGGGTGCACAATATAAAAAGATTTCATAGAAACGACAGCATCTAATCTAAAACAAGAAAAATGCATGACTCTATACATTATAACTATTTATAAAATTTCAATTAAAAACAGTTTCTTAAAAATTCGAGCAAAGTTATTTTATCATCCCTTACAGCAATTATACCACCAAATGATCTAGTTTTTTGCTTAATTACTACGATGACTATAAAAGCTGTACTGGTCATACAATGTTACAACTTCTTACACTCTCAAATACAAATTTTATCTGAAGGATGCTGTTTTCATTCGTCACACGGTGCGACTTGGTATTTAAGATGAAAAAAGAAAAATTTAAAAAAAAAATATATCAAAAGGGTAGTTTTTATATTTTTAACAGTTATTATGTACATTAATATTCCTACGCATACAAACGCAATGGGAAAGGAGGTAAAAGTGAAATAAATAATGTATGCAAAATAAAAAATTATTTAGACAAAATAGAAAATTTGTACAAAAAGTAAAAAAGCAACAGTAAGAAAAGTATTTAAAATAGGAAAATTATAATGAAAAAAAAAACGACAGCAAAAAATATTAATATAAATAAAATGTTTGCTAGTGTGTTTTTGTATTTACGCACACTTGCACTTCCACAAAACTGGCTCCCACTATCATAACAATAACAAAATTAAACTTCTAGCTCACATTTGGTGCATCTCATTCATTTTACCCAGCAAACAAACGTTATTTTCAAGTGATTTTCAAACGTAATGAATGATAAGATGGAATTTTCAAACAAGAAGTATTTGTTTGTAAATTCCATCTTATCAAGGTTATTATAAAGCCTTCTCAAGTTATGTAGCTATATAACGAATAAGGGTTTATCAATTTAATATTAAATTTAGTTTTTGTATTATCACAAAATATGCTCGACCTTAAATACAAAAAACCTCATAAGTATTGTTTTTGTTTTAAAACTAATCCATACCAAATTTGGGACTCTTACTTTTATAGTGCTTCAATTTTATATATTTATTTTGTGTAGAGGTACCCTTCTCTGGCTTACTCATAAACATAGGTTTTATATAAATACTATAACCTTAATTTCCCATGTACAAAAAATAATGCTGCCAAGTTTTCAGTATTATTAAATTGGTAAAATTGGATATTTTCAATTTTTATCTCTATTTTCTCTTGAAGATAAGACCTTTTTAATGGAAAAAAGTATTCTACCTTCCTACGTGATGCAAACTCAGACATACGGACAAAAAATAAAAATAAAAAAATTGCTTTTGTTATCTATTTACACCAGCAACAAAATTTCCAAAAAAAATTCATGTACAGAGATGGACCTATTACAGTTATATTATGTGTATAACTAGATTAGAATAGAATATATTAGATATAACATTATTTATTTCATAGAAATAATTATTCATGATTTTTTAGAAACACAAACTAAGAAATTATCAAATGTTAACAAAACTCAATGAAAATCTTTATTGAAGACACTGAAAAAATTTGTTGCACCAATTAAAGATTTTAATTAGTTTTAAATTAAAGTTCATTTATTTTTTTAATTTTTAAAATATATATATATATTTGTTTAAAACAGAACAAAAAATCGTAATTAAGCAAACAATTGAATCAATTAAATGTTTAATTAAATTTTAAACTGCAACCAATTAAAACCTTTATTTGGTGAAACCTTTAATTGGCCTCAATTTCTCGTACTCACTTTTCTTTTGTTATATGATATCATTTACTGTATTATACAATTCTAATAATTCCAATAAATAAATAAATAAATAAATAAATAAATAATTAAATAAAAAAATAATTTTTCTGTGGACGCTTTTATTCTTGAATTGTTTTCAAATCAGTATCAAATCTTAAGCATTCGAAAAAGAGTTTCATTTTCAATTACTCCAATTTTAAAGTCAAACCAGCATGTTTGCTGGGTATTAGTTGGATTATTTTTATTTGTGTTGGATATGATGGCATTACAATAAACGTTTTTTATGCCCGCGTGTGTGTACTCTATATTTTTTAAGACGATGTTGTTGTTTTTAAATTAACTTTTTTTTTTTTTAGAAATAATTTCTGTTTTTTAAACTACACACATACATACTCCTCTAAACACACATGACAACAAGTTCAGGTATGTACATATACTTGAAAATGTATGAGAGCAGGTTAAGAAGTCTTTTTCCTGATAAAAGAAAAATGTTTCCGAATCTGAAGACGGTTTCATATTTTTTTTTTGTGAAAGGGAGCTTCCAATGTTGATGTAGTGTTACAAAAAATTAAATGCCATTGGAAACTATTTCTTTTTACTGAATACAAAATTTGTCCCTAAGCCTTTTGTATATATCCCATTTCCCAGAGAAGGTGAAGAGATGGCAGTGAAAAAACGCAATTTTTGGTTTAAAACTGGGATATTTTAAACACGGTTGCACACCTTTTATTTTTGAAAGTGGGATATGTTAAACAATATTGCGCAACATTAGGCGCTAATTGAATAAAATTTGTATTTGATTTGCATTTTACTTTGCAGAATTACATTGTTATTTAAAGATTTTAAACACGTTTTACAGATACACACAATACAATAATTTTTAGAATTTTATGTAAATTTTAGAAATTTGTCCAAAGCTGGTACCCAGAAAATATGTAAATGGATGGATTTTAACAAAATTTTGTCAGAAGGTACTTTAGCATCCTGATTCCAATATAGGATACATTTTTGCAAAAATACCTTATTCCCAAGATAAATAAATTCCCAAGTGAATAGTACTGCATACTTTAAGGCATCTATTATTTTTAAAAGCGGGTTATTTTAAACACGGTTGCGCAACAGATGGCGCTGTTTTAAAATAATGACAAAATATTATTAACTTACTGCCAAATAAGCAATTTAATAAAATTTGTATTTGATGTGTATTTTTACTTTGTGGAATTACAATGTTATTAAAATATTTTAAACACCTTTTACAGAGCCTTACAATAATTTTTAGATTTTTTTTTTTATAAATTTCAGAATTTTATCCTAAATAAATACATATCTGAAGCACTATAAAAGTAAGAGTCTTACAATTGGTGTGGAATACTTTCAAAGCAAAATCGAGCCAAATAATATCAGGACGCCCTTGACGTGGCGG
Source organism: Phasia obesa (assembly GCA_949628195.1). Taxonomy (NCBI): domain Eukaryota; kingdom Metazoa; phylum Arthropoda; class Insecta; order Diptera; family Tachinidae; genus Phasia; species Phasia obesa. The sequence continues at coordinate 120,813,725 of OX451218.1, forward strand.
TCACAACTAGTAGATTAATAAGAACCAGGCATGAAAACGTCAAATTTTTATGCATGTGATTAAATTGCACATTGAATATTAAATGCACAATTGAAATAATATAGCGAGACTAGATATACTAAAACATAAATATTGCTTTATGGCTTCTAATACATTAGTTTATAATTTATAATTATAATCGAATGCTTGAAATAAATAAATAAATATTAGGAAGATAACTTTACGATATTAATGTTTGAATATAATTTAAAAAACGCTTAAGTCCCACGATCTTAGTGGTTAGCTGAAGACCATTTCCATAATTTTTTCTTTAGTAGCTCGCTTGTATTGTGTGCGGTCGCAGTGGCGCCATCCTGTTGACTCTATATTGCTTGCAATTGACGGCGACCTCATAAATAAAATAAGAAAACAATCGTTTTACCAGGCCACAATTTTTTAAATAGTTTAAAATAAATAAACTTTTGCGTTTTGCAATGGTTTTTCTAAGTTTGAACTTTTTATTTCAGAAATAATTCGGTAACTCTTAATGACATTTCACGGAGATCTGTTTTCGAGGTCAGACTCAAAATTAGGGTACCTCTGACATACATAGATATTAAAGCTTAGGTAGTTCTTACAAATACCTATAAAATATGTGTTTACGTGTTTGCGTTATCTATTTTGGTTTGAGAAAAAATATACTTAGAAACGTTTTTTTTTGGGAATTTTCGGCAGACGTGTTGGGATAGTTATTTTAAGATATTGACTAAACTTTTGATAAAATTAAGAAGAAAATATAATTAATTTTTTTCCGGATATCTTGTCTCCATTCCATTAAAATTAAACTGATAGCCATAACAATAGTAGTGCAGACAATATTTGCTATAATCAGTGTTTAAAAAGCTACTAATATTTTAGCAAAAATACCTTCCGAACACAAAAGTTAAACAATGCTTAATGCTGAAATAGAGAATACTTTTCAGAAGCAGAATCCAAATAATCACTGCTTTGTTAATCTGACTATTTAAAAAAGCTGTCAAAGTTTTTTTTTAAATTGCCTAAGAATGAGAATCAATGCGGTTAGAATTTTCTTAGGTATTCCCTTTAGACCTCTTACTTTAATTTAAGGTGGTTAGACACCATCTTCATATGTAATAAGTTAGTTCTTCATTAACTTGTTCGTAAACAATTTTTAACTCTACTGTTTTTATTTCAAAGTCTTCATTTTCATGATAAGTACTTTTCTACAGAGACAGCCACCATTTTGGAGACACTGTGTAACAAAACTGACCCAAATTTAAAATATTTGTCATACATTAACCCATATAACCAAATTTATGTGTGTAATATGTGTATTCCTGCATTAGGCCTGACTCGACCTGCTTTAGTTGACTTCGTTTAGCAATGATTTCCTTGAGTTCCTTTTTGATATTTTAAAATTACTTAATAGATTACCCTCATCTGTAGAAACCTCCATGCACACTTAACAACAACAAATTAGATATTATATAAGCCTACGCATTTAGGTTACAAGAGGATGTTAGAGAGCGTTTGGTTTGGGAGATTTTAGGATATAAAAGATTTTTTTCCAACTCATATCAAACACATACACACTTCCACGAACGCACACTGGTTTTGTTGTTCTTGGAAAAATACTTGTTTTGACAACCTTTAGTGTTTTTTATTGCTGTTGTGTGCTGCTGCTGTTGTTATATTCATGTATAGCTGCTCATGTCATTTGCAATTTTTCATTTTAATTTTCATTGGCGTAAGTGAAGCCAACAACAACTACAACAAATTAGTACTAAGTACATTTAGACACATAAGTACAAACACACACACACACATATGTATTTATCTATCTACTACACCTTGAGCTTGAGCTGGTAAAAGTTTTTGTTGTTTTTTTTTCTATTTAAGATTTTTCTAACAAAATACAAAATAGAAACAAAAAAATATTTCGGTACATGTACTTTGAAATTATGTAATGAGCGTATAAAATGTGAAAAACTTCTTTTCATTTTCATTTTCATCTTCTTTTTCAATTTGGCAAACGGAAATTGCCTTGGGAGGTGACATACTACATGGATGTATGGAAATTAAAAAAATTTAACGAAAAGAAAAAGTAAGTTTAGTGTGTGCAAAGTGTAGATTTTTTTTTCGTAACCTCACTCTTCTTAACTTTAAATATTAAGAAAAAAGATAAAATAAGCATTATGTATGGCTTTTAAAGTGGTGGGAGTAGTTTGCTTTTAGAGTTCAAGGCAGAGGGAATAATTTTCGTTTTTTCTCTAAAATTTTTTCTTTCTTCGAATGTATGTAAATGTAGATGATGTGTAACGTATGAGTTTTTGGTGCCTCAGCTCGCTCACATCACTACACACATTTTACTTTTTTCTAATAATTAATTTAAAAGTTTTTCGGTTAAATATAATTTTTTCTCTTTATGTTTTTTTGTTGTTATTGTTGTTACTTGTACTTTGTAAATTTCCCATACAAACGTTTTAATACTTTTTTCATTAAATATGCCGTAAGACGCACAAACAATTACAGTGGGAATAGAGAAACTAAATTCATACTAATAGTTTAAATAGGTTTGTAAAACTTAGTTTATGATAAAGCGGCGCACAGTGGCGTCTTCGATGCTATAAGTGGGAAATAATTCGTGGTGACTTCGCTGTTTGAAATTTTTGATCATTTTTGCTCAGTATCATTTAAGAGAGCCAGGTTTCGGATTTACGAAAAAAAGTGGTGGAATAAGAATGGGAGAAAGGATTCCCTCCCCCTACAAAGTATTTAATAATAATCTGTTATCTAAAAATCTATAACACTAAGGCCCATTGTTATAACTTGGCAATAGCTAAAGTTAGGATTTTATCGGAGAGATAAGTAGATTTTCGTAATAATAAGGCAGTAAGGCTCGTTAAAGCACGTGATAGTTAAAGCTCATTTTTAGCTTACTTATGATAACCAGAAACTGATTATCGCTCCAACACGATCCTTACTTTAGCTTTCCCAGTTTCTAATTTTAGCTTAAAGAAGTAAAATTTTTACATTTTTTTTTATTATATTTTATTGCAATTTTATTTATTTCCCATTTATTTCTTTATTGAAAAATGCTATGTATAACATTTAAAAAAATGGAATATAAAAATATGTATTATTTAAACATCTCTATTTCGTATCCACTTCTTAACAATTATGTGACAATAAGGAATAAGTGCTTAAGTTGACTTGAGCCAAATTTAAGTTACATTTTTTCGGTGGTTAATCTTTTTAATGAAATTTAAAGAAGTTAACATTATCTACGAAGCTACTGGTTTTTATGCAGAGAATTAGAGCCTTGGCAACTCATAAAATATGATTCCGATAAAACGTCATGTTATATTCAGATATCTTATGTTAAGTTATGTCTTGTAAATATAAACAAATAACCATAATAAAACTGTATAAATTATAACAAGCAAAAGATGTATATTGGGCCGAATCTTATATAACCTTCACCATAGTAATGCTACATATTGTGTTACCCTCTTACGTTTTTGGATTTTTATTAATTATTTTTTTTTTAATTTTTTGTAAATTTTTTAAAACATTTTTTTGTAAGAATTAGAAAGTTCCTGCAATCTACATATATTGCGTTAGAATGATCAGACTAAAGGGGGTCATCTTATTGACACCTCCCCCCCACTAATGAGCCTATTGACAGCTCCTGGGTACCAGTGGGAGCCATGTGGGTCTATTGGCCACCTCTATATGTATTGCTTTCTATGAAGTACAATACAAATCAAAACAGAAAAATTTTACCAACCTAAAAATGAACACAAAACCATCCCCGCAGGGTCTAATTAAAAAAAAAAACGTAAAAAAATTTAAGTGGGTATGGCTTTTTGCTAGCAGCCTCCAAAGAATTGATCCGATGTTGCTGAATTGCAATCCCATAATTTTTGAAACTATGGCTGGCAGAGTGGTAGGCTTAAATCTTCTGTATCTTATCTGGTGCCTTGGCAAATGACATTACTACCCAAACACGGGCAGACGGACATCGCTTAAACAACTTTTCTATATATAAGGATTCAGAATATATATGAGGTCGGAAATTAATATTGTAGAAATTAAACACGATATGACAAAGATATAAATATACCCTTTCCACCTGTGCTGAAGGATACAAAAATGAATTCGTGATATTTGTTTAGTTAATTAAATGGTAAATCACACATTTATTTAAGTGTATTTTGTTTTTCTTTTTTTTTTTGATTAATTGCTAATTAGACTTAATTTCTTACTTAGTTTCGAATTTATTAAAGTTTTATTTTTAACTAGTTGAAGCCTACTGTTAGCATATACTTAGATAAACAATTTTTATAATGTACAACTTTTTTTCATTAATATTTTTTTTTTTCAAATTCATAATATATTCTATTTTGACGTGGCTGTTTAATGGAATTGTAACTGTGCGCTAATTAACATTTTAAAATAATTTCTTCACCATCATAGTATGATGTATAGTTCCTTAAGGCTCTTTATGAATAAAAAAAGTTTTAAATAAAAAACTTCTTTAAGCAAATGGGGGTTAAATACTCCCATACGCATACCACACACTCACACATGTGCTCGTACGTACACATTCCCCTATAACCGATAAGAAAAACTTTTAGACGCCATTTTGGAATAAATTAAAATAAAAATCTAAATGATTTGATATGACTAATTAAGAAAACACACATAAGCTTTTGACATATACACATGCATTCATGCAAACCCCTACAATTAAATACACAAGCTCACACATGTCTCATTGTTGTTTTTATTTTATTTAGACACACATTCGCTCACTTGCCTGGAAATAGGAAAAAATCATTAGAAAAATGTGAGAAAAGGGTTAAAGTTGTTATGGGACTTTATAAGTATAAACTTGAATGCATAATTAAAAATCTGGTTTTTCTTTTCAAAGTAATAAAATACATCCCATCCAATGACAACATCTAACAAGAGGTTAGATTAAAGGTTAACACCAAGAGCAACAACAAGGGTTAACGAAGGGGTTAATTTTTCACAAACAGATTTGCAAAGTGTCCGGTTTGTTGAAAATTAAAATGAAAAATTTAAATAAAATTTTATGTTTTTTATTTTGGTGTTAAAACGACACTTTTTCTAGTCATATAATCAGCAATTACCCTTTAACCTCTAACCCTTTTCTAAGGGCAACCACATATGCATACATACATATGTGTGTGAATGTGTGAATGTTCATGTAGAATTTAAGAAGATTTTAATTTACCACTTAAGTAATCGCTTAACAATTGGGTTATAAAAACCCTTATTTTCATGTCCCTTTTATAGATATGACATACTTACGCACGATTCAGGACATATCCACAAAATACCGCAATACATGTAAACATTTAAACACACATGCATAGGCTGATGATAGTTAAAACATTCCTTTATCAGGATATACATACATATGTACGTTCATACGAGTAGTTTTAGACACATACTCACATGTGATTGTAAATGTTTTCCTGCATTTATTTACATTTTTCCCATTGTTTTTTACCATCAAATCTGTCCCACTTCCATCCCCTGTGTTTTGTGTTCTTTTTAACAGATTTCAATGAAACAGCTTGTAGTGATATTTATTTATTAAGTTATATAAGATCTAGTAAGTACTTGTAGTTGTAGTGTAATAGTAAGTAGTCATTTAAAATTATTAGATTTCATTTTATTTCTTACAGAGTTTTAAAGAATGAAATCATTGCCGCTTCTATTAAAATTTTTAAATCGTATTTTTTTGTTTGTTTGTTAATTGTGAGTTTTCCAATAAAAAATGTTTAATTAAATGTGTAATGAGGTTTAAGTCCGTTTTTATTTAAGTTTATGAAAAAACTGAAATGTTAATTAATTTATAAATTTAAAATGATGTTACGAAATTTAAAACAATTACAATGTTATGCCAGCCATTATCTCAAAAAATAAAACTTACAGTTAAGGGTTGATGGAAGTCTACACAAAATAATTTTTTTCAATAGGTTACAAATTTTGAATAAAATATTTTCAAATATTGATTTATCCTTCTTTATTTTTATGAAGAATAATTTATAAATTTAGGAAAGCTATATCATTTGGTGGATGCTTATTACTATAGAAGTCCAATAACACAGTGCAACAGTGAAAAAACTACACAGACCTGACAGTATAGATTCGATTCTAGTACTAAATTGACCAATTTTTATTTATGGGCCTCTAAAGATTGTGAAAATCAGTGGGGCCTTCAAAAAAGAAGGGTGTCTCCAGTTTTTGTCTAAAATCTCACTCATAGTAAGTGATACCGCTTAACTTAGTTAAGCAATAATGTAGCCAAAGATTCGTTGAGTAAATTCTATTAAGATTTTATACAAAAACAAAATTTATTTCATCACTTTTTTGGAAAAAAAATTAATTTTTTGTTGCTTTTTTTAGCATAACTTACAGGGACTCCTAAATTTTCACCAACAATATATGGAAAAATTGTAGCCACTGTAAAACTAAAAAAATTTAGGGTTTTACTTTCACCCTATTTTTTGTAGTAGAACCGAACCCATACTGTCAAGTACGTGTATTTTTCGAAAAGTTTTTATTATTTTATTTGTTGAATTGTGTTTGTTTGTGTTGAAATGTTCATATTGAAGCAGAGAATGTACGTGCCTTAGTTTAGAATTGCAAATTTCAAGAACCTCTATAGAAAATAATCGCTGCATAATCGCTGTGAATCTCCGTTTCCATAGTTACAAATCACAAATGGCGCAAGATCTAAAGCCCACTGACTATATGCAGCAAAGAGAGTTCGCCGAATGGTTTGTTGATCATCAACAAGTGGATGCAGATTTTTTTAGTACAGGCTTTGAAGCTCCTTGTCATGGTTAGTTGATGGTCAAAAATTCCCGCATTTAGGTTTTAGAGAATCCATTATGTAGTAGTAGTCGGCGCCCATAACGAATATTTTTTGGTGCAGTTGTTGGACTAAAGGCGTAACTGAACTTTAAAAATGTAACTAGTCAAGGGGTAAATGTTAGGCATTCTCGATATTGTCACATTGTAATTAAATTCTTTCTGCCCAATTGTGATACTGATGTAGACCACCTGAGGTTTCGACAAAACGGTGAATTCTTGAAACTATTCAGTTGAATATTTTCTGGTCGTTATGATTTCGTTTAACTAATTTGACTGCCCTAGATCATGTGATCGATTAAACTCTACGGGAAGCCGTTGTCTCGCAGATACAAGACATCGCTCTTTGTAACTGAGTGTACTGTTATTAGTTCGACTTATACTTTAAAGATCAAAATCGGATAGATATAGGTCTGTAATAGGTGACAAGATCAGTCTCTGAAGGAACTCCGGTTTTATTGGCCTGAAGTGGTGGAGAAGTATATCACACAAGAGGTAGACGGGAAAAACTCTAAGGAGACTCCTGAGACAATAAGTCCTTGGCAGGGAGTTTCGAACAATGTTTGAATGTAATCCTAGTACCTAAAGCTAAATAACTGCGTTAGTGTCAAATCAGGCCAAGATAAACGTCGAAGAAGAAGATACTTACAGGCTGGGCCTCTACTGCACAGCCTCTTCGGCTGAGACGGCAACATACATTGTGTGCAAGTGACAAGTACTGACTAGCAATAGGCTTAGCATCACAGGCAACTATATATTAAATGTGAATGCTAAGGGGAATCTAGTCTTGGATAAATGTGAGCAATAAAAAGAGATTCTGTTATGAGAATGAAGTTCGATAGCTACCGGTCGGCAGTCTAAACTCACAATATACGCATATCGTGGCTATCATAAATTTCTAATATATTTCTAAAATTAGCCAAGGCTTTTAGGAAACATGTTTGCAAATTTTTGAAAAATATTTTCGTTTTAATAAAAATTATACAAAAAATTATATTTGGAATCGGTTATATATATTATTTGTTTTTATTCACTCATGATTCCTTTTGAAAATTTATTTAAATAAATATTTTATGAGTATAAATATTTTATGAGTATAAAATATTTATTTTCAAAAAATATAATAATCGAAATTGATTACTATGGGGAAAGCATATCCAGATAGCTATTTCGCTAGTGCTCAACTAGCTCATCAGTGGATTTTTCCCAATTTTTCTGAATAAAAACTCAGATTCTTATGCTTAAAACTTAATAGACTAAATGAGAAGTTCAATCAATCTAGAAAGAAAGCCAAATCTAAATTTCTAAACAAAATAAAAAACCATAGTAACCATTTCGATTTCAAAAAGTTTATTTTATTCTTCTTTCAATTTTCTAAGTAAATATTTTAAATAAATATTTTATACTCATAAAATATTTATTTAAATAAATTTTCAAAAGGAATCATGCGTGAATAAAAACAAATAATATTTAATAAATTTTTTTTTAATTTGATTCTATTTTTAAATCTTGATTTTAAGAACACACACTGCATTTTTTATTTAAACTATACACTCTTTTGAACATCTGTTCTCACGTTCTTTTCTTTATATTTAATATGGTTTCTTGTTTGTGACGGCTAAACTATTTTCCGTTAAGTAAATTGTTGTAAAATTTTATTTTAGGGCAGAAAATCTCTTAAAATTGTTCATATTATCGCTTCTTACAAAATACACATATTCAGTTAAATAAACATACGCACGCACCCACTAAATGTAAGCATAAATAAGTGTCATAGGATATGTGAATTTACATTGAGCCGTAGACTGTGTGTCAATTTGTTCACCGAAAGCAAAAGAAATATAAAAATGAACAAAAAATGTATAAAGAAAACCCACAATACTCAGACATATAAACATTTTTTTTATTTCTTTGAAATGAGAAGGGTGACGACAACAGCCCAGTCCATCAGCCAGACAACCATCTAGCCAATATTTGCAACAAGTTGTTTACTTTTTCATGTATTAAAAAAAAAATGCCAAAAGAAAAGCACAAAGTCCTTGTAGTTTTCTATTCTTGTTGCCACATAAGTGGACTCATACATTGCGTTGAGTGTAACAATGAAAAAGAAAATAGAAAAAAAAGCATAAATATTAAAACACATACACACACACACTCATAATTGTTTGAATACGTATGTATGTATGGAAGTAGACAACAAGAAAAAAAGGACGTAAACTACTAAGGAAGGAAATGGTTTGTGATAATGTATTCATTGTAAATTCTTTTTTAAATGTTTTTGGCCCTAAAAACTTATAGACGCATAAATGAATACTGAATGGCAAAATGAGATGATGATCAGCCGTTGAAGAATAAGGATTTAGCTCTCACAGGGCTAAAATAATGTGTGTGATATGTTAGGTGAAGTTTTAGTTTTAGAAGTTGAGTGCCAATAACTATTGGTTCAGAAAATAAGAATCAAAAATAAGTAAATATATTTTAATAGATGTTGATGACAAGAAAACATATGCATTATTTATGAATATAATTATTTGTTTTGGCATGTGTGGTGAACATTTCTTTAACTAAAAATGTAAATTATTAGAACTTTTAGCGTATATTTTGTTTTGGAATAATATTTACATTGATTAACTTATTTTTCTTTTTTTCAGAACTATCTTAAATTTTTTCCAAGGACAAATGTAGTTGTCTAATTAGGATTTAGCAGTAGATTACATTTTATACATATTTGAAGTATATATGAGTGGCTTATAAGTGAAAACTTTTAAAAAATTCGGATTGTGAGCTCAAAACAATAAAAATATTTGGTGTTGGTTTTGGATTTTTTAGTTCTTGACATATATTTTGATCAATACAACAAATGGCCTTTAAAATGTAAGATGTTGTTTGTTGTCCATTTGTTTAAGCTAATGGGGCCTGGTGTTTATTAAAGTAAATAAAAATTAATTTTATTTAGTTGTAGTTATTACCCCTTGTGCTCTCAACCTTTTAAAATAGTTTTCAGTACATGAGTTTAAAGAGTTGTGAACTAATAATCTCGTCTCGGAATTGAGGCTCGCATTTGTACGGTTTTCAAATTTAGAGTTTAATTTCAAATACTGATGACATTTGCAAAGTAATAAATGAGAACCTTAACATAGTCACAATATTCCTGAATTTTTTTAATCATGATTTAAAATGTATATTATTTTAAGTTTAAGGCTGATTTCAGAGTGCGCGCTACAAGCGAAGCTATAATATTACGCTACAACACGTTATAAGCCAATGCATTGGTTTTTCTTATGTGTTCGCTCTAAAGATGTCAAAGTTAGAGTGAAGCTTGATGCTAGTTCGTGCTACAAAGCAGATAGTGTAATGGTTTGTAGCGCGTTGTAGCTTTTCCTTTTGTTTGTGTATTTTTATTATGCTTTACGATTATTTTTTTCATGTGTATGTATGTATTTTAAATACGGGTTTTGGCGACAAAAGATATTTAAAATATGATCGAAAGTGCTTATGGTTGTCTGACACAATTAAACAAAAATTTCCGGGATAATTCCTCTTTTATTATTTTAGGACTTTGAGAGATAAGTAGTTTTTCGTTATAACAACGAGGGTAAGGCTGGTTACTATAACTTACATTTGAAGTATGTGATAGTTAAAGGTAACTTTTAGCTTCCTTAAAATAACGAAACACTACTTATCACTTCGATAAAATCCTAACTTTAGATATTGGAAAGTTATAATAATGATGGGCCTTAAACTATTAATTGACAAGAAATTTTTTGTCTCAATCCATTACAAAACACTGAAAATTATTATAAACAAAAAAATCGCCTTGGTCAATATAGCATTCATTCTGACATATTGTAGCATTGGTATATCACGAACTATTATCCCTTCTAGCTTCGCTTTGCTTCTAGTGCTTTGTCTTTTGATAATCGTAGTAATACAATTTAAATTTTTACGGAATGAAAAAAATATCACGCCCACTTTCTTAATGTAGCTAAAATTGATAAACAATTATTATCGTGTATATATTTTCTATGTACTATTTACTATAGTAGGTAGAATCCTACAATTATGTACAATAACCACGTTAATAATGTTAATAGTCTAAAAAAAGAATGGATTTATTAGAACAGTAGGCGAGGCACCTGTCATATAAAGTGAAACATTATTATTATTATTTTGCACAAGTAACTCTTTTAGCATAAAAGAGGTGGGTTTATAACAATGGGCGTGGTAATTTCCACACAATGGTGTAATTACAGAACTAGAAGAGGTAATCTAAAATTGTGTACAAGTAACTCCATATTAATGTGCATTTTGACGGGAGCCCGTTTATCCTCCATACAAAGTAATTATTCTATATATAGATAACTGCAATAATGACACTCTCTAAATTTAACATGACTTCTGTGAGAAAAGCGTACGTCTTCGAGTTTAAGCTTGGCCATACCTTTACTTAAAAGTCTTCATTTTACATATGAGTGTTGGGATAGCGAAATACACCGGGGGTAGATAGTTTTTAATAAACTCTTATATATAAACGCATTTCTTCCATCAACAAGTGCCTTAAACTTATTCTAATTAATTGTTTAAATTAACCATAGAAAATTCAACGAATTGTGGCAAAAATAAAAAAATAAAAATAATTCCTTTTAAAGCAGAAATTTATTGAGTATCAAAATGCAAATGATTTTTTTTCTGAATTTCACACAAATGCTAAGAGTAAGGAAAACCCTACTTAGCACATGATGGGTGAAAATCACACACGCTCACACACACAATTGTATATATAACCAAACTTACATACATACTCGTATATTGATTGTGAAGGAGGGGTGAGGGTAGTGGTGATAGCAAGAAGCGTACAAACAAAAAAGAAAATACGACAAGAACAACAAGTATCGTTGACTACCCAAGAAAATGTGGGCCACATACAAGTGATGAAGGCAAAAAAAAATACAACAAGTAATCCACACATATTCACATGTGATTGTCTGTCTCCATGTGTGTCGTCTACATGAATGTGAACAAACAGACGAAAGGACTTTCTTGTGCAAGAAAAACAACAACAACAACAAAAAGCCAAAAGGAAAATCGAAGACGACCTTGGCCTTTTTTCTCAAATTTTTTCTGTTTTGGTGTTTTTTTCACTGTTTTTCTCTAAGAATTTAATGTGTAAACGTGGAAGTTACTAATGTGTGTCTGCATGTCGATTTGTCTGGGTGTGATTGTAATTTTATGCGGATTATCACCCCAGGCAATATTTGATGTTGTTAAAGAAAAACCTAAACAACTTAAAAACCCAGCCAACCAGCCAGTCAGGACAGCAGTCAGACAGACAGTCAGCCAGCCAGCCAGCCACCCACTTGTCGAGCTTAAGATGCCAACACAAACAAACAATTGTTGATTAAGGTCTAACACACACGAACTAATTCTACAAATATTAACAAACAAACACATATCGAGTTAATAGCAGAAGATGAAAGGCAACAACAAACAAATGACCAAACAATTCAACCACGTCCATACTCCTTGTAACAAGTGTTAGTGATTGTTCTTTGTGAGTGGGAGTGAATTCAAGGTCATTCAAAATAACGGAAGTTAAAATATTACAACACAACGTAAATTAATACTAAAATTAAATCATTATATGCCAAAAAGATTTTTTTTCGTTGTTTATTTCCTTTCTAATGGACAGCATTTGAACACCTTAAGAAAAAAAAAATCATTCATCTGATTTTTTAAAATATAAAGGGTTTTTCAATTGGGGCATGTATATTTATACCTTTTATGTATATGCTGTTTTAATTTTCAGAAAATAAATGCAAATCACTATGGACATTTAAAGCATCGAACAGGAAAAAAACAATAGTAGATGGTTATTTCTCTCAGTGTACTTCACTGAGAAAAATTAACGTTTGATGTCCAAATTAAGGCCGTGTTCACCGAGCAATCAGTCAACAAAATACGCAAGATATTAAATTTTATGTCCCGTACAATATGTCTTTCGTAGGTATTAAATTTGGATGATATGTTTTAGACTAGAACGATATGCTGTATTAATTTTTATCATATACGTACACGTACCTATTGCTTTTCGAAATCCATTGTCAACACCAACATTAACAAACAACAACAACTTATTATTTATTTATTTATTTTATTATTTCTTTAAAAAATATTATCATATTAAAAGTGCCTTACTTTACACCACAACGAAAAGAGATTGGAAAGTATAAAATCTGCTTCTAATCTGATTTTTTCCCTGAAAGAAATTAAGATAAATTACGTTTGAAGGCATCGGTAAATTGCGGCTTGTCGGCATAAACCTTCGACTTTCAGAAAACCAAATAAGAGAAAGCCTTGATAGATGTACCTAGTGGTCTATTCACGTCGTCTTAAAATTATTCATGCAGTATGTCAATTGTGGCTTTCTCTGTGTAGCACATAGCTTTGTTTTGCTGAAGCTTCTATAGCCTTTTGCTAGCATGTTGTTCAACTTCGTCAAAAAAGGGTGTTGTATCTCAAGTGTATAGCAAGCATGCTCACGAGTTCAATATTCAGCCGTGACAACATCAATTTTTATAATATGCATTAATTCTCTTCATAACAGTGCATATGACAGCGCCCTCCTTTGCCGGCATTACTACATAGTACTAAAGCGCCTGCGCATTAAAATAATTATAAATTGGCTATGCTAGCTTCAAACCAATATGCCTACATAATACCAGAGGGGCTGCAACACTGTTCTAAAAATAATAATAACGTGCAATTACAGTGTTGCCATAAGTGAAGCTTTACACACACTAACCATCTGACTTATCCACTACTATCCCTTTCCAAAGGAAGTAACACAGTTAATAGGCATTAATTGCCCGAGTGTTACTTCTCTTTAAAAAAAAGTCTTTTGACCTTTCGCGGTAGCGCTCGCCGTTGAAGGAATTATTGTAAACAATTTCGTACGGACCTTTGCAACTGTTTATCTTTAGGTGCGGCTGCGTCGTTTTATATAAGACAGTTTTGCTCGTAAACATAGCAATTCATCCTGTTAAATTTGACTCCTCGCTAAAGATGATTTTTTGGTCAACCTTTTTTCCACTAAAGAATCGTAGTTAACTGCTTTTAGATTCATGTTAGAGTAACGAAAGAGTAGTTTTGAATAATTTAGATTTTATACATAGTTGGACCACTTTTTTTTGAGATCTTTGAGATTTTGAGATTTTTTTTAATCGATCCTGATTAAAATTTGTATCAAGCTTGCTAAACTAACATCCCAAAACACAAAACAGTAAATTGACTGTTTCGCACGCTGCGCTGAAACCATATTTCTGCAATACTACACGCACAAAAAGTGAGATTTCTCGGTTCTGGTTTTTCACCAATGGCTTATAATGATCCTCAGATCAATTTCGCTCCTAATGCAGCAATTATGTTTGTTGGCATGACCATTAATTAAAAGTGTGGTTTATCACTGAACAAAATGTTCATGTGAATTTGTAGATCATTAGCGATTTAAAATTATTTATTTCATATAAAAAATATGTTAAAGAAGAAATTTCTTTTTTCGCATTCGTTTTTTAAAATTTCCCTTTTTTCATAACATTTTTTCATGATTAAAGTTCCGCTTTTTTATCAAAAAGATCTGCTAACGTTAAGCATTTAATTTTATTTAGTTTTATTAACTAATCGTGACTTTTCCAGGAAGATTGGTTTGAAATTTAAAAACACTGTTCGCAGATGCTTGAAAATTTCTTGTTAAAAATTATTTTTCATATGACGAACGCTTGAAAGAACTTTTACCATATAAATGGTATAAACTTTGCTCCAATACCATGACCACTTTCAGTGCCAAGGCAAAGATAGAAAATGTGAAAAAATGTGAAAATATACACTGAAAAGGAAAGTGTTTTTCTTCGAAAGAAAATTTATATTTATACACATCTCTAGTAGAAGCAGTGAGTAGCAATGAAAAAAGATGATTTCTTTTTGCCCAAGAAAGTCGGTCGTACATTAAAATATTAGTTTGTGTGAGTTTGTAATTCCTGGTATATATATTTTAATGCCTCCTGCAATGTTGATGTACCAAAGAAATCTTTGTTGGCATATCTTTACTCTATATGTTTGTCTAGTGCATGTTTACTTTCTTTTTGTCGTCTGCTGCTGTTATTGTCGTGTTGTTTGTGCATCCAAGCATTGAACTGCAGCAATTTAAATATATAAATATTTTTTGAGCAAAAAAAAAAAAAAAACTGACACCAACAATAGAACTCACCTATACATTTACGTTTATTTCTTTTACGCAAAAGGAATATTTACATATCTTATAGTCAATCTTACCTGTTGCATTTACTGGGGCAAATATATGCTAAAAATAAAAAAATAGTATTATTAATATTAATATAAATGTTGTTTTGTATACAAAAGTCCAAAAAATTTCATAAAGAAATAATAAATTAATTATTTAATATTATGCTAATTACCCATAATGTTTTATAATAAAAATGCAATTTATAAATCGTTGTTCAAGGCAGATAAAATTTAAAAACAAAAGTTTTGATTTGCACTACACATTTGACCAGATATAATATTTTGGAAGGAAGGAAGTATACTTTAAGCTGCACTAGAAAGGAAATAGCAAAGGATGTAGAATCAAGAGAAAATTGTCTACTAGCTGGTGATTCGAGATATATTAATATATTTTATAATATATTTTTATATCATCTACTGTGCTCTATAGGGGAACCGAACAAGACCGCACAATTTTTGGGGTAGATTCAGTGGAAAAAATTTAACGTAAAGGAAAGGGACGTATCTACCCAAAAAGGTGCGGAGACATCAGTTGCCACAACGCAAATTTTAGCTATCAGATGAGCGAGTAAAGTAATACAAAGAGGAATGGGTCACAGAAATTAAAAAATTCAATTTTTATTAGATCTTATTTAATAATGATGGCCTAAAAATTTTAGAAAGCAGTAAGTAGTGGTAACAAGGAGAAGGTAAAAGGGTAAAGGCGATGTTTACGATGTCATAGTGAGAACGAACGACTTCTCGGAGGGGGAAGATACAAGACATAACAGCAGCCAGCACTGTTTTGTTGTATGTATGCTGACAAGAAGCTGACTACATGCAGAGAAAAAGCATGGTTATGATATGGTCACAAGAATCATCCTACGATGTTTGTAACAATATATGGTTGCGATGAACAACTTATAGTTGTTCCTATCATTATTAGAGCTGGCAAAGTATTGAGTAGTGGGTATCGAGTACCGAGTATTTGATAATTTTTTTGAGTACTCAATAATCAAAAGTAGTTACTCGATATTTTTAACGCTATAGTTTTAGAAAGAAATGAAATAAAAAATTTAACGACTTCATTAAAACTCTGATTAACAGTTAATTTCTATTATGTAAACAAAAGTACTGATTCCTATTTAGTATCTAATTGAAAAGTATTGAGTAGTATCGTGTAATTAAAAGTAGCAGAAATTGCCAGCATTAATCACAATACAAACAAATACAAACTAAATACAAACAAATATCAAAAGCTTAAAAAATAAATTAATAAATAATTGTGTGTTTTATTATAAGGTATGTTTTTATATTTGTATATCTCATTATATGTATATTTATTTAATTTATTTTATAATTAGATTTTATATTTTACAATGTTATTTTTAAGTTAGGCCATAATATGCTCCTAACATAACAATATTAATATGTTTAACACAATATGGTGTGACTACAACCATATTATTCAATCATAACATGTTGCTCTTAGATTATGGTTACCTCAACCATGTTTTTTTTTGCGCGTAGATTTGCTTCGGGTTCCAAATCTTATTTTTTAACCTTTTTTATATTTGTTATAGCTGATCTGAAATTATTTGTAGCTGCTGAAGTAACCAGACGCATTGGTAAGAACCGATGCGAGAGGCAAGAGCCTCTCTCTCTTTATTTCCGCATAACAACCGACAATATTCCGATGTCTAAAGGATTCCAACCACAGCCTGGTTCTAAAGAAGAATTAGAACTGGGTAATGAACTTATGGCTTGAAATAGCTAAACTCTATAAATCTGGATAGTTACTGCGTATTTTGATTTGAAAGAAAACATTTTTTAAATATATTTTAACAATCTTGCAAACTCGAAAAACAAGGAACTTATAGGCAAGTTATATTAACCAGGATAAATGCATTTTTGAAGGCTTCTAGCAACTAAAAATACCATTAAGATCAAAATCGGTAAAGATAATGTTTGCGGAATGAGCTAAGATGGAAGTGCAAGTGCTGGAGATTTGCAAACAAAAACTAAGGACCACAGACTAAGCATACTTTAGCAGTTATGCTTGAATTAGTGATTAGAAATTACATATGTTGAAAGTTAACCAGTTAACAGCAAGATATAGTGGAAGTCAGAAGTAAAGGTTGAATTACTGAAAACGTATTTTAACGGAACATAACACATTGAAACTGCTGCTTTAGTATCTCTTCTTTTTTGCTTTGGTAACCACCAAAACGTAAAGAATAAGCCGAGGCATATAGAATCTGTCATACGTTATGCGTCATCTTTTTCAACGGACAAATAAGTTGAAATGCAAGTTTTCTTATAAGAATTGTCAAAACCAGTACGTCTGCGTCAACGCAAAGTACTAAAGATGGACAAATTTTGACGTAAGTGGAGCAGTTTAATATTTAGCGTGTCTGCCTCTTCCGTCGTTAACCTTTTCCACCTATAAAATAAATGGAAATATAACTAATTACTAATGACGGCACTGAATATATAACAAGTGTACAATGATCAAACATGTTTAAAGCGTATTTCAATATTACTGTGATTTCTTAGTAGGCAGATTTTATAGATTTTTTTCCACAAATTTTTACAATTTAATACCAGTTTTAAGTATTTTGTATCCATAGTTTTTTTTGTGTAATTTACTTAAAAAGATTATGATTTAGAGATAAGCTGAAGGCAAAAAATGGTTGGCGGGAATGTTAAACTACAAAATAATTTTCAACTTCGTCAGAATTTTCTTACTTCAATGTTTGCAAAAAACTAAACAACTTTTTCTATTTTTATTATTTCTATTTCATTATTGTTTTAATACACGCTCGTATGAATAAATCTTTTTTCGAAATGAAAAATATATCATTCGGTAGTTAGTGTGGCCACATAAACTATATAAACGAACTAGATGGACATAATCCTGTTTATTTCTATGAAAAAAATAACAAAAACTAAAATAATAACAAACAATATATTTATTATTTATTTAATTTTTTTTTTTAATTTTATTATGCCATTATGCCGCTGTTTCATACTTGTGTTAACAAATTTACAGCTAAATTCAATTTTTATAACACAATGATGCAGTCATTCATTCATTCAGTCATTCATTGTATTCGCTATTTAGATCATTCCATGCAGATTTGAATGAAGTGTGTTGTTGTTAATACATAGTTGTTGTTCTAACTTTATGTAGTATAAAGTTTTTTTTTTGTTTAAAATTTATAGGAATTTTTCATATAGAATTTTTCATATAGTACCTCTAGTACCTTCACAACTTAGTATAGGGTGGTCCCTATTATATTTTTTTGTTAAACATTATGTCTTTTTTTCTTACCATATGTAAAGTATATACACATAGGTAAAGTATAGCAATCGTGAAAAAAATGGATGTCGGCTTTTAATACGGATTTCTACGTTTTGAGGTCTCCTGAATCCATTTTCCCTATTTTCGCGTGGGTGGGTCAGGACATATCATATGAAATTTGACATATCAGAATGAAATTCAGTAAGTGCCTTTGGTATATGGAGATGAAGAGCTGTATAGTTTTTGGACATTATCGGGAAGGTGCAAGTGGTAGTTTACTTAACACCCCAAGCCGAAAATAATTATTTTTCGACTTGAATATACTTCGATATTTTGTTCTTTATATAATATATCCATCAAAATGTCTGCTTCTATGAGGTATGGCCAATCCAGAATTTTTATTTAAGCATCCTTGACTGAAAGTCATTTTAATATTATTGGAAAATAAATATTCCTGAAATGTTTGGGATTTAGTGGAAGAGATAAGTCTCCTTTTACGTTTTCGAATGTCGACAATTAAATAGAAATTAAAAACCGCTTTAGCTCTAAACAAAAGTTTGAATCAAGAGCGTCAATATGAATAAAAACAAAATACGACGAGTAAAATTTATAAAATATTTTTTCAACAGCTCATATATTAAGAAAAATTATGTTTTATTTATTTAATTATAAAATAAAAACTTTTTCTGGGATAACCCTTTCACTACAAGTACTTGTTTAATAGAAATGGCTAAAAAGAAAAATTAAAACTCTAATGCAATTTTTGCTAACATACGGACAGACGTACTTGTGATAACACGATGCCTATCACTAGACGTAATTAAACATTTTTATAAACGAGTATGAAAATGTTAAAATTCTTTTTTTAGAAATCTGCCATTGTGATGCAGAGAAGCAAAATATCCCAGCAACATATTTTTCGAAGAAGAAAACTTTTATTTTTTTTTTAGCGAAATCCACTAGTCTCATATAAATAAAGGCGCTAAAGATTTATTGTTTTGTCAATGTGATTTTACTAGTGCTGGCAATTTCTACTTTCAATTACTCGATACAACACAATACTTTTCATTTGGGTACTCAATACTTCAGTTTACATACTAGCAGGGGAAATTTATCGTCGTAGTTGTCGAATATTTTTAAAAATTTATTTCTTAAAGTACTACGGTAAAAGTATCGATTAACTACTTTTGTGTATTGAGTACCCAAAAAAATGATCGAGTACTCGGTACCCACTACTCAATACTTTGCCTGCACTAGATTTTACTATAATAAAGTATTGGATGAATTTTTATTAATTTTGAAATTATTTGCAAATCAACCAATAGGTAAAGTATTGTAATTGTAAAAAAATCGATGTCGGGATTTCAACGGTTTTATACGTTTTGTGGTCTCCTGAATCCAGTTTTACTATTTTCGCCAATGATGTCTGTGGGTAGGTGGGTGTGAATGTTACTAATTTTGTGAACGCTCTACACGTTATTTTTCCATTTGAGAATACTTTTATCTTATATTATTTGTGTTATATATCTATAAAAATGTCTGTTTCCATGAGGTATGGTAAAGTTGAGTATGCCACATCAGATTTTTTGAATATGAAAAACTGATATTAGCACAGTGCGCTAGAATCTGAACGCTGCAAAATTAAAACCTAATAAATGTCAGCGAGATATGTATGTGGCTTTAACTCGACACATCACTTCCTTAGTCTACAAAATTATTATAATTTAAGCCTGTCCTGAAGAAAACAATTTATTGTCCTGGTTGATATTGTGAGTTTTGTTTCATCTCTCTCGTGTGCAGCCAATGAAAGCAATAAGAGGGATATTGCTTAATCTAATGAATCCGACATCCTAAAGGATTTGGCAGTGTAAGGGGCTGAAATCATTATCAGAAACTTATTTAAGCACCTTTATATTTTTTCCAAGTTTAAAGCTGATGAAATTTTGCTTTTGGATCGAATTTTAGAGTAGAAGTTTATAATCTAATTTCAGGGTATAATTTCTACCAGTAAGCCAGCTTACTTGTACTGCTGTCAACTACATTTGCGTTAACTGTGTTTCTATATAGCTTTTCCATAGCCGATCAAGATTTCGGCTTTAATGGGTTGCCAAAAGTTAGCTACAAAAATGTCTGCAAATTCAAATATTGCGATAACTTAGAGACTGCTTGTTATACTGCTCAATGTGTTGTTGTTAACGGTGTATTAGAAGTCAGGAATTTTATGCTTCCCCATAGAGGGAATATGTTTTGTTTCGTTTGGACTAATACCAAGTTAACCCCAAGTTAGCCCATTTGTATAGATCCTTCAGCAGATTGTCTTAGAAATAACAGTGCACCGTGGGATATAATCAAAATATGTTGAAAATAACTCAGCTATTTGTAAACGGCTAGGCCGATTAAACAATATTTAATTTAAAAATTCCAAAGTTATTGAAATTTTTGTGTATTTTAACCTAAAAAGGGCCGTAAGAAATTTCCCTAAAGAAAATATAAAACTGTTATGTTAAATGTGTAAACTAACTTACTATATGTGCATATGATTAAACTAAATTTCGATGGAGGTCTTTCAATTTGACATATTTTAGATCGAAATTTTGATATTAGACCATATTTTCCAAAAATTCCAAAGCTGGTATCGGAAAAAGAATACTTATCTAATGAAGCTATATATACTTTCAATTATTGCTGAAAGAATTTCTTGAGCGCTGGTCCATATTTGAACAAAAATTGAAGAAATGTCAAGCTCTAAAATAATTTGAGACCACATAGCGCCACCCTTGCAAGTGGATGGTCTCCAGCGTCAACAAGTAAGCTCATATACTCCTGTGCTATGCTCATGTCAAATTTTCGGATCAATCGGCGTAGCCTTTTACAAATGGCTGAATTTTGATTCTGACCCACTGTGCAGAGTCGCTAAAAAATCAAAGTCTATTAAAAATATTATACAATTCGCGGTCTATAAATAAGGCCTATGAACCACGGATTTGAAGATATTTTAAACTTTACTGGGTTCACTGTGATAAATTTATTAGTATAGTTCGCGTTTACCGCTTTGTTTTCTTTCTTTACTCTCTTTCTCGCTCCGTATTGAATGTGTATGTAAGGCTGCCTGCCGCTTATTTTCTATTGAATTATAAAAAAATATGTTTAAACTTTTCACTTTTTGTTAATCATAATGAAAAAAGCAACTTGTATTATAAAAAAACAAAAATAAATAGAAACTACAAGTTAAACATTCAACTTGATTAAAATACAAAACAAAAATAATAGAACAAAATAAAAACTACAAGCAAGCCATGAGTTAGAGAGTACTTTATATTGGATGTACACAAAGTAAAAAAAAAAATAATAGTTAAAAAATCAACTTCTATTCACTGAGTGTTATAAATTATATTATTATTATTATTAAATGCATAATTGCAGTGCCACTTACTCATATGGATATGGCGCTGCCCAAGCCCTTCTTCAAGAGTTTCCCACCCTCGATAGAATTTCAACAAGCAGTCGGTGTGCAGATATCAATTTACCATTTACCCTTGCAATTTAAATATTAATGCATACACTGACATATACTTAATAATACATTTACTCTTTTTTTTTTTTAAATATACAAACATATTAAACATTCCTTCTTTATCTTTTTTTTCTATTTATTGTTGAATTTTTATTAGTTGTAGCTTTGTAAGTGCATTTGAACACTAGAATATAAAAATTTTCATTTAATACGAGTGGATTTTTTAATAATTTCTTTTTTTTTAAATAATAATTATGCTTATTTTTTCATAACGTTAAGTAGTTTTATCGTGAAATGTTTATCTGCTCGTATTAGAGAGGGCAAACATTGGCTTTTTAAAGTTTGTTAATATTTTATTTCATTTTATTCGTCTATAGTTTTTTTGCAGTAAGCGCTTGCTCTTATTTGCCAACCTGTCTTTAGTTTTGAGAATATTCATAAATATTTAATATCTAAAGTTAAGTCTATTTAGTATACAGGCCATATTTAACTCTACAAAATATTGATACAATGATATGCTTTTATTAATTTAAAGTATTAGGTGTAAGCATAATTTTGAAAGCAAAAACTGTTTCATATTTAAACCATTTCAGGAATAAAATTATTAATGAAAAAAGGTCGGTAAAATATTAAGGAAACATCAGATTTTGTTCTAAGACCAGTATTCGACTTGAATAATAATTGAGTCCATTTTTGTATTGTTAACTCAATCAACAAAATCCTGATTATATTCAATATAAATCTTAAAATGAAATGAGAATTTGGTATTTTTCCAAATTAAAAATCAAGGTTTTAAAATAAATCACTGTTTTATAATGCTTATAAAGTACTTATTAAAATTGTATTATCAGCTTAAGGAAGCCGAAGAGGTAATATAATACTGCCTCTATTTTTCTGGTCTTTCATGCAATATAACGGAGACTCTTTCAGGATATTCCAGCCAACCTGTATCTTTTCGGAGCAATTAGACACCCCAAAATTCTTTGCGAGAGTGTTATTGGTTCCCACTAGTATCAATTAAAGGTTTTTATTGGTACTGCATCATGCCAAAATAGTAAGTTTACAATCTTTCACTTGTGAGTTTTTATGATCTCCACCAGGCTCTTACATCTACATATATATATTTTTATTCTATCTAGTGTTTGTGAGTTTTCCTTCTTCTTCCACCAGGTTTTTCCATTAACTTCTCTAATTTGTTTTCAAATATGTTTTATTCAATTGTATAGTATTTTCTTCTTGATTTTTGTTTATCCAGTCGCTTAAACTTTTTCTTGTTTAGTGCCCCATAGATACTTTTCATTCATTTTTGAATTCGTTTACCCAAATCTAAATTGTTTTAAATGCTGATGCAGATTTACAACTCAATTTGTCGAACTGATATTTCTTTAGGTGTTCGGCCAATCAAGTAGAAGTGTTTCGACGGCTTCTATGAATTTTATATTTATCGCTTTCTTCTATATTCACATATTCTTGAAATATAAACTTAATGTAGAATTGCTATATAAATGTATGTCAGGGCCTAGCTTGTCACCTTAGACTTATGGTGGTTTTACCACTGTGTGATTATGATGAGGGTACTAACGCCCTTGCAATTTCAGAAAATAACTGGTGATTTAGGTTTACACCATCACGTTACTGCCCGCAGACCGTTACCAATAAGCAGTCACAGGGTCTGTGGAACTCCACATGGGGTGTTCGAAGGTTATTTTCCTCCAGTTTCGTACAAAAACCTCCCCCGGTTGTTGGTGAGGTACCCTTCGGGGGTGCAAGTGGTGGTTGTGATTTAGATCGATGTGTGCAGAGATGGTGCTCAAGTGTGCTGTTGCAGTCTCAAGAGGAGGTGTTGGATGGTCTCCAACCCATGTTCTATAAATTGCTACTCATTGTCAATGTGCGGTACATTTTGTGCGAGAGTACCGTATTGTATAGTGAGCTGTACTACACAATGGGGGTGTTGGTATACACCGGGTAATAAGACCACCGTCGGGTTAGGCCATTATGGCAGGTACTGACGTTAATCTTGAGCACTTAGGGGAGGTAGACAATCAAAAGAATGACGCTTACTTTTTTAATTAATTAAAGACTGCAGGAAAAAATATAATAACTAGAAGATTAAGTAAATATAATTAAATTCTCAATAATGGTTCGTAAATTTGAAGTAGTTTGTTCGACAAAATTAAATTTTAAAATTAGTTTTTTAAAATTTGAAGAGTATAAATAGCCAGCTTAATACAAGCAATTTTGAAGTTTATTTAACTGAAAAAGACTAGAACAATTTTTCTATTCTTCATTTGGAAATGTTGGTTTAAAACATATTCTGACAACTGTGTAAAATAACCGAAAGTTTAAAATATTTTTTTCTTTATTATAAATTTTTTACACAGAAAAATTTTTGCTTCAATTAACAATTTTAATTAGGTTCAGATACAAATTTAATAAATTTTTTAATTGACTCAATAATATATTTAGTTAAGAGTGAATAAAATAATTTTTCCATTAAAAAATAAATTTAATTAATAAAAAATTAAAATAAAGTTGTATCTGAAACCAAACAAAACCTTTAATTGGTGCAAAAATTTTTGCAACAATAAAGAGTTGTAATTAATTTCAGATACAAATCTAATAAAATTTTTTAATTGAATCAATTATATATTTAATTAAGAATGAGTAAAACTATATTTCAATCAAACAAATAGTTGAAGTAATTAAAAATTGAATTAAAGTTGCATCTGAAACTTATTATTTGGTGCAAAATTATTTTCTATAAAATCATCCATTTACAATTACGCACACCTAATACTGGCACTGTTTTTGTGTTATAATGTTAACGGGCAAACGTTATAGGATAAAATTTAACTTGCCTCATCAATGATGCAAATAATTTATTGGTTTCTTTTTTTTGCCGAAAACAAAAAATAACATTTATACATTAAAATTAACTTTAGAAGCAATATTAACTTTTTTAATACAAAGAAGTGTTATTAGTTTTTTGTAATGGCTTAATTTTAGCCATATTTAAAACTTGTGTATGTTTAAGCTAGAACTATGTGAAACTGAGAAAAATTTATTTGAAGTTGGAGAATTTATTAAAATTTTTGGTGTCAGTAAGCACTTCTCTCCATTTAAATCGAGTTTTTCCAGGGTTCGAACTGTACGAGTTATTGAGATGGGATTTAATCAAACTAGTTAGAGATTAATTCAGGCACAAGGCCTGTTTTTTCTCCAAACCTATTTCAAATTTTTATAAATGACCTTCTCTTTCAAACTTTCAACCCAATCTTCGTTTTTGCTTTTGATGACAGTAGCTGGATGTGGGATTCAAAATAGAATCGATTTTAATGATCTTTATACTTAATATTGCTTGTTACACAAAGACGTTTGTCCGAAAATGATGCTTTGTCTTTATATTAAGGACAACTCCTACAAAAACTATAAGGGAGTTCAGCAAAAAGAACAAAATTTTCTTGTCAAATAAAATCATGGACTCAAGTGCATTATAATTGGACTAAAATTAATAAATTCCAATTGCAACTACATTTAGATTTAATTATGTAATTGTGTATGTAATTCTTTTTTAAAAGTAATTGTCCCCATACCTGTTCGAACAGGTATATATCAGTATATCAATCCAAGGACAGCGCATTCGATTTCCGTCAAAGACTTTGGATGTTTTCTGCAGTTAAGCTAGAAGCTTTGCAGCTAGTGTTGTCTTTAAAAGAAGTATTTTTTTTAATCACAAAAGTCATTGAAATATTAAGCTAATAAATATTTTTGAAATCCATTTCCTGAAGCTGCTCAATATGATGTGAAATACATTTTCTTTTTTCTTCTAAAAAATAAATTTATTTCTTACTTTGACAAATATTTAAATATATTTTGCTTATTTCTCTTCATTTTTTCGTCGCTAAACTAAATCAGGATGTCTTTGCAGCTTCCTCGACAAAAATTCAATTTAGAAGAAAAATCCATTTAATAAATGCAAAACTTATAAAAAAACACATTAAATAAATAAATTAATAATAAATCAATTAAAATAAAAATGTTGCCACATTTAGTTAAACTAAAGCAAAAAATAAAAAAACAATATTTGTCAAGGCTGATGTTTGTAAATCAAAAGAGAAACTATGAAAGATAGAAAAAAAATTAACAAAATGCTGATTATAATTTCCTTTTCGCTAAAAATGCCAGTAAAATACACCCACCCCACCCCTTTATTTTGATTCTCAGCAAACATGAAAAGAAACCATAATTTTAACAAACTAGAAAATGCGTTTATCTTACAAATGTTCAGGAACAACAATAATAACACATACTTTGAACAATAAATAAAACCAGCACAAACTCATACATATACACAGACACACTACTTTCAATAAAACGCCCTTCCTTCCTGTTTCACTAGATGAAAAATTTTAATATTTTACTTGGGTTTAAATGAAACTACAAAGCAAAGTAGGGGGGGGGGGGGGTAAGAAACAACTTTTACAAAAAGCTGTAATTTACAAAAGTTTTCAAAGAACAGATACTATCGTATCCAAAAAAAATCTATCTATCATTTTAACTCGCTAATGCCTTTAAACCAACTCATTTATAAAAATGTGTAAGTGTGAGTGTTACATTGCGGGTAAGTGTATGAGTAGTGAAACTAAAAGCAGCAAAGGAAATGTTTGAAATACCAATACAAAACAAAAAGAAGGCCCCAATCTATTGATAACTTTTATTCTAAAGGAATCGTTAACAAAGAAAAAACATCTAAAATAAAATATACAAAATATTAATACTTAAGCTTAAAAGGAATTTTGGTAAATCTTTTCTTCATTTCACCTTCCTCCAGTCGAATGGAGCAGTACTTCTCCTCCTGCTTAGCAAACTTTTAGAAATCAGTTTTATTTAGCTTGTGTTGCACAAAATGGCAAAACAAAAGAAAACAACACCAAAATGTTCTCTAAATAAATATTCATTCTATTCTAAATATTCAAACAACCCCAGCCTATACTTAAGAAATTAGTAAGAACGATTTGAGAAGGCAAAAATAGGGGTAAAATATTCTTAACTTTGTATTTTTTCCTGTTTTTTTTTTTTTTGAAACCCTCTTTTGCTTAAAATTTCTGCCTTTTCATAGTTTTACAGCTTTTTAATGTAAAAAATGTTCTCCCGCCTAGAATTATTATTTTTTTTTTCTCTAAATAAGAAAAATGAATAAAATACTTGTACATACATACATAAATTCTATACTATTTTGCATAATAAAATTTTATTTTTTTGTTAGAAAAATACTCTTAATGCACAAGCAATAGAATGATTTTGGCAACAAAAGCGCAAAAAAAGCGAGAATAATAAAGAATATTCGCATAAAGAAAGAAACAAAGTGATGTACAAAATCAAAATGAATTGTAAGCGCGCCCTTCTAATCCACCCAATATTTATGAACGATTTATTTATTTTTTTTGCTCTACTTTATTTTTTCTTCTCTATAGATGACTGTATTAATAAATTTTTACTTATAGTTATTCATAGTCACTGTAACCTTCGTGATGGTATTAAATAAATTGAAAGTCATTTCAGTTTGTTCAAACATATGAGACAGTATTTTTTTATCTAATCCGTTCAAAAGACAAAATCTACTTGTGTAAAAAAATTAAGTAGCGACGTTTGTGCTCAAACTATACACCTCTGCAAGCATTCATTGAAAGCATAACTTCTCTTTCAGTGTTCTTTGATTTATACAGATTCTACTCGTAAGTTTAGAAGTTGTATTCTTATACCATACACTTTGCAGTTGTCAGTCACATTCAAATCATCTAATTCAGGTAGAGCTAAATTTGCTACTCAGCGTTTTCCTGTACAATCATCTCACAACCAGCGAAGACGTCGCAACTTTAAATTAAAAATAAAAATTACGTTAAAAGTTAGATAAAAGATCATCTATCAGATGGCTTATTGGACACTTTTATATATATGTACGAAAATTGTAAAGGTCTTTAGCCATCGGTTAGTTTTACAAACTGCCCTAATAGTTATTATCACTAGGTTACGATCGACGGCGCCCTGTGAGCCATCATCTAACTGAATGCCTACATCAAGTCCAGCTTAAACCAAATTCATGTAGTAGTACAGAGTTTTTTAATAATTTTTTCTTAATGGGTCCCTTTTCGACCCCCTTCCGTCTTCAATGATTATAGGCAATCATGTTGAAATTTACGGTAACCTTCTTATCATTAAGTCACGTGCTACTACTAGCCTTTACTATTGACTAACGACTTGTAACGGTCGGCCTTCTTTTTCATCACAAAGTCTCTAGTAATTGCTAGAATTTGTCTAAAACTCAGGTCCCTCATGGTAACCACATTTAGCAAGCTTCTACCAGTGGTCCTAAGTCTAATGTTAGCCAGTGCTAGACATTCACACATAATGTGAACATAAAGTGATAATCTTAAAGTTTCCTTGACCAGTAAGTAACGCAGTTATCCAGCTGAAAGTAACTCTGTTATATATATGAGCCCCTTGCTGGCCTTTCTGCCAATGGGCCCTTTGGGCATCATTCGAGCCTGTTTTTATGTAGTAGCCTTCCTCCGCCTTCTCAGATTTACTGAGTTCAGCCATTGCAGGTCTTCGCTCGCATGTCCATTTCCGAGTATAACTCTGAGTTCTGATCTACAAAAATTGACAGCAGATCACCTTTTTGCTGGTGGCTCTGCTGCCTTATTCCCAGTTGTGCATTTGTGTTAAAATTTCAGTATTACACCAGAGTACTCGTTCACTTGCTTCATGTGTTTTATAACCAGCTGGTTATCAAGTGCTATGAGAACATATAATGAAATTAATAATCAAGCTTAAGTTCGTTTTTATTCTCTCTAAGAAAGAATTAATTAAAATTTTAAAAATTAAAAAACATAAAACTTTTCTTCTATGCAGCCGACTTTTCAGCAACCGAAGCAATT
Organism: Phasia obesa; assembly: GCA_949628195.1. Lineage (NCBI taxonomy): Eukaryota > Metazoa > Arthropoda > Insecta > Diptera > Tachinidae > Phasia > Phasia obesa. The sequence continues at coordinate 120,842,673 of OX451218.1, forward strand.
CTGGTAAATGGATACGTACTTCCCTAACCGCAGACTACAGCACAGGTTTAGCTCAGCTTAGTGTACGCCTGCTCCTGCTTAACCATTCATAAGAGAACCATCAATAAAAATGATGATGTCGTTCTCCATACACTCATTGTGTAAAACGCCTTCTCACGACCTGATAATGCGTTATCGTTCTCTAAAGTTGAGTAGTCGAGTAGGAATCAGTAATTAAATTTTTCCACTATTAATAAACAGAATAAACACGGTTGTTAAAGCCGAAGCCTGTCTGTCGATTATTTATTTCTTTTAAAGCACTATTGTCAGTTTTTAAACATATCTTTACAATAGTTCAACTGACACTTTATTTTGGGCTATTTCAAGTTAAGTGGGATCCATCGCGAATAACTCTTCTTGACGGTCAAATATACCTTTTTAATTTACGCTATTCGAAATTATTCCCAAGGATGTGATAATCCTACGAAATTTTTTTCAAGGATGTCTTAATCATACGATAGTTTATATGCTGATCTTGCTGTAGGAGTTCACGCACAGTATCAATCTTCTTTGGGAAAATAATCGCTTTAAGGCGGCCTTCACAGAATCAGTCCTATAGTGACCACCGTCAATGGTTAAATTTTGCATACCAGTGGTGTACAGTGGTCACATGCAGGGTTTCTTCATTCAAAAAAGTTGATATTAGTTGACTATAGTAAGAAAATTATAAAAAATCATTGCACGATTTAATTCCATATTTTGATGAAGATTATTTTTAAGCTGCTTCCAAAACAAAGAGTACAAATAACAGTACAAGTATTAGTTGCAGATTTCTAAAATAATTAACTAATAATAATATTAATTTAATAAAGATTTTCTTCTACAAATCGACGAAGTTCATTTCCGATCCGGCGGTAATTACCTAATTTAAAATTACTTTTAAGTTTTTGTTTAATAAACAAAATAATTTTGTTATTCATTACAATAAATACTGACTTTTGGAAAATTTTAAAACAAGAAAACATAAGCAGATTAACTTTAATTTTTCTAGGTTTTTGATCAGAAATGGAAGTATTTTAGTCGTTTTAGCAGAACAGAATCTAAAAACGTATAATGCTCAAAAATCTATAACAAAAATGCAGCTTAACAAGGCTACAGACTTTTTAAAAATGAGCTAAACTATCATGAGCAGCAGTGAAATAAAACTTGAATAATTAAAGTGTCTATGATTTTAATTTTACATTATTCCAGACAAGCCGATTATTATATAGCCGATGATTATATACCAGATTATTTATTTACCCCATTAATCTATAAAAAACAGAAACAAATTTACCATCCAACAACGAACTTCAGTAACTTCACCTTTAATTGAACTTGAGATAAATAGACATTTAAGGAAAATTAAAAATTTAAAAATCCCAAAAATTATCAATAAGTCTTATGGGGATAATATCTGCCTGATGTCAGTTGCATCAAATCGAGTTAAAGAGAAATCGGTATTTACAAATAAAAATATTTTAGTCAGAAATTTAAAAAATTATAAGTTTCAAATTTTTTTAAATTACTGATCGCAAAAGTCTTTATTTGCTGCCAAAAATGTCTTCCATTTTCCAAGTATTACATGCGTCTCCTTTTGCTTAAAAAATATACACAATCTATTTCTTATGATTTACATACACACAAACACACATTGATATTCAATGTACAATAACTAAAGTCCCAAAAAATAAGATCCCAGCAGTTCGGATGGTGTCAACGTAATTTATTTTAGAGAAGTTCTTAATAGAGTCTTTAATTAAACTAATATTTGAAACATTAACCTTTTAGTTGATCGAGTTTAATATCACTTTACTGTGCCACGTTAGTCTAAAGTTTCGTAAGTTTAAAAAGAAATATAGGGATATAGTATTGATCGCTAGCAGTAGTGTTAGTAAGCACAGCAACAGTAAGCATAACGTTATCTAGCGCCTAGCTTTAACACAGTGTTGCCAAACTTAACTAAGAGAGCAACAGAAATGTTAACTTCTCTTGTGTAATAAAACACAATAAATATAAATGCAGTATACAGATAAATCGCTTAATGGACCTGACAGCTACTACAATAACGTTACTTTTTCACAAAAAGAATGACAGTGTTATTGCTGCCAACATCACTACCAAACGCTCTGTCAAAATCAGATTTTCTAATTGAAAACCTTTGATTCTGCGCTATTTGGATTTGATTAATATATTTTATATATACATGCGAATTTTTGACAGATAGCGCTTGACGCGCTAATTTAGTTTTAGCTGTAAACATTTTTGTACTTTATGTTGCTGCTCTCTGTTGCCATTAATGTTGCTTTTGCTTGCACTGTATTGCTGGTAAAAAATGTTATGTTGCTGTATTCGTTGCTGTTCTTATTCATATTTTTGTTGTTGCCTATTGCCGCTTTATATAGATTTTTTTTAGTGCCGTTCTATTCAAATTCATAATCACAATATTTTTAAACAATATTTTTTCTTAACTAATACAATAGTCATGTAGTGTATTTAAGTGAAAGGACAGGGGTTTAAAGAAATGAATTGTTAATGAAATTGTTAATAATGGGTGATTTTTTTGAGGTTAGGATTTTCATGCATTAGTATTTGACAGATCACGTGAGATTTCAGACATGGTGCCAAAGAGAAAGATGCTCAGTATGCTTTGACATTTCATCATGAATAGACTTACTAACGAGCAACGCTTGCAAATCATTGAATTTTATTACCAAAATCAGTGTTCGGTTCGAAATGTTCAAATGTGACAAATTTTGTTCAGCGATGAGGCTCATTTCTGGTTGAATGGCTACGTAAATAAGCAAAATTGCCGCATTTGGAGTGAAGAGCAACCAGAAGCCGTTCAAGAACTGCCCATGCATCCTGAAAAATGCACTGTTTGGTGTGGTTTGTACGCTGGTGGAATCATTGGACCGTATTTTTTCAAAGATGCTGTTGGACGCAACGTTACGGTGAATGGCGATCGCTATCGTTCGATGCTAACAAACTTTTTGTTGCCAAAAATGGAACAACTGAACTTGGTTGACATGTGGTTTCAACAAGATGGCGCTACATGCCACACAGCTCGCGATTCTATGGCCATTTTGAGGGAAAACTTCGGAGAACAATTCATCTCAAGAAATGGACCGGTAAGTTGGCCACCAAGATCATGCGATTTGACGCCTTTAGACTATTTTTTGTGGGGCTACGTCAAGTCTAAAGTCTACAAAAATAAGCCAGCAACTATTCCAGTTTTGGAAGACAACATTTCCGAAGAAATTCGGGCTATTCCGGCCGAAATGCTCGAAAAAGTTGCCCAAAATTGGACTTTCCGAATGGACCACCTAAGACGCAGCCGCGGTCAACATTTAAATGAAATTATCTTCAAAAAGTAAATGTCATGGACCAATCTAACGTTTCAAATAAAGAACCGATGAGATTTTGCAAATTTTATGCGTTTTTTTTTAAAAAACGTTCTCAAGCTCTTAAAAAATCACTCGTTATTAATGAATTGTTGGCTAAAGATGTCCATTTTGGTATGAACAATTGATTTAACCAACAAATGAAGTAATCACCAAAAACTTGGAAATTTACAAGTAAAAAAAAAACTAGACTTCACTACTTCTGACCGGTACCACTAATTAGGGAGTACAAAATATGTTGATTTTGCTGTGCTGTTTTGTGCTGTTATTCATGTCAATTTGATTTTACTTTTGTGTCTATAAATTAATAATGCATTGGTCTAGAATTGTGTAGTTTATGAACGACCTAGTTAAGTTTAACTTATCACTTAAGTGCACTGATTATTTAACTTAGCTCATCACAGCTCCTTAGTTCAGTTCAGCTCATTAGTTCACTTTAGCTTACTAGTTGAGTCACCTCAGTAGTTAAGTCAGCTTACTAGTACAGGCAAGTCACTAATTCAGTCAGCTCACTAGTCCAGTAAGCTCACTAATTCAGTCAGCTTACTAGTTCAGTCAGCTCACTAGTTCAGTCAGCTCAGTAGTTCAGTCAACTCCTTTGTTCGGTCAGCTCCTGAGTTTACTTCAGCTCATAATTCAGTTCAGCTCATTAGTGTAGTTTAGCTCACTAGTTCAGTCAGCTCACTAGTTCAGTCAGCTCCTTAGTTAATTTCAGCACAATAGTGTACTTCAGCTAATAAATACAGTTTAGCTCATTATGCCAGTTCAGCTCATTAGTTCACTTCAGCTCATTGGTTCATATGGCCTTACGTTTGAACTAAAAGAAATTTTCGCAGAAGGTGTAATCTGTGACAACTATAACAATTAATAAATATTAAAGAGTGTTCCCTGGCAGTTGCGATAATTCTTATTTATAATCACCCTTATTTCAGTTGGCGACGCCAATATTAAACGACGTCGTTTTTTATAGTTTGTAGAAAATCGGTATTCCCGTTTTCAATATTGCCATTTATCGATGACTGGCAACATGTGTTTGGTATTTTGTAAGAAACTGTGACGTTGATGTTGCCGTAAATTAACTTTGATATTGTCGTCAGTGTTTTTGGTGTTGTGTAGAACAAAACAATAACACAAATTAAAAATATAATAAAGTTTACATATGTAAATATATTTTGTTTATTTATTTTTGTTTTTGTTTTATTTTAATTATTTGTTCAAATTAAAAAATATCCTTTATGGGTAAAATACTGATGTTGGTGTTTTCTTACTTTGAGCTAAAATATTTATGCCCATCCATACTGGATTAGCTTTCTATTTCATGGCAATCAGAGTTTTAGACAAAATTTTCGATATCATTGGCGACATTTAATTTAACACTAACTTTACATCAGGTAATTTAAAAATGTTTAATTTTACTTTGAGATTTCTTCTGATCATCGGAAATAGAAAATATTTTTATTTTAATGTAAACACCTTTATTTTTATTTATACTTTTTGTTTTATACCCTTTAATATTTTCATAAACCTTTTTAACGAGAACATAAACCAAAATATTATTAATTTTATCGATAAACTGGCTACGTCGTCACAACATTGTTAGGGCATACCAAATTAACATTGATGTTGTGTTAAAGTGATGTTGTCTGAAAATCGACGACGATGTTGCCGACGCCAAACAGAATAAGGGTGAATAAAAAAATAGTTTCATTACTTTAATGAAATTAATGGCGTTTGTTGTGATAATTTTAATTTCAATAATTAATTCTCACCATTGTAAAATTTTTATTTTCCTAATTATTTAACAAATGTTAAATAAGGAAACAGATAAGCAAATAAAAACACTTTTGCTGATTCAACTTAAGTTCAGACAGAGTTTTTTTTACAAAAACTGCACCAACTTACTGAACAAATAAACTAAAAGACCGACCTAGTTCAGTAAAGTGATCTGAACAAAAATATATCTCACTTTAATGAACCCACAAAAACAACTCTAATCGATAAGTTTTTTTTGGCGATACTATTTCGTTAATCAAGTAAAAAATATCGGCGATATCGATACCGATACGAATTTGAATTTAAATTAAAGGTAAAATACATAAAACACAATATGGTTTATTTCGGACTAGCTTTGCCCACACACGTTGTCTGCGTCCTGACAATATTTTTTTTGATTTTCCTCTGAAAGTAATCCACACCAAATTTTAAGACCCTTACTTTTATTATTATTTTTTTTAAAAGGTACCCATCCCTGGATAAAATTCTAAAATTTATGTAAAATTCTAAAAATTATTGTAAAGCTCTGTAAAAGGTGTTTAAAATATCCCGTCTTAAAAATGCATTCTTTCAGTGTTTTTCTCAACTTTCTCTTGGATATAAGATATTTTTGCAGAAAAGGTATCCTATATTTGAATCAGGATACTAAGGTACCTCTTAACAAGATTTTATTCAAATCCATCTAGTAGTTTTTACGTGATGCGAACTCAAACAGACAGACAGGAAAAAAGTTACTGTTTTATTATATTTGGGTAATTCCACGCCAAATCAACAAGGCACTCAAAATGACTGCTTCAGATTTTATTGAAATTTTTTTTATTTATATTCTTTGACTCCCTGAAACCAAATATGATTTTTAAAAAATTCTATCTCTTACAGTTTTTCCGCTACACAGTTATCAAAATTGAAAAATGTCGCTTTTTTGCATGTGCGCACGAGGATTAAATATATTCTAAATCCAGTTCTATAAGCCCTAGAAAGTAGCTCATTTTAAAGGGTATTTCATACGCTTTAATTTGGTATCAATCATGAAGCATGAAATTTTAAATCATATTTAATTTAAAATCATATTTGGATTCAGGGAGTCAACGAATAGAAATAAAAAAAAGTTTCAATAAAATCGGGAGTGGAAAATTTGAAAACATTTTTTTTTGTTGATTTGACTTGGAATTACCCATTTATAGAATTTTATACAAAATTAAAGCGCAAGAGATTATTAGTGTTTAAAAGCAATATTTATAATAATGTGGCATTACAATGAATGTATGTTAATATTTCAACATTTTTAAAATGTGTCGACCGATATATCGGTAAAGCCGAAGTATCGCCTATAGATCAGTATAGGATGTTTCCCTAATATAAATCTTATCGAAAGTAAATCGAGTTCAAGTAATATCTATTTAAGAATATTTTGTATTTCAAATACAATCGATTAACTAACGACTCGAACAAGGTATTAAATGCCATTAAAAAGTTATTCGAATTATTGTAAAATTTAATTAGTGAATTAACACTTTGAAAATCTGCCAAGTAAATAATAAGTGATAAGGTCGGGTAAGGAGATGCGTTGTTGTTGCTGTTGGGGGGTGGGGGGGGGGGGGTTTACGTTATAAATAGTGGCAGCAGTAAAAGTAGTAGAATCAAGAAAAAATGTTTTATTTTATTTTGTTGATTTGGTTTTAGCTAAAAGAAAGCTTAGTTGTGTAATAAGGAAGAAGGGAAGTTGCTATGTTGTAGTTCATTTCGCAAAAGAGATGTTGTAAGCAGCAGAATGTAGAAAACGAAAAAACACAAGACGAAAAACACAGAAGCAGGCTCTTATCACAAATGTTTGGTAATCGGAAACTTAATTTTTTTTCTTCTTACTTTTAATAATTTTTCCCCGTTATTTTGGCTGCTTTGCATTCGATGAAGTAGAATTTGAATAGAAAGCTTAGTTTTTGCTTACAGCTAGCAATTTTTTCGGGGTTATTTCATCGTCTTGTTTTGTTTTGTTTTTTTTTTTTAATTTTATTTTCTTTCATTCTTTTCTTTTTATCATATTTATTCTATAAAAAAGAAATATTTCCTCCTTTTTTGTATTCTTGGGAAAAAACTTTATAATGACTTATTTTTGATGAATTGGGCAAATGAAAAAAAAATCGATTAAAAAACTTCGAGTACACAAATAGAAAATACAAACAATATTATGTGTGTGTATAATAAATATGACGAGAACTACTCCTCTACACTTTGTTCACAGACACAATAACATTAACATTATTTTGTTTAATTTTTTTTTACACAATAAGAAATAAAAGTTTAATAAATGGGGTTGAAAAACTGGAAGGTTTAGGAGGTGGAGGGAGAAATCTTACAGATTTTTAAATTTAAAACTAAAGGCTTTCGAATTTTTTTTTGTTGCATATTTGAAAAAAATATATTTATGAAAATTTAATTTGTGGAGTTTGTTGTTGTTTCTAAAATTTAAAGAATTTTAAGGATTAGGATTTAAGTTTTTTATACTTAAATTATAAAACGAAAACCTATTTAATTGAAATAGAAAAATTAAGAACATTTATAAATGGTTTATTAATGTAATGTAAAAAATTATTAATTTTTTTTAAATATTCATTTGATTATAAAAATTTATTTTGTTACCTTTAAAGTCGTAAAATATAATAGTCTTACGTCAAAGGTTTTATAATCCTTAAAACAGACAGATATGCTGTTTATAGGTGCGAAAAAAAATGGTTGAGGTAACCATAATCTAAGAGCAACTTATTAGGATTGAATTACATAGTTCTACGCAACTATAGTAGTTTTACTGTTGTGTTAGGACCATATTATTGTCTAACGTTAAAATAACATTGCAAAATAAAATTTGACATAATATAAAGAAATTTTATTGCTTTAAGAAATAAATTAAATAAAAATTTTGAAATATATATTCATAAAAACATACCTTATTTGTTTATACATATAACAAAAGGCACAATTATTTATTAGTGTATTTTTTAAGCGATAAGAAAAATTACTTTATTCGCAATTTTTTAAATAACGTTTTAATAATTTTTAAAAACTAAACACAAAAGTTAAAAAAAAATAATCAAACAATTTATGTTTGTTTTAAGTAGTCATGTGTATCACATTTGGTATTAAATTGATTGGATTTGTCCCGCCATTAAATAAAATACTGTTGTGATACCTTAATGTGAAGACCGTCGTCACAAGCTGTTGCTTTGGTACGTTTGGCGAGCGCTTCGATGTAGAGACATCATTTTAGTACTATTTTAAACGGAACTATTTGAAATTGTACTATTTTAACCGCGGCTTGAAAATTATGTCTTTACATCGAAAGGGCTAACCACACGTACCAAAACTACATCCAGTGACGACGGTCTTCTGACATCAGCCTAAGGGATTTTAAATCATTTGAATCCTGATGTAATTCCGCTCATCTTCTTCGAACCCTAATAATATTTTTGCAAACGCACAATAGCCCGCTTTTCATAGTCTTGTCAGAACTTGATTGAGGTAGTAGACGGTTGTTGAAATATTCCTGATTTGAATTGGATATCAACTACTACAGGTAAACAATCTGATTCAGCCGTTAGTTCTTTCCGATTCTGATATTTTGGAAAACATAAAATCCGTAGTATGTTATTAGATGGCATGATAAGACGATAATACGGAATGGCTTTATATAATTGAGCGCTGGCATTGCTAATTCACTTTCTATCCATTTGAAAGTAAAATTTCTCCACCTCTTTCATTACTCTCCAATCTTCAGTTATTGTGGCAAACGATTTAAAGCTTGTGGCGTTACAATGTACACCTGTATAGTAATACTTAAAAATTTTTGATTGTTTGTATAAAAAATCCTAGAAATTACAAATTACAAAAATCCTAGAAATTACAAATTTTATGAATATCGGATTTTCAACACAATGTCTTTAATCAAAATCTTGCTTTTTTTTAATTTTCATAATTTTTAATAATTGAATATGCAAATCTAATTAGAAATTTTTACTAAATATATATTGATAATAAAAAAATGCGAAAAAAAAAATATTTGTTGACCCCGACGTGATTTGAACACGCAACCTTCTGATCTGGAGTCAGACGCGCTACCGTTGCGCCACGGAGCCACTTGTTCTAATGCAGCGGTAACAATGAATGAAAAACTATAATATCGACAAGATACTTTTAGTACCGTTTGTTCTAAAAATACTCACAGATTATTGTATGACGTGAGTAAAAAATTATAAATAAATACTTTTTTTAAACTCTTATTGCAAATTTTAAATGGCAATACAAATAAAAAATGGCATTGCTAGAAAAATGTATAAACAAATAAACAATTCTGGGGCACAAAGTTTATGTAATAGAGCTTGCAAATTAGTGAGTAATGGGTACCGAGTATCGAGTATTTGATACATTTTTTGGGTACTCAATACACAGAAGTAGTTAATCAATACTTTTAGGATAGTAAATTTAGAAATAAAGTTAATAGAATATTTGACGACTACGGTGCTAAATTTTTTCGTTGCTAATATGTAAACGCTATTGTTATTGAGTACTATTGAGTGTCCGTTTGAAAAGTATTGAGAAGTATCATGTATCATGTAATTGAAAGTAGTAGAAATTGTCACCACAAATACATATGTCATATGTATGTATTAAATAAACTATAATATTTGTGTTCCCATGTGGGCAAACGTTTTTTAAAACCATTTAAGACTTTGTTTTTTTAGTCGTTCAAAAAATCTATACATACAATAAAATAGTAACTCATATCCGTCTGTCTGTCTGCTTTTCATTTGTGTTAGCATCACGAGGAGCATCCTGATTCCTATATAGGAGGTTCACAATAATTTTTAGAATTTTATATAAATTTTAGAATTTTATCCAAGGCTGGGTACCTTTGTGTAAAGAACATATATACATGTATGGAAACAAAATTTTGTTAGGAGGTAGCTTAGGATCCTGATTCCAATATAGGATAATTTTTTCTGCAAGAATACCTTATTGCCAAGAGATAATAAAGAGAAAAGGAGTAAAAGTACGCCGTCGTCTTTTTTACCGATTTAAAGGTACTGCATACTTTAAGACATCTTTTACTTTTGAAAGCGGGATATTTTAAACACGGTTGCTCAACAGATGGCGCTGTTTTAAAATAATTACACAAAAAATTTGTGTTTGAATTTTATTTTTACTTTGTGGAATTACAATTAAAATATTATTAAAATATTTTCCACACCTTTTGCAGAGCTTTACAATAATTTAGAGGATTTTTTGTTATAAATTTTAGAATTTTATCCAGGGAAACCATAACTGAAGAGTCTTACAATTGGCGTGGAATACTTTCAAAGCAAAATCGAACAAGATATTTTCAGGGCGCTCAAGACGTGGCGAACACAGCTAGTTGTTAAATAAATCTAAATTTGTCTTTAACGAATTTTTTGATACTTAGACAATTGCCAGTTTGTTAGGTATTTTACCGATTTGTTACTTGTCGACTCCGTCATTTCTGAACCGATATAAATATTTTTGGTTTTATAGATTGTTCTCAAAATTAATGAGTGTCCCTATACTATACACATGCTTTTAACGTATCCTTTAACGTATTCTTTAAACCGTTAAGAGCAGGTTCTTCAAATATAAAAAAAATTTGTTCCACTTTATGAACAAAACCTACACTCAAAATTAAAAAGTGTTCCCTTGTACATGTTTGGTCTGATTTTTGGAACTGTTGTAGACAGACACATAACATTTTAACAGAGGTTATATAACTATGTTTGCTATAATGTGCTCCGGTAGGCTAGTAAGTAGTTTGCTTGTCTATCAGTCTAGGGGTTGTGAGTTCGTTTTTCACTACAACGAGTAGAAGGTCTTGGTTACTAACTCAATAATTTAAGTTAGACCAGAACTTGTAATGGTATTGTAACATTTAATTTTTATGCAATTTTAAGCTTAAATTTTGTTCTTTTCTAATTTTTTTTTTAATATGCTCTTTCTGTATTCCAATTAGACAAATTGTCTAGAAAATGTGTATAGGAATAACTAAAAAAATTGAGTGCTTTTTATTCAAATTTTCTAGATGATTGCACGTTAGTCTGATTTAAAGCTGCCCTTTTTTCAATAATTATTTAAAAAGTTTTCCTGGGTACCATGTTTCGTTGTCATTTGCAATTTGTTTAGCTTTGTGCAACATTCTTTAATTGTTGTATAAAATTACCTAATGATTAAGGCACTTGAAGCATACGAAATACCAAAAAAAATTCACAAACCAAAAATTACAAACTACAAAATAAGGAAGGAAATCATAAACACTGTAAATTAAAAATAATTTTTGGTTATTTTTTGTTTTTTTGCATTTTTTTGGCAATAGGTTGACTAAACAACAAAAACAACAACAAACCAATGCCCAAATATTCAAACCAAATGCAGAATTGAATGAAAAATTATAAAAAAAAGAATAAATGAACAAGAAAACAAATAGCAGTGAACCTTGCATCCGGTTAAAATAGACAATGGCTGGGAGTTGAAGTATTTTTTGTTTGTAATTAATTTTTGGGAAATTAAACATGAGGTCATTTGCATAAGAATTTCTATAAATTATAATTATTTCAAATAAATGCAAAATGTTTAATAATGATTATAATTTTTTTGCTTCTTTTAAATTTAATTTAAAACGTGTATGCAGTTCAATTAACCCTAGAATTACAGAGTGATAATTTTTATTTGTTGTTGTTTTTTTTTCTTGCACAAGAACGTTTTTTTTTTAATTTTTAAGGCCACGAAAAAAATAAAATATTTGCAAATCTTAATAGGTACATATAACGTCTCCGGTTTTGTTAGACATACTTTTTTGTTAAAGTGATCTCTCTCGATTTATCTTATGTGTATGTAGCTAATTTACACGATGAAATTTTTCATGAAATCAGTTGCATGAAACTGTTCTTTTTTTAAGGCAGGAAGTGTAGAGAGGCAAGGAAAAACAAAAAAGTTTAAAAGAGAATTGAAAAAATTTCATAAAACAATTTCATGTTGTAAGTTACGCTTTACTCTCTTATTTGTTATACAAAAATTATTTTTTGTGGCTTCTATTAGAAATAATGGTTTTATCACCATTGCAATTGACCACTTCATTTAATATTTTTTTTTTATATATTTTGCTTATCTTGTGCTGCTACAAAAGCCATTATTTTAGTCACACTCAGAAATTTTTACTCATACATAGAACACTTAAAATAATTTTTGGCAGTCATTGACCTTTTAAAGAGGAACATTGAGCCATTTTTAAATGCAACGGAACAGAAACAAAAGCAAATACAAATACTAACGCAAATAAGACACTGCAGGAGAATAAATTTAGCAAAAAAAAAAAAATAACATCTCACAAAATATCAATTTTAGGTGATGCTAATTTAGAGGATTATTTTTTTAACTTTGTATATCCCAGGGCCTTTGTTTTGAAACTTTTTCTTTCATATTTTATTTATTATATCTTCCATATTTTTTAGCTAACGATAAATACTCATATCTTAAGTCTTAAATAAAAATAAACTTTTTAAGTCCAGCCAGTGCTAGACAAAAATAATGTTTGTTTCACGGTGGTTTTGAAACTTAAGTGAGATATTTTTCACATGAAATTATTATCTTATTTTAAACAGTGTGTGCCAAAGCTAATTATGAACTTTTTCATTACTTGATTTTAAAATAGGTTATGTTTAGCTCTAGTCCACTCTGTATAAAACCAGTTGACTGCAATGATTTCATGTGAAAAATTTCTCACTTATGTTGCAGAACATAGGCATAGATGTCATAAATTATGGTTGTCTTCGCGAAAGAACATATTTCATTTGTGGAATTTGTTATTTTTTAAAGATTTTGATTTAATTTTTTTTTGAGAAAAAAACACTTGATTTCCATATAAGAAAATTTACATCAGCACAAAAACATACATATGAGAATAAGCCCAATCCTATCCTATTCCTAATAACAATTTTCGACCGACTCAGTCCTTCAAAATTAATACGAAATTCTTCCTTGGTACAATACAAATAAAGTGAAAAGTATTGGACCAAACAGGTTATTTTTTTATCTACGGGATCTTTTAAGTTAAAGTTACGATCGGAAGTGTTTTCTGGCTAATTACTAGAGTTTCCATTTAATCGTGTTGTAATTTTATTCGAGCAAACAATTAATCGATTTTGCAATTTAAATTTTCATCGATTAATCGATTAAAGTTTTTAAATTACTCGAATTAGTTACACATATTTTAAAAATTTGTACCCAATGAAAAAAGACAACCGTACAAAATTAATTAATAATATATTTTATTATTGGCAACTTGTAGATGATTTTTAAAAATATTTTGTGGATTTGTTTATTTCAGTTAGAAAATAATTTCCGATGATCTGGCCTGAGCAACCACTGAAATATGAATAGCAACTAGCTCTTTTCCCGAACAAATAAATTGCATTTTTATTATAAAACGTTAATTCCCAAAAATTTTTTATATAATTTCTTTTCATTTGATATTTTTATTTCTTCCTCCCATATGGAGTAATGATTTCATAGCTTTTCGGTAATATAAAATATGAAATAGAGGTCCCAGTAGACTAGTAGGGAGAATGCTTGCCTATTAATCTGGAGTTGTAGGTTCGATTCCCAAAAAGTGTTACACTACAACGAGTTAAGGTTTTCGTAAGTATGCTCGATAATTAAGTTAGAATTTAATTTGTAATTGTATTGTGACATTAAAATTTCGTTTCTGAACCGATTTTAATTTTCTTTTTTTTATTAAAGAGTTGTCTTTATAGGTTGGTCTCAATATTGGTTTTAACGTATCTTTTAAACTGTAAAGAGAGGGCATTTTAAATTTAAAAAAAATGTTGTTTGTCTCTTTATTAATAAAAACAATATTGAAAACTAAAAGGTGTCACCCTAGCAGGTGTATTTTGTTGTTTGTTTTCTGATTTTTGGTACCGTTATAGACGGACACAAACAACACAAAACTGTAAGTAAGTTCATATTTTTATTACGATGTTCTAAAACAATTAAAAATCGGGTATGTTCTGTAATCCAAAACCGAGTGAAATTGAATCAGAATAAAATTTTAAATTGTTATAACTTTTAAATTTTACAACATTTTGATACTATTTTTTATACATGGGATTAAAGACCATTCACATAACTTCCTTGATTGTTAATGTTTTAAAATAATAGGCGCAACTAAGTTATATTTTTCTTTAAAAATTTATTCGATTTCAATTACACTCGGTTTCGGATTACAGAACATACCCGAATGTTTGGAAAAAAAGTCATATTCGATTTATGAAGAAATTCATGGGTTATATGTATTACTTGATATCTGTATGTTTACTAAGCTCTTCTAGTTTGAAATTATTCTTAAATGAACAAAAATGAAGTAAAAAATCAGTACAAAATTGGTCGTCTTGATAGAAATTAATTTTAGTCGAGTTGTTTATTCGAGTTATTTTTTAATCGAATTTTCCAATTTTTCTTACTCGAACAATTAATCAACTAAAACTTCTACGATTAATCAAGCAATGAAAATTCTTTTACTAATGCTTCAGATACAGTTTCGAAATCTTTGCTATTGAAAATCAGTACAAGCGGTTCAAAATTGACATATATATTGTCAGAAAAACAAACGACATTGTCAACTATTTTCCTTAAGCAGTTAATTTAATTATTTAAAGCACAAAAGAAAAATTTCTTTTTGGAATGTGAGATGGATCATATTGTTTTTACACATTTCAATAGAATACGTATGCCATTGGTTTTTGCGGGGATATGGTAAGTACCCAGCCAAAAATTAGTCTTTACCAAAAGAAGTACTTGCTGCACAATGACTTATTTTTGCGATTACCAAATTGTGTTACTCGTTTACAAAACACATTGAATTAAACTTATAAAATATAATTTGTAATTGAACTAATTCTTATAGATTAAATGCCTTAAAAATATTTAAAATATAATTAATTATTTCAAATAATTTATACAAATTTCTAATTTACCTTCTTAATTATTTAAAACCAATAAAAAAGTATTTGTATTTCATTTTATTGCGTAATCAATTCTGAAGAACTAGTTATTTTAGTCTCACACCTTGTTAAGATCATTAATTTGATAATCCAGTCAGGAAGTCGATCCTTCCACCAAAAGTGCTTAATTCCACACTCGATTACCATTTTTTAAATTTTTTGCTGGGTATCGTAATTATTATAGGAAATAAATTTTTAGTATTAAAACCGCTCGCAAATAGTTTCACCTTTTTTTATGATCTTTCTATATTGACATCACTTTTTGCACAAATTGTCCAAAACAACAACTCGTGTCTATACCTACATACATACATACAAAAATAACAAACTGAGGCTAACGAACAACCAAAAAGTATATGCAATCTATAAAGTTTTCAAACACAAACAATAAAACGAAAGCACAAATGAATGATAATGATGTTAGTCAACCAAATGCTCATGATCAGAATGGTGCAGTAACATGCCAAATATAAAAACTGAACAAAGGTACGAACGAGAATGTTAACGCTCATTCTTATTCAAACGCACACATTAATTTTCGTAATTCTAAAATAAATACAACACAGGGTGATTAGACATGTGCTCATTTCACTGCCAGTTAACCGGCAAAAAGAAAACTTGATCAGCTTGCAAAAAAGTTATACGGCAAACAATGGATCATGATATCGTAGATAAGACCAGACGGGACAAATGTTCTAATATATATTCACGAGTATACTCTGTTTTTTTTTTTTAGGAAGTAGTTAATACAGAAGGTAGTCTTTCTTCCGAGTTGGTCTGCAGAATCGTTTATTAGGGAAGAGAACAGACCCGAAACTAGTCAAGAGACTGGTTCTGAGTAATAGAGACCAGTTGTAAATGTATGTTAACAAGTCGTTTTTATTGGAGGGCGCCAATTGACAGTAATATGATTATCTATGACAGGCCTCAGATAAAACCCCTAAAAGCGTGGTAAATGCCCGCTAATATAGACCAGATGAAGACATTAGGGAAATTAACTTGAAAAACTACGTGATGTGTCCTTTCTACACCGGTCACGATTTACAATTTTCCGTTATAATTTTATCCTCAGAGAAAAAACACGGTTATGGTATGCCACAAGAACCTTCTTGTGTTCTCTCTAACAATATATGGTGAAGTTGAACAACTTATAGTCGTTCTAATCATTACTATGGTTAGCCTATCATATATTTTGCATATCTGACCTTATCTTGAAGACAATGCTGATGACCGAAAGATTTGTTTCATATTAATAAATATTTGCGCTATAACACCATAATATAAACAACGAATTTTGTGCTCGAATTGGGAATTTTATAGTTACCGGTTATTTTTATAGCAGCATAAAATATTTTGACACCATAAAAATAATATTGATTAGATCATTGATCTTTTACTTTTGTTCAACAAAAGATCGCTAGCAATTACTCACTTTTAAAATAATAAAAAGAAACTTATGTATGTATTCTTGTTTGTACTTGGAATAAGTTTATACAAAATAGAAATAAATATTGAAGGCAAATAAATAAACAAAAATTTAATTTCATTTCTATTAACAGACAATACAAATATTTAAAAATTGCTTTTTATCTATAGCTAATGTTTAAACAAGCCATTTGAATTTTGAGTTGGGGAAAATTTATGAACAATATTTGAAGGTTACTATACCTCCCCAGTTAGAAAAATATATACTAAATGTTGCCTATTGATACAGTATAATGAAGATTAGCAGTTAAGAAAGTACACGCAAAGAAAAAACATGGTTGAGGTAACCATAATCTAAGAGCAACATGTTATGGTTGAATTATATGGTTATATATAAAAATTGGAACATATTATTGTCGTTGGAACATATTATTTTCTTACATAAAAATAACATTGTAAAATACAACCATAGTTATGTTTATAATATAAACATACTATAATATAATTTGAAACATGTAAATGGTTATATGTGACAACGTATGAATATATTTATAAATAATAAAAAACAAATACACGAATATTTCCATTTAGACTTACATACATATTTTGATATTTTCTGCTTACCTTTTTCTGTGTTTGATACAATTAATTTAAAACTATCATTTATAATAAAAAAAAACAAATTTATTTGTTGACAACAAATATGTATTAAATGTTTTTACGGTTTTAGATTAACCGATAGCTTACACACATATTTCTGAACTGAAAAAATGTCAAAACTAAAATATGTATTTTTAAAAACAAACATTATTTGTTTATTTTTAGTCAAACTTAACATACTATGTTTAATAAGAATATATTATGGTTGTAATTTTTAAATATTAAAAATAATTTCGTTGTGGTTTGAATTTTAATATGTTTCAAATCAACCATGTTGCTTTTTTGGTGCGTATAACCATTGAATGAGTAACTGTTAACAAAAAACTTGTTTATCGAGACCAAAGTATTGTTTTAAATAACTATAATTTGTTCACAGAAAACATCTATTATTACAGAGAACATAGTGTGGTTGCCGTGACCATACAATAACCATGTTTTTTCTTTGCGTGTAGTTTCGATTAGTAGCAGCAACAAATAGAACCTTGAAAACAGAGTTGTCAGGTTATTAAAGTGTAAACACTTTAATAATTCTGGTTAAACTTAATGGTGTTAATAAGTTTTAAATGGTATTAATACGTTTTAAAAATATATGTAATTAATTCTATTATATACTTAATTAGGAAAAAAACTACTTTTTTTTTAAAAAGCAAATGAACAAATTAAATATTTAATTTAATTTAATTCGTATCTGAAACTAACTAAAATCTTTCATTGGAGCATATTTATTATTTGCTGAAGAAAGTTTAAAGAAAAGTTGAATTAACGTCAGAAAGGAGTATGATTAGTGTGGGATTAGAGTGGGATTAGAACAAGGTTGGAGTATTGAAACAGTTAAAGAAGATTAAAAATGAAATGAAGTTGCATTAGAGTAGAATTTAATTAGAACAAATTTTGAGAAAAGAAAAGATTAGGTCTTCAGAACAGCTTTATAGGAGCTAGACTAAAACTAGAGAAGAATTAAAAAGCAGTAGGCTAAAAGTATAGTTGCAGTAGACAAAAGAAACAATACGTTATGTTCTTTTAACTTGATGTATTTAGTCGATTTTGTTCTCCAATTTCTTATTCCTTTAAAATAATAGGTTTTCTCATCAAAAATATTTTTCTCTAATTTATATGAGCCATTTTTCAATTTGAAAAAAAGGAAGCAGTAACAGCGTTCTAACTTTGAGAAATATTACGGATAATATGAACAAAAATTTGCGAGTTTCTTTTGTGTACAAATATGTATGTGAAATGTAGCGCTTTTCTTATTTTTGGCGACGTGACGGAAATCGCAAAGCTATGTTTTTATTAAAATTTATGGCGCAAAGTTCCCATAGTATTTATCAATTTTTTTTTTACCTTACCTTGGTTTTTATAAAAATATTTATTATAAAAAAAAATTACAGTAGACTTTCAACAGATAGTGCCCAGTGGCGTATAAGTAACGTTATGATTAAATTAGTGATTATTTTGTTGTTCATCTATTTCGTCCTTTTTTTAAATTAACTTTGAAAAACCGGTGCCCCAGTAGGCTAGTAGGTAGTGTGATAGTCTATCAGTCTGGGAGTTGTGGGTTCGATTTCCGCCAAAGACTCTGGGTGTTTCACTTCAACAAGTGAAGGTCTGCGGTACTATTCTTGGTAAATTAAGTTAAATTATAAATTGTAGTTATATTGTAACATTAAAGAAATAAATAAACAAACAATATGAAACAAAAACAAACTTCGAAAAAGTTGGAACGTTTATCATGTTCACCACAGAACAAAAAAATAAATTTGTTCAATTTGATTTGACAGCCAGCATTCGATTATAACGAAATTTCTTTCAAAAATGAAATTCACCTAGTCCTATAACAATTTACCAATTGGTTCAGCGTGTTCGGCACCAAGAGGCTGTTTTACATACCCCCAACCCCCCCCCCCGCGAATGGCATAAAATACCAAACAAATTTTCAACGATTGCACATATATTAAGGTCAGAGGTAGAGAACAATCCAGAATTGTGGTTATAACAAGATGGAGCCACAGCTCACACAAATCGTTTGACTGTAGCTTTTCTGCGTAAAATTTTTGGCGACCAAACTATATTGTGATTTACTGTTTTTAACTTGCCATTGCGTTCGCCTGATTTAATGGCATTAGATTTCTTTCTTTGGGGAATCCCAAATGGTAAGGTGTTTGCCAAGTGAAAAGCCATTCAACAACTTAAAGCCAATATTCGAAAAGAATGAGGGCATTGGGACTTAAAGATATTATCTTGTAAATCTTAAAAAATACCAACGTTAAATAATATCAAAAGAAAAAACGTATTAATTAAATAAATCATCATGTTACTTATGCTCTGTCCATTGGGTGCAAACAAAATGTTATTGTTTTTTTTTTTTTGTGTAAGAGTGGTGCCATTTTCTGCTTTATCTAGCGATTTTATCTCTATTTTGCGCTCTTATTTATTAGATTTTACTAAATAAAATATGCTAACATTAATGTTTATTACAAATCATGGCGCTCTTATTTAGGTTTATTCAGAGCTAGGCGCTAGACGTCTATACGCCTTACGCCCTTGTTTAGGTTAATCACTTAAAAAGTAAACTTAGCGGATCCTTTCAGAAAGCACAGTTTGTGTTTCACAGTAAAACCTAAACAAGAACGTATGGCATAAAATAACCGTTAAAAATTCTCATGTACATACAAAATTACCCCCGGGGGTTCCAATTATCACTGCAGGAATATGGCAAATGCTTTGACGCGGTTCACTCGAGCCTAAATCTGGAAGAAAAGGTCTGTTGTTTTATAACACGGGTCCTCTTCGAGGCCCGACCAGTGCCCAAAGGTCTAGTACCACGGGAATCGGTGGCTCCACAGAGGGCCTATCCTCTCTGTGACCGGTTATTGGTGAGGTCCCCTTCGGGGGTACACGTGGTAGTTGTGGTTTAAGATCGATTTATGTAGGTATGGTGCACGGTCGATCAAGTGTGCTGTTGCACTCTCAACAGACGGAGTTTGGATAGTCTCCAAACCCCTAAGCAAGAGGTTATATGTGGATCTATGTTTGCCTTGGAAAGGCTTGCCATATTACATAAATTGCTACTCATTGTGACTGTATCACACACAAAAAGCGATTGGTGTGGCGCTAGTCTACGTCTTTATTTCACTCGGTGTTTGGAGCACCGTGGGATAAAGCCACCGTGGCAGGAGCCCACGTTAATCTAGTAACACATCTTTACATACAAAATGTATGAAGCAAACCGACATAGCGGCGCCAACACTTGGCAATTGGAAATTGGATGTAACAAACTGTTGTTGTTTTTTTGTAAGTTTTGTAAGTCTAGCGATTTTATTTCTATTTTGCGTTTAAATATATTAGATTTTACTAAACAAAATATGTTAACATTACTATTTATTGCAGAGCGTAGTACTCTTATTTAGGTTTGTTCAAAGCTAGGCGCTAGACGTCATTACGCCTTACGAGCTTGCTTAGGTTTAGCTGTAAGACTTAAAATAGATTTAGGGTAGTTTGTAGTACAACTGAAGTAGAATGGGAATGTGTTATACAAATTTTATCTTAGTTGAAACCTTAAAATTTTGTACTTTTATTTTAAGGAAACTTACAATAAACAAACAGTTAACTAAAAAATGAGTTACACACTGTCAAAGTAAAAAATAATGACATGAGATCAAACTATAGTCAGCAGGGATTTAAAAAATATTTATACTTAGAACTATTCTTTGGTAAATTAATTACGAAATTTAAAATCAAATATATTTCCCTTCTTAGTCGAACTTAATGCTTAATGCTTTGGTTTTATGGCAAAACTTAAGAAATAATTTGATTAAAATAAGTTTTAGTGGTCATATCAGCAAAATTTTTTATTCCATTTATTTTAAGAATTTTGCAGAACACAAGAAAGATAATTTTGTGTCTAAAAAAAACAAGTAGATTTTGTTTCAATTTATAACTAAAGTTTCTTAAACTGAGTCACATGTCTTAAAAAAGAGAAATATATTTAAACACACATGTAAGTTCATAACTTTTTGTTTTGTAATTCAGTTTATATTTTGGTTATAGAGATTAAAATGTTTTATTTTCAGCAACACTTACGGTCAATGGCCCCACAGCTAAAAAAAAAAAAAACAAACAACAACAAACTTAATAAATAATGAAATAAAAAACAAATAAATGTATTTTGCTAAAACAAAATCACACAAACGCTCATACTCGTAAATGTTCAAATGCCGGTGCACCTTCCCCCATTACGAGACGCTGTCCCTTTTCCTGAATAAAATAATAATGAACTGTTAAAGCAGTTTGTTTTCTTTTTTTTTCATTATTATATATTATAATCGTTGTTTTTTTTTTGTTTGTGTATATTTTCTACAAAAGATCTTCTGGTTTTTTAGAACAAAGCTGTAAAATGGCAGCAACAACAACAACAACGACATCAATATCAACAAAATAAAATACATCAACATGCAGCAGCGAACCCGAAAATAAAAATATTTATAAAAATTGCACACAAAAATGTTTAAGATTATATACGAGTATGTTTTATACGAAAACGTTAATAACACTGAGAGGCATTGGAATAAGGGCGTATATATGTACGTACTGGTATTTGCATTTAAAGTTGTGAATTAGCTAAAGTTGTTACTACTAAATCATCAGTTATTCTCAGCAAATTTTCCATGAATTTTGTCAAACTATAACAATAACTCAAGATTATTTATTCATTTAATGCGAAAACACGGTCATTATTTAAAGAAGGTTTTTTAAAAGTTATTTGAGACGTTCACGGACACTAACGATTTCAGAAAGCTACAAAAATAGACATGACTGCTATTAGTTGTGATAGCTGAATGGAATTCACGTCATTTTGCATCACTATCAAAATGAATGCTATAGCATTCACATCCGTTAATAACAAAGCGGTTACCTAGGATGTGTACTGTAATCTATTTCGAACTTAACTGTTAATAAATAGTATACTAATAACCATTGGCGTAGGAGGAAATATTTCCAGGGGTCGAAATCGTTTTTATAGGAAAATAATATTATGGAAATAAATATATAGTACATTTTTTTAAATTCTGTGGGAGGAGGGGGCAACAGAAAGTCTAAAGGGGGCAATGCACCCCCCATGTTGGCCTTTATACGCCAATGCTAATAACACAATGCCATAATAGGTAGACTCTTGAAATTTTCACAGATGATGTACAGCTGTTGCCGCTATAGCAACAAATACTAAAACTTATAGGGTGTTCCGATAGAGAGGTGTTATTCACGAATATGTGTTTATATCTTGAACTGTAGGAGGCATAGACTAAAGATTTACAAACAGTAATTAAAACTTAGTTCGCTTTATAAAAAAGTCTATAAAAATAAACCTAAAAACTGAAGAGTGTTCCGATAGTGACGCGATTTGCATGTATTTGTCCTAAGTTTTAAACGATAATAGGTGAAGTCTTGAAATTTAAACAGGAGGTGTATTACTATGTCCTCCATTACAAATAGTAAAAATTAAAGGGTATTCCGGCAGTGACGTGATTTGCATGTATAACGCCTTAATAGCTAGACTCTTGAAATTTTGTACAGCAGATGTGTTGCCACTTCCGATATGACAATTATTAAAAATTAAAGGGTGTTCCTACAGTGACATGTTTTCCACTTATAGTGACTTATATTTTTAATCGTAATCGTTAGACTCTTGATATATTAATAGAAAGAGAATTGCCATGGCCGCTTTAACGAATAACAAAATTAAAGGTTGTCGACAGATGATTTGTAAGTAAATAGCCTTTTTTTTAACCGTACTAGGTAGGCTCTTGAAATGTTTACAGTATGTATTGAATTATAGAATTTTAGAATTAAAGGGTGCCCCCTATGACATGAAAAAATTAACAACTTGAATTTTTTAAAGTTGTAATAGGCATAGTAAGGAACCCTACGTATATGAGTGTAACTCGCACTTGACTGATTTATTTATTATATGTATGGAAAACATATGAGGCTTTCCAGCAATACATTTAACTCAATTTTATTTTCTGCCATTGAATTCGTTGTTCTCGAGTATCCAAACAAGAGTAATATAAAATATAGATTTCATCCATTGCTATAGACTAATAGTACAACAAAAACTGAAAATTATTGCAATATTAATTATTGGAGTTTTCAAAAAAAGATTCCATTAAATTGTCAACAACTGTATGT
Source organism: Phasia obesa (assembly GCA_949628195.1). Taxonomy (NCBI): domain Eukaryota; kingdom Metazoa; phylum Arthropoda; class Insecta; order Diptera; family Tachinidae; genus Phasia; species Phasia obesa. The sequence goes on from OX451218.1 coordinate 120,866,197, forward strand.
AATAAAGAGTGAAAAAGCCTTATTCATATTCTTTTTAGGGTAAGTCTATCTATATTTGTATAGGTTGAAATCAAATGGGCCTATACTGAGCAGAGTTTCTCTTTAAAAAGGAAAAAAAAAATAACAATTTGAGAAAGAAGCTGAAAAAGTAACACAAAAGAAAATATCAAAACAATAAATAGTAGGGGGGGACTTTGAATTATTTTTGGCAAAAAAAAAAAAAACAAGAAAAAAACATTGCCAAAAAAGTGCGATCATTTCGAACAAAAAAAAAAAAAACTTAAACTCAAAATGGTTTCTTAACTATAAAAAGCTAAATAAAAAAATATCTCAAGCACACATCATATATTACACTCGAAAAATATCAAATAGCAAATTATTCATACATACACATTCTTTTTTGTAAGGCACACTCTTGCAAACATACAAATGTACATGCATCACAACTTTTAAAAACTGCACATGAACCCATACGAGTATGCTACACACACACACAAACACTTATACAAATTTACAAGATACGTTAAGTCATCCATCCATTAGTTTTAAAAAGAAAGTTTGAGTGTGTTGTTTTATTATTTTTATTCAGCAAAAAAGAATAATAAAGTCAAGTGTGTGTCATAAAAATGCAAAAAGAAATAATTCAAAAACAAGTATTGAAGAGAAACCACAAAATATTTGAATTAAACCCCTGCTGCTTAGACCAGTATTTTGTAGTGTTGCTGTTGTTGTTGTTGTTTTTGTTAATCCATACATGCTGTTACAATTTGTTTCATTTTTAAAACTTGAAAAATATTTAAAAGTATTTTTTATTAAAAAAAAAAATTAACAACAAATTCAAAGTCATCTGTTGTTATAGGGGCGTTTTAAAAAGCACTTAAAGTCTTGCGTTTTTAATTTGCATTTATTCAATTTAAAAAGTACAAGTAATTAGAATTGTAAATACATAATTAATTGAAAAAGAAAAAATTAATTAATTGAAAAAAAGAAAAGATAGAACTCAAGTTAGAAATAATTCCTAAGGTAAATAGTTTCCAACGAAAAAGTTAAACAGTTTTAATTTTGTTATATTAAAATTGATAATTTGAGTTTTATGGCAAATTAATTTCTAATTGTTTTGCAACTTATTTTATTTTTATTTTATTGTGAGTAATACAACTCAAAAACACATAACCAGCATTTAAAATAATTCAAAACATAATTTTTTTGGGATTTTTATAAAATTTCTGTCATAAGGGATTATTTTATAATTATGTTTTTTAGGTCTTTTATATAAAATTTTTAAATTTATTTTTATATTCGATATTTCGCTACACCATTGGGTAGCATAATATCGAATATAAAAAATATTTTTCATGGGGAAATATTTTATATTTTAGGAAGTTAAAATGTTGTTGTTGTTTGTTTGGTCATAAAGAATATCACTTCGTCATGTTTGTCCAACTCACTTCCATGCTCTGTTGAAGTTGTGGCAGGAAGATTTATAAATTCATATACAAAAAACATAACAAGTAAATTTACTTTATGTCTTCAACTGAGGACTTTTGATTTGTTTCGCAACAAGCCACTAACTGTGCTAGACGTTCAATCAAATACTGAAAAAGAAAAATCACCAATTTTAATCCGGATGCGACAACTTAAAACTGGCATAAATGTGTATTTATTTAGGAGGTGATTATTTGACCAATAGAATTTTTGTTTTTTTAAGAAACTTTCATAGGAAATAAATTCAACCTTCTTAATTCCTAACAAAATTTGAATTGAATATTACTTTAGCCTCTAATGTTCTTTATTCGGACATCGTTAAAAATCATCACTATTAATGCAGATTGGATGGTAATTAATTGCAAGCAATAGTTTTTATTTAAAAATGACTTGTTGACGCCTTATATTTTTTTGTTTTTTTTAAATTTCACCTTTCTGGTGTTTGGCCAGGAAGTATTCTTCCTCCTTCTTATTCGAATGTAAGCACGATCATTTAGAAGGTTGCGCTCCTGGATGCTATTTTTTCGATTTCTGCTTTAGCCAATGGTAGAATATTATTTTAACGCCTTTGGGTATTTTTTAAATTTCCAGCTGAAGCAATGCCATTTAACTGAATTCTATACTATATTCGTTTTAGGATTTTATGGTGAAAAGGAAGTTTTCAATCTAAGCTTAGGGTTACAACTCTGCCCGTAAGCCAGTTCATTCGTACTTGTTTTAACTTTGCTTCTACATGATTTTTCTAAGAAAGAAAACGATCATAGTGTTTACCAAGATATTTGACCTCTAAGAGTTTATTTATTTATTTATTTGAGTCTATGGTTTCAAGATCCTTACAGACATTAAAAACTGTAACATAAAGTACATAACTTTAATTATTTAAATAAGAAATAAAATAACATTTCATAACATTAACATTTAAAGAAAAATCAATATATTTATAAAATTTATTAAATTCAGTACAAATTCTTAAAAACGAGTCAGAGTTAGCGTAATTTTCTCTGAATACTTTAACAGCCAGTGGAAAAAAATAGCGAGTTGGACGACATAGAACATTGAAAGAAATATTATTTATCAAAAAAACCGAACATACATTTCCTTTTATTAAATTTAAAACAAAGGTGATATTTAACATTATTCTGCGGCTTTTTAGGCTTGGCAGCTTTATTAGAGCTAGTCTGCTAGAGTACGATGGTAGAGTTAAGGGATCCCATTGTAACCCTTGAAGACAAAATAACAAGAACTGGTTTTGTACCGATTCAATGTTATCACAATGAACTTTATACATTGGATCCCAAATTATTGAGCCATATTCCAGAATAGGCCTGACCAGAGAGGTGTAAAGATGTTTTGTGATATACGGATCACTAAACTCCTTCGCCTAGCGTTTTATAAATCCAAGAACAGCTCGTGATTCGTTAGTGGTTGACGAAATATGCTCTATAAAATTTAATTTAGCATCCAGTAAAATACCAAGATCAGAAATTACATTCACTTTGTCTAGTGCATGTCCATTTAAAATATACTGCACGTTTGTATGACATCTGCAGAAGAATATAATCAGCGTGACGATCGTATGTGCGAAAAATCTATACGTCGCACTGTGGTCAATATTTTGAGATAGCGGCCAAAACTCCTTTTGGTTTTTGTTCTCCGATTTTAAAGTTATTAGACTCATATGAAAGTAGACAGTAGTAAACCTCGGGAGCCAAAAAATTAGAACTCAATTTCAACTATATCACTGAGAACAGGGTGGTCCAAAATGGGCTTTTTCAGAATTTAGTAAATTTATGATATTTTTAGTTAATTTTTAAAGTTTAAATGATCATAACTTTTTTGTTTTTCAAGATTTTTGGACGAAATAAATTTTTTATTGTAACTTAACTTATTTCCTATTACTAGTAAAAAAAAATTGAAGCTCTACTGTTTTCAGAACAATTTAAATATTTTTTTTAAAAAAGGTCAAATTTCTCGGAAATTTCCTACTTCATAGAGCACAACTCCTGTGAGTCAAGCTGAGTCAAAACACAAATTTACTATTTTGTAGTCCTAACTCTCCCCTACATTCCTATATATACATGTCGATGCATCGGGACTGCACTTTTTGAGCTACAGCAATTTTTCTGACCCAAGGTAAGATATTCGGTACAAATGCACGTCATATTTTTTGAGAAGTTATTTGTATGTGAAAGTGGCTATTATGCATATATTGTGATGAAATTTTGTACAAGAGTTCTTATTGACTAAAAAAATAATTCTGTTGAAATTAGAAGAAGTTGGCACATATTTGGACCTAGTCCACATAGAAGGGTGTATCAAAATTTTGACAAAAATTACAATAGAACTCGCAAATTATGTGGTATCTGCCAATTCATTTGGAAAAGGTAAAAAATGATTTTATTGCCATCTAATATTACACAACTTAAATACCTGAAAATTGCAAATAAATTTAAAACCAATGGAAATAACTGGTAAACCCAAGTACCTGTTATATTATGTTTCAAAGAGGTAAAAAAGATCATGTTGAAACTTCGAGCAATAGTATATTAATCCATGCATTAATTTTTTTTCTTCATTATTGTTTAAACAATGGCTAAATTCAGTTATAGTGTTCTTTCTATCTGATATATATTTTGAACGGAAAGCTGAAAACGACATTATTTTACATATAATGAATAATCCATTCTTCAAAATATGCGACAAACCAGATATTAAAATTCATAACTTAAAAATAAAAAACTTTTTAAATACTTTAAGAAAACGGTACAATCAATGTTCCAGAAACAAGAAATTGTTTTACTCACGCAACCAAGAATGGCTAAGAAATAAACTTATTTTTAAAAAGCCATCAGTAACTACCACGGAAACTGGAAAAGGTGGTCGACCAGCAAAGCCAATTGATAATTGTAGTGAAAGATCACGAAGACGCGAGCTTAAACATATCAATGAAGAAATTTCTTGTAGCATCATAAAGGATTCATTTATGCATCAAATTCAACCACCGAAAACTAAAAAGAGTAAAATTGCTATCATTGAAAAAATAGTGGAAGCAAGCCCCAGACGCACAAAAAGGATTTTAGAAAGTATGCCGACACCAACTGAAGAAAATAAATTTACTCCAGAAGAAGCATTTGCACTATTTTTGGATTTGAAAATGACTAAAAACCAATATACAGAATTGCGGAAGCGAAGCAATGAAAAAAATTGTTGAATTTTTCCATCATATCGAGATATAGTTTCTGCCAAAAAAGATTGCTTACCTTCACCAACTGCTATTAGTGTAACTTCAAGTTCAGCAGAAATAAAATTGCAGGATCTTCTTGAACACACTGCAGAACGATTATTAAAGACATTTGATGCTGACTATTTAAAGAAGTTTAAAAATTGCAGCATGACTTTAATTTCTAAATGGGGATGTGATGGGTCCTCTGGCCAGAAACAATACAAACAATGTAATGCGGAAAATTCATCAGATGCCAATTTGTTCATGATTTCTTTCGTTCCATTACGTTTAACAAAAATTTATATTGGTTCAGAGCCGTCAACTAGTAGAGCTGCAGAGATAGATGTATGGAAGAATGAAATTCCCTCGTCAACAAAATTTTGTAGACCAATAAAGTTTGCTTACAAAAAAGAAACTAAAGATGTCATAACTGAAGAAGTTGGCAAAATAACAGATGAAATTAAAGAACTTCAACCAGTGATATTTGAATTTAATGACCAATGCATCGAAGTTAACTTTAAAATGTCACTTACAATGATCGATAGAAAAGTTGCACAAGCTTTAACCGAAACAAAGTCTTCGTCAAGCTGCACCATATGCCAAAAAACATCAAGTCAATTGAGCCAACCAGCCAAAGCAAGGAGAAAGAAATTCTAATGATGGAAACACAGCAAGGAGATTTTTTTCCGATCCAGAAACTGCAGTAGATTATTTTTTAATACAACGATTCCAAATCATATTAGAAGTTATAGCATGTAGAAAAAGATAAATGCAAAAAAATTTGGTCAGTATGCTAATGAGACAGCAACCCTTTATAACCAAAAATATTCTTGGAGACATATGCCAACCACAGTTCACAAAATTTTGTTCCATGGGAAACAAATAATTCAGCACAATATGCTTCCAATTGGAGATCTCTCAGAAGAAGCGCAAGAAAAAAGGAACAAAGACTACAGATTCTTTCGCGAGCACAATACAAGAAAAATTTCCAGATATTGTACTAATGAAGATCTTATTAATATTTCGTTGTGCACATCATATGGAAAAATGGAAATCAACCTCATTAGAGTTAGATGAAGAAGCTAAACAACTACTGCAAAATGCAAATCAAAGCTATTTGGAAGAAATTTGTATTAATATTGTTTAATTAATACTAGTTTAAAGATTATAATTTGTTTCTAATTTTAGTATAAATTTTATTAATACATTTAAATAAAATATATGTGCACTTTAAATCAATAGTAAAAGTTTACTTAAAATTTTATCGATGTTGTGTTCTGTATATAATATATCCAAATGGTATTGATATTGTTGGGAATTTCAGTGTTATTTTTCAGTTTAATCCTCACAAGAATTAGCTTTCTTCCAAAAAAACCAACCTTTGGCCCCTAGGAATATTGAGACTAAATAAATGTCAGGGGCCAAATGTTGGCATTTTCTGACCAAAATTAAGTTTAGGAATAATAAATAAGTATTGTTTGTATAATACGATTGAAGAAAATAAGAAATTATAAAAAAATACCTATTTAAAATGTCAAAATATTCAACTTTTACATGGAAACTCAACAAAAAAATTGAAATCCATTTTTAACTCCACATTACTTACGTTCCTATCAGTCGATTTTTACGTTTGAACACGCAAATTGAAGCTTAAAGTCCCTCCTATTGAACAAAACAAATTGCGTATAAAAATACCAATCCGGTCAAAAGTTATAGAGTTTTGACCGCTATCTCGCGAAATTGACCACTGTGCGTCGTCTGCATACAATAGAACGTTTGAGTGTTTAATGATTTTCGGTAGATCATTAAAAAACAGGGAAAATAACAAAGGACCCAGATGGCTCCCTTGCGGCACGCCGGATGTAACCGAAATTCCTTTGGAAGTATGCGTTTTAAAACGAACGTTTTGAGTTCTGTTTGACAGGTATGAATTAATCCACATAAAGCAATTGTCCGTAAATCCCATTAAAAGTTTATGATTGACTTTATCAAAAGCTTTACTAAAGTCGGTGTAAATAGCATCCGTTTGTTTACGTTGAACAAATCCTCGATTGACTAATGTTGTTAACTCCAAAAGATTAGTAACCGTTGAACAACCCTTTCGAAAACCATGCTGAGCAGAATCCAGTATAGATGATACTTGATGGGAAAGGTGATCAGTAACAAATTTTTCAAAAAGTTTAGGTATAGCGCTAAGTTTAGCAATACCTCTGTAGTTTGCAACATTATTTCTGCAACCAGATTTAAATAATGGAATAATAAAAGAATCCTTCCATATTTTAGGAAAATAATCATACTTCAATGATATGTTGAAAATTATTGTGAGAGGTTTTACCAGTGCCATGGCACATTTGTTAAGAACACAACTCGGAATACCATCCGGACCATATTTAGATGAAAATTTAAGCTTTTTTAAACTGTTAAAAACTGTTGATCCATCAAGAAATGGAATTGATATACTCGCAGCTGGATAGGGCACCTCTGATAGTTGATAAGAGTTGGATTCAGGTAAATTTTCATTAGAATATGTGATGGAAAAGAAATCTGCAAACAAATTACTTATCGTCAGCTCATCATCAGAATCAAGATTTTGATACTTCATAACGGATGGAAATGCCCTTGATCTTTTTTTGGATTTAACAAACTTGTAGAAAGATCTTGGATTCGACTTAAAATTGTTACGAATTTTGTTTAAGTATGCAGAGTAACATGATTGATTAATTGCTTTGTATTGAGCACGACTAACAGAATAATTGGCATAGACAACAGACAAACCAGACTTTTTATACCATAGTTAATGACTTATTTGGTAACTTATTCGAATCTATGAGCATTAAGAAAGTCTTATGAGTACATTTTTTGCATTAACTTTTATTCGTCATTCCTCCAACGAATATCGAGATATTATCTGAGTGTTATCTTGATTATTTAGAAAAGCTGAGTTATTACCGAGGTTTCTCCTTACTTGAAATTTAAGTTAGCTAAATTTTTCGAATTTAATTTTAAGTTGTAAACCACATGTGTAAGCTTTTACCCATTTCAAAAAGGGTTCAGTAGCTTGATATAGACATGGAGATTACTAAACTTTTTATATTAACATTTATCAACATAAGGCTCAATTAGCTTGTATTAATAAGTGAAATAAGTTAATGCAATCCAGGCAAATGAATTTAAATTTTTACTCCAATTTGGATATTCATACAGAAAGAGATATAACTAATTGTGCCTGCCATTTCGTCAGCGTCCTTAAAATATTAAGTTCAGTTTTGCTCTAAAAGTAATCCACACCAAAATTTAAGACACGAAAATTTTTATACTGCTTCGAATATGGTTTATGTATTTACTTTATATAAAGGTATCCATCACTGGGTATTTATTCAGCTTTGTATAAAATTCTAAAATTTATATAAAATTCTAAAATTATTGTAGAGTTCTCTAAATAGTGTTTTAAATTTTCCACTGTTAAAAATGAAACTTGCTGCCAAGTTTGTAAGTTTGCATTGAATCGATAGAATTGCGTACTATCACAACTTTTTCTCTATTTTCTCTTGAAAATCAGATATTTTTACGAAAAGATAGTATCCTATATTTGAACCAAGACACTAAGGTACCTTCTCTTAAAATTCTATAAGAATTCATTCAGTAGTTTTTACGTGATGAGAACACAGACAGGCAGACATACATACACAAAGTTATAGTTTTATTATATGTATGTATAGATGCAGTTTTAGAAAATCACCGCTATGAGTTAATTTTACTTTTTAATAATAAATTATTATTTTGTACAGTTTTTTCAAGAGGAGTTTGTATTTTTTTTATAAAATCGTTGACTTCATTCAAGCGAAGCCTGTTGACTCTAAGCAATTTTTACATGGACAGAACAATATTAGACATTGCAGTATGCACACTTGCAAGATACTCAATTTTTCCTATTAACAGCCTTCCTTACAAGGATATAAAAAAAAAACTAAAAAAATAGTATTTTATAAATGTATCTGGAATACTTTATTTTTTATTTTAAATTTTTAACAAAAATCTAAATAAATTGTTAAAGTTAGGCTGCTAAGTAGTCAGTATTTAGCGAGAATAAAATCAGTTAAGCCTAACTTTAACAAATCATTTATATGTTAATAAAAAAATTCGAATAATTTAATTAAATTAAATAAATATTCAATTTTAATAAAAATCTCCAAAATTCTGGAAAAAACCTGACATTAAGTTATAACGCATCTAAAAATAATTATTACTCCTATTATTACAAAGGTAATAAATATCTCTTGTGTATGATCAGATATTTTTATATACTCGTACATACGCAAATACTTATTGCGTCTTATTGTATTTTAAATAAATCAAATAAATAATTTAAATTCATTACTAATTAAAGACAATAAAATTAATTTATAGCACAAGTATTATTTGCACACTCAGTTTTTGATCAATAAATATGTGCGAGTACTTCAAGCAACTGACACAATTTCTTCTGTGCTGTGCTCTTGATGTGTCGATAACAAAAAGTTTTTTTTAGGCAATAAAGTATTTACTTTGTAATATTTTTAATAAATTTATTTTATTGTTTTATATTTGTGTAGCTCTTAGTCAAGATAAGCTTTTGTCAAATTTAGGTTACATACCGATAGATAGACTAACAGACAGTGTCTTATCTGTGTCTTTCCGTGATCAGAAGAGTATTGCGCAAATAAAATCGATGAAAATTAATTATTACTCGTAGATAATTAGTTATTGATAGTGGCGGGAAGCAAGCGTCCTTAAAATAAATTTACATAGAGCAGACTTGGGGGGACTTAATTGCACATGCAATTATATGTAATTGTAGTTGGAATATTTGTAATTGAGTTTTTGCAATTAAACATTTCCTTTGTTAAGCATTTGTAATAAAAAAATTACAATTACTTGTAATTTGTTAATTGAAAAATTCCAATTAAAATTACACGTAATTGTAATTGAAATAATTCAATTGGAATTACATGTAATTGCAAGCAATGATTATTGCCTAATTGAAAATTTCAAATTAAAATTACATGTAATGTGTAATTAAAAATGTTCAATTACAAATAAAGGGTGGTTAAATTTGTTTAAGGGGCGATGTTGATTTTGAATAAAACACAAAATGTTTAGGAAATTATTGTCATTTCTTTTTATTTTGATAATATTGGTATGGCTCAATTATGTATGGAACAAAATATCGGCCTCCATCCGAAGCTTCAAATTTTCGATGAAGCTAAGGCATAATTGAGCTTCTATGCCGTTAATTATCCATCTCGTCCTTTAGCTCTTGAATTGTTGCTGGCTTATCGATGTCCTGTTGAAACTACATATCGTCCACATCCATATCTTTCAATTCGGGCAATAAAAAATTCGTTAGAATCTCAAGATAGCGAACACCATTCATAGTAACCGGCATCATTTTGGAAAAAATACGGCCCGATGATGCCGCAAGCGCATATACCGCAGCAAACAGTCAGTCTTTGTGAGCGCATTGGTTTTTCGACAATCACTCTTGCATTATCATTCGCCCAAATGCGGCAATTCTGCTTATTGATGAATCCACTGAGGTGAAAATGTGCCTCATCACTGAAGATTATTTTCTTCGAAAATTGATCATCTACTATTCAATTTCTTACCACCATTCTGACCATAGCTCGATTGTGTATCTTTCCATGGTTCAAATTGAGTTAGTTTGAAACTGAGAGATGTCAAATTAAATGCAGAAAAAAACTTGACGTTTAGGTGTGGTTCATATTCAATATAGGCCCTTAAAATTTAACCACCCGATAGTATTAATGGAATTTAGTCCCTGATTTAAATAACAATTATTTGTAATGTGTAATTGATAACGTGCAACTACACATTACCTGTAATTTTAATTGTAATCAAATCCCCCATGTCGGACATACCATGTGTATAACCATATATAGCAAAATAACAAGGATAAAAAATAAAGTTAATAAAAATGAAAGAGTGTTCCCTACAAGTAGCAATTTTTACAAATACGGCCTTCTCTTTTAAAAGTTATAGGCAGTCATTCAAATTTTCACTGCGTTTGTATTACATGTAAAAAATTAAAATCTTTTAAACTAATATTGTACGGAACCCTTTGTGACTCTTACTTGACTGTTTTGTTTAAATTGTTTTAATTACAAATTTATAACTGTTATAACGAACTTTTGGATCTATAAAAAAATTTAGCACCTTTGTTTATTAAATAAATACAAGTGTTTTTAAATATTCGTACGTTCTATTGACTTTTGTTTCTAATTGTTTGTTACTTTTTTTTTTATAAATTTATTGAGGTCAAGTACCCTAAATTCAATTCAAAGCACTTGATAAACAACAATTTTGTGACTGGTTGAATAGATAAGATATTGAGCTTCGAAGAAAAAATATAAAAATAAAATGCTCTTAGCAACTAGTTAATAGCCTTTAATAAAAGTTTAATTGCAATTAAAATTATAAATAACTTTTGCAATATAAAAACAATGAAAAAAGCTTATATTTTTCCAATAAATAATTTTTGGTAACGAAATTATGAATCTTTTTCTAAAAATACACTCTATTCTTCGGAATTGCATATGCATTCAGAGAGTGAGTACAGATGCTAGATTCGGCCAGTGTATAATTACTTCTGCTTTACTTGTCATTAAAAAAAAGTATTTTTAGGGAGTGTTATTCATTTAAATGTTTTTGAATGGTTGAATGGTTTAAAACATTAAATATTAATGAATAATCCCTAGAGGACGAAATGTCCCAAAACTAGTGGCGTGACTGTTCTAACCCTTTTTATGAAAAGGAGCAGTCACATTAATATGGTGTTGTCGTAGGAGAAAGTCAATTGTGTTTATATAGTTACAATGTGACAGATCTATAAAATCAAATGTTGTTCGTTGATAATCGCATCACTTAAGAGCGACTGCACCGTTTTGGTCAATTTCATTTTTTAAATCTTTACCATAACCCAACTTAGGTTTTTCCGGAAAGAAACACTGACCACGTCCATTTTTACGCTTACTTTTTAACTAGAAATTTTGCACCAGTAATATCCCCCTTATTAATATACATAGTTTATCGAAACACAGGCTGGATTGGAATAGTGGGCGTGGTATCTCCCATACAAAGTTACAATATTACCTTCTGTCTGTAATTCTGCAATAGGTAGAGTCTGATTGAGAGCCATACAAAGTGAAACATTATTGTACACCTAGAGAATTACAACAGGTAGAGTATTGAAACTTCGCACAGGTAACCCTCATACTAATGTGTATAATCTAGCAAAACACAGACTGGATTATGATAGTGGGAGTGGTACCTCCTATAAAAAGTAAAATAGTATTATCGTTTTTTTACATATTGTCTAGCAAAACTTAAACAGTTTTATAGAGAGAATGGCATGCAATATAGCAAGTCTTTAGGAAAATATAGTTTGTTTTACTTTCAATTCAACTAGAATATTTTACAAGTTATTTCTTTATGCTTGGAAGTAGGAGAAAAGACGGTATAGTAATTAGCAGGCCTACTACTAAGCTATGTGTTGACTTGAATCGCGAAAATTGAAAATCAGAAAATGAGCACGATTGGACAATAGTGATAAGGATTTAAATATAAGATGCTTTTTTCTCCATAAAAATATCTCATTTTGAAGAGAAAATAGAGAAAAAGAGTGAGTGAAAGTACGCAATTTTACCGATTATTGATATTGCATACTTGACAACTTACAACATACTTTTTATTATGCAGCACCTTTTATTTTATCTTATTTTAGAATTTTATATATAAAATATGTTTCTGATTAATGACTTAAACCATATCTGCAGCACGATTCAGTTCAAATATGCACCATTTTGTTGAATAATTATAGAAGACTTGGTCCTTATTGGCGAAAAACTCTAGTAATCGATTTTCACAATCTTTTTTTGATCCCAATTTCTTATCACTCAGAAAGTAGTGCAATGCGAGAAATAGTTGGTAATAACTTGGTGCCATGGGCGGACTATATGGTGGATGCATCAAAACTTCCCAACCAAACTCTCTGAGTTTCTGGCGAGTCAATACAAACGTGCGTGGCCTGACGTTGTTGGCCAATTCGGGCTGATATCCAATTCGGGCCGTTTCTGGTAAATCGCTAGTTTCAAATAGTCAAGTGGTTGACATTAGAGATCTGAGTTTAGTGTTTCGACATACGGAAGCAACTCATAATAAATCATTCTCTTCCAGGTCCACCAAAAACACCTTTTTGGTCGTTAGTCCTGCTTAAGCCACCGATCGTTTTCGCACAATATTGTCGTATTTGACACATTTCTTATCCTTATTCACCATTCGTTTAAATGGGGCGATTTTATTCCGTTTGACCAAGGTTTCTCAGGCGGTAATTCGATCCATCATGTTTTTTTGTGTTAATTTTTGTAAACATCGAGCTTCTTTCTAAATCCAACTTTGGAAAAGGTTTAAAACTGTTTTATGGTCGACTTTTAGCTCCCGGACGATGATACGAATACTATTACGCCGATTAATTCTATGATTTTATAGACATTTTCGTCGACGGGCCTGCCTGTCGACGTGCATTTGTAACGGCATCGGCGAAACCAAAATGGAACGTAATTAGTTGTTACAATATCGAAACTATTCACAATTTTAGCCGCTTGGCTTGCGTTTTCGCCTTAGCAAAGAAAAACTGTAAAATGTAACGAATGTTCGCTTTTTAATACCCTGTAACACAAAACTGAATGGACCAAACAAAAAAAAAAAAAAATACGTAAAAGAACTTGTTTAGTGTGAAATATCACCTTGACAACGAACATAAATTTGAAATTTTTTGATCGATAATTTACGAGATATCGATCACTACAGCCAAAATAATCGATTTGTTTTTCCCCAACCTATTGTTTTTAAAATCCTTCTTCTATAATCAAACTTAAGCTACTACTGAAAAACTAAACAGGCAAAAATTATCCTTTATTTATTTAAATACATGTGGTTGTTGTATATTTTATTAATTTTTATGTTTGTATTACCCACCAATAAAAAAGAGTGCAAAAGCTTTGCCTAAACACTAAGAAAACATTCTTTGTTTTAAAACATACTTAATAAAATAGTGCTATTATCTTTATTTATAAAAATTTGGCAATATGTTTGAATTCTTAACGAATCTGTTGTTTTACAGTTATCGAATTTTAATATGCTACAATATTTTTAAAAGAACAAATTAAATAAATAAAATAAAGCGAAATTATAGTTGATCCTATACAACAGATGTATCGTACAGCAGCAGCAGCAGCAGCAACAGAATTAGTAAGATCAATACTGCTTTCAAAATCAAGTAAGTAAGAAGATGCGTCAAACACTCTTTTCAAGCACAATAAACCAGTACATGGATGTACTCGTACTTAAAAATATAAACAGGTGCGTTTTTTGGGAGAGTGAATGAAACTAAAACTTGATTTTTCCCTTGACAACAGCTAGCAAGAGAAGCGTCATCAATAAAAATGGCATATTTTTATACTCATATATGAGTCTCTGTATTTGTATTTTGTAAGTGTGTGAATTTTTCCAGAATCTATTTCATAATAAAAGTTATATTAATTTGCAACTGAAATCCTTCACTTGATTTCTATTTAATTGTAATTTATTATTTAAATATTTATAAGTTAAATTAAAAATATAATTTACTGTTATTGTGTTTTATAACAATCAAGTAAGATTTTTGCTTAAAGTTGTTTTCAGCTTTTTAGATACAGTTAAAGAAATAACTTTCTAACATTAAATACAAGAGTTAATTGAAATTACGAACTAACTTTACAAATAGATCTGAATTTTATCTAGGATTTTTTAAATAATCTTAAAAACAAGCTAGAGTTCTATAAACGATTTTTCCAAAGCTGGTTCTATACTACCGTATAATATATTTTTAAAATTAAAACAAAAAAAATTGAAAAAGTTGATTTGTGTCTAATTTGTCGATTTTGTACTAATTTTATCTGGCAACTATGATTTTTATTAAAAAAAAGCATTTTATTAAATGTATAGTTTTAGTATGTGTACACCCTTTGCTTTATCTCTTAAGATGGATCCAATCATATACAATCACAAAATATCATTAAAATCTTTTGATTAATCGGAGATTAGCGTAAGAGAACACAGGATGTGTGAATTAAGAAATAACACTGTGTGTGATTTTTTTTAGCGTTTGTTCCTCAAATTAATTTTGTAACATAACCATTTTACAATTAAAGTCGTTTGGTTCGAAGCACCATAAAAAGTTTTTGATTTAGAGTTGCAAATTGTTGGTTTTTATTCGTAATCGTAATTGAAAAAGCCAATAAGGAGAGGAAATAAACATGTTGTTTCTATAAGACTGATAAGTGCCTCCCACAATATAATAATATGACTTTAACCTTATTAGCCAGAAGTAACTGTTAAAACAAGGGATCTACTTCTAATTATTGTAACACTTAAATTCAAACGTTTTTGTTTTCTCTACATCATATATTTTTCTCACTGTACATGTAATTAAAATAAAAACCTTAATGTTGCTAATAATGACACTGGTAAACCAATTTTATTAAGGCAAACACAACAATAGCTAATGCTATTGTTAACTACTTGTGTTACATTTTAAAGCATATTGAAGTATACATTGTTGATAGTTGAAAAAGAGCATATAAAAGCTAGCTTCTGTTTTATATCATCCAGTTCAAGTGTAATTGTGGAACAAGATTAACGTGAGTACCTGCCTACTCGGCCTAACCTCACGGTGGTCTTACCACCGAGTGAAACTTAGGCGTAGACTAGCGCCCCCATTGTGTAGTATAACAACACTTTACGATTGCCACCAATCGCTTTTTGTGTGTGATACAGTCACAATGAGTAGCAATTTATATAATATGGCAAGCCTTATCCAAGGCAAGCCTAGATCCATATTATAGCCTCTTCCTTAGGGGTTTGGAGACTATCCAAACTCCGTCTGTTGAGAGTGCACACTTGATCGACCGTTCACCATACCTACATAAATCGATCTTAAACTACAACCACCACGTGTACCCCCGAAGGGGACCTCACCAATAACCATTCACAGAGAGGATAGGCTCTCTGTGGGGCCACCGATTCGCGTGGTACCAGTCCTTTGGGCACTGGTCGGGCCTCGAAGAGGACCCGCGATTTTTATCACAGACCTATTCTTCCAGATTTATGCTCTAGGAACCCTAGCGTCTGGTGCCCCTATTCTCCCCGAGTGAACCGAGTCAAAGCATTTGCCATTCCTGCAGTGACAATTGGGGGTAAGTTCAAGTGTAATATGTTTTGTCGGGCAGCATTATTTACTAATCTGATCATAAACAGTCAGTACCTGCAACGATGTCCTAACCTGACGGTGCACCACCGCTGTGGTTCTAACATGGCAAGCCTAAAAGGCAAGCCTAGACCCATATAATAATCTCTTGCTTAGCGGTTGGAGACTTATCGAACTCCGTTCTGTTGAGAGCACACTTGGTACGAGTCGTTTGGACACTGCTCAGGCCAGGAAAAGACCCATAATTAAACAGACCTATTTTTCCAGATTCAGGTTCTAGGCGTCTGGTATCCCATTTTCCCCAAGAGCACTGTGTCAAAGCTTTTGGCGTTACGACAATGATATTTAGTACCCGCGGGGGGGAGGGTAGACCATGATAAATAATTAAAAAGGGAGTATCGTTGCATTAGGTCTTCTATCAGGATATAAAACATCTTAAACGATTTTAAAATTTACTTTCGTTTATCGGAAAACCTTGTAGTATATTTGTGTATATCAATTGTACAATATGAGTTTAAAATTGTTTTTCTTCTATTGCATTTAATCGTATAATTTTTGTGACGCTTTTTTAATCATCTCTATTAAACTGCTTTTATTTTGTTAATTAAATTTTATTTGAAATGCTTAAATACATGAATATTTTTTTTTGCATTTAAAATATCAAAAGGTTATTATTGATCAAAGTCTGAAACGATGTAGAATATAAAAATTGAGAAAATCTTTAAAATTAAAAATATCTTAAGTATTTTTTTTTAAATAATTATTAAATAGCAACATTTGGAATGTTACAACAGTCCGAAAGATACCTTTTATATGATTGGAACCATTTAACTAATTTTAATTATGAATGCGTTATATTATAATTTAGTATGAAGAACCATTAATATTAAGTTTATTGATAATATTTTAAACATTTTAATAATGAATAGTTGCTCTCTTGCTTAAAATGACTTCAAATATACAGTTTTTGATGCATCATAACTTGCACAGATCCAGAAGACGAAATAAATTATTTATTTCTAGTTATTTAAAATAAATTATTTACATCGCTGGCTTTATGTATAGAAGCATTATTTAGTTGTAAAATATTTTGTTAGTTTTTGTTCTGAAAGTATTCCACACGAAAGACCCATAGTTTTTTAGTGCTTCAGTTATGGTTTATGTATTTACTTTATACTAAAATATACCTCTTTCAAAAAAGGCGGCTTAATATAATATGCATATCGGTAAAATTGCGTACTTTCACTGTTTTTTTCCACTTTCTGTTAGAAATAAGTTATTTTTGCTTAAAAAAGTGTTCTATATTTGAACTGGGATACTAAGGTACCTTCTCGCAGAATTTTATTAAAATCCATCCAGTAGTTTTTACGTGATACGAACACAGACAGACATGCAGGCAGGCAGACAGACAGAAAGACACACGCAAAGAAAAACATGATTGAGGTAACCATAACCTAAGAGCAACATATTATTATTATTATTGAATTATATGGTTGTAGCTAAATCATATTATTATAATAAAAATATATATTATAAAAATATTGTTATATTAAAATCATATTATTGCCTAACTTAAAAATAACATTGCAAAATATAAAATTTTATTTCATTATGATATAAATGAAAAAATATAATGAAATATATATTTATAAAAACGTACCTTATTTGGGTGGCGCAAAAGTAATCCTCCTATCAGAAAATGCTATAAATTTTGCGATTGGCCCCTAATGTCAATTCTGTTTTGACATCATATTCTCGACTTGATGTAAAAAAATTAAAAGACCAAATAAAAATAATCCACAAGAAGAATCAAAGTTTTTCATTTTTTTTTTTAAATTACAGCCAAAAAACATCGGAAGGTTATTTTTGCGCCACCCAACATCGGAAGGTTATTTTTGCGCCACCCTTTATAAATATAT
Organism: Phasia obesa; assembly: GCA_949628195.1. Taxonomy (NCBI): domain Eukaryota; kingdom Metazoa; phylum Arthropoda; class Insecta; order Diptera; family Tachinidae; genus Phasia; species Phasia obesa. Next base: position 120,884,126 of record OX451218.1, read on the forward strand.
CTTATAATAAAAGACACAATAATTTATTAGTTTATTTTCTAAGCATTTGATATGAGAAATGACTCAGTTCATAAATTATTATTTTTTGAAACATAAACCCGAAAAGCAAGATTGTAATAATTAAAAAAAAAACTAAACAAAAAACTTAAAAAATCCAAACGTTATTTGTTTGTTTTTAGCCATAATATGGCTACATAAATACAATACTGTTTTGGAATACGAATAAAACTTTGGGTGTGATTTGAAAAATATGTATTGCCTTTTTTGGGTGCAGTAACCATTGAATGATCAAATAGTAAACCAACTATAAGTTGTTCATCGCAACCATATACTGTTACAGAGAACATAGGATGGTCCTTGTGACCATACCATTACCATGTTTTTTTGTCTGCGTGCAGACAGACAGGAAAAGTTACTGTTTTATTATATTTATGGATTATGCAGATCGAAAATTTAGCCAATATAAGCAACTTAATTATGGTACCTTAAATTTAAAGTTATATACTGTGTAGCGTTATATCCTTAAGAGGGGTTTCAGTAAATTATAAAAAAAAAACTAGTGCCATATTTTTATTTGTAAGTAACTTATGATTTATTTTAATTAACTAAAGAAATACAAATATTAACTATAATTAAAAAGAAACGACGATTTTTTCCATACCTTCTACTGCGCGCAATGTGGTTCTTTTTTTTAAAAATGAAGTTTAAAATTTTCTGAACGACACAAAGACTTAATTTTTTGGGAACTAATAGCTTATAAGTTATATAATTATATGAAATTTATTTTGTGTCAAAGTGTTTTAAAACAAAAACGTTCTAAGCATTTAAGAAATAAAATATTCTAAAATTTTTTTAATTTTGGCAGAATACAGAGAAAGTCCATTTTGAACCACCCTGTTCTCTGTGATAATGTTGGAATAGAGCAGTAATATTTTGGCTCCCGACGTACTCTAGTATTTACTTTCAAATGAGTTATATAGCTTTGAAATTGGTAACCATAAAAAAATTGGTTTTGGCCGCCTTCTCAAAATATGTGCCACAGTGCGGTGTTCGATAAACATGTGGAAAAATATTTTACGTGTTGTACAACAACACATGTTACTCTGTAGTTGTGCGTGTTGGACAACTCAACAGCCATACAAAATATTGTAAATTAACAAAATGTTTTTTACGAAAATTATAATAAATAAACAAACAATGAATAATACATAATTTTAGATACTGACACGATATTAAATTAAAAAAAGATTTTATACTGTGAAAATTAAGCATAAAAACGATTTTTTTTTAATAACTTCGTAAGCATTTCTACAATCCGATACGGAATCACAAAGGTTTGTGGAGTAAAAATGAAACCGCTTTAAGTATAAAATTTGGATGTAATGAATTTATCTTAAAAATACACATAAAGAAAAAATATTTTTTTAATCCTTTCAGTGACACAAAAAAAAGTAGCGAAAAAAATCCTGTATAACATCATAAATTTTTCTAACAACCCGTTTGTATTAGAAGACAATAGAGATCCAAGTGTCCAGTTAAAAAAAACAACAAAAATATTAAAAACTGATGTCTCAGTAATTTCAAAAGTGTATACATATGTGCAATGTAGATGTAAGGTTGAATATATTCGTCAAAAACACGTAAAGGGTCAAGATTTATTTATATATAATTTTTTTTTTAAATTTTCATATAAATGAGGTGCCCCAATTGGAGTTGTATTGGCATCGTTGAACCTTAATGACCTTTTGTAATAGACATAAAGTCTACTGTAAATCTAATTTTTTTCAAATTTTATATGAAAATAATGCCTTAAAGTACACTTCAAGTAGACTTTATTTCTATTGCCTAAGGGCATAAGTGTATATAAAGTATCTTTAACTGTGAAACATATAATTTTTTGTCTATCACTAGCTGGAATAATTGCAATTATATTTTTCCTTTCAGACTTAAGATACGAGTACTTATTGTTAGTTTTATTATATTGAAGGTACAATAAATTAAATATAAAGAAAATTCTAAATAACAGCTAATCCCTACTGTAATTCTGTGAAATTTAAATTAATTTAAACTACAGTTTCCGAAACTGAATATTTATTTTAATATTACTTTTAATTTGTTTTAAAAAAATAAATAAAATTATATTAATTTTTTTAATTTTTTTTTTTGACTGGTTTAAACATATATTTTTTTTTAATTTTATGATTACCGAACTTGTAATAAGCGCGCCTATTTTGCAAATATTCTCACGATCTCTCATACAATTTAAAACAATTTATGATTTACAATAAAAAATTAACAAAGCTTAATGTGTCTTGCGTTGCAGAGAATGGCCCTAGAAAATATTTGTATTATGTCACGTGTAAACGGTAGGAGTATTATAAAGGTCATATAATGGTTGTGAAGGTCATTTCAGAAATATAGAAATCATTTAATTTTTAATTGTCATACGTGTTATCTTCGCTGTATGATTAATTCTTTAGTTAATAATTAATAATTATTAATTAATAATTTTAATTAGCTTTTCCCAAATACTAAAGTTTTAAGGAAATTAATTTTTTTAAACGTTAAACTTATGATGTAAATAAAACAAATAAAAATAAAGTCGTATGAAATACATATGAAATTTTGTCGTCAAGCCTAAGTTCGTTTTATTCTCGAATAATTAAAATTCGAATAATTAAAATTAAAAATTATGTGATAATTTTCAAGAAGTCGTATGATTAACATTATAATAAAAAAATAGATTAATATAATATGTTATACAAACTGAGTGTTTCCATAGAGCATAATGTGGGAACTTACCGTTAAAGTCGGATTGATTTCAAAGTTTTCCAAACTGGACTTTTCAAATATTTTTGTAGTTAATTTTTCAAATTTTTTCCATTTATTAGGAATGAGTTTTATCCAAAAATTGCACTAAAGTCGATTTATAAAATATTTTTTTTTCAAGTTTCAAAATAAGTTGATTCTTTATTCTTTGTTATTAAGTTTGTTGGTAGTCACGTTTTTTTCTTCAAACTAAAATATTTTTTTTTAAGATATCGATTTTATAAGTTATTTCTTTTTTGTATTTTTTTTTGAGTTAGTAATTTTTATAAATTATTTCAAGATTATTGTAATTTTGATACAAAAATCAGATGAAACTGTATTTTTTCAAAACTGGTCACTTTTTCAAGTCAATATTGTTCTCAAGCAATATTGTTTTGGAATATTTTTGTGTGTGATATTTTGCACTTGCATTTTTTTATTTTTTTGAAAATATTTTTGTAGTTTTTTTTTCTATGTTTAATTTTGATTCTATTAAAATTGTGAATTTCGGAGAGTTTGCTGCTGTGTGATTATTTGAAACACAACCAAACCGTAGGCTTACTGATGTTCATCTAAACGGATCTGAACTATTCCAAAAATAATTTCGGCAAAAGTTACAAACCGTGTTTTGTTGTTGTTGTTTATATTCCTTATTGTCGTTTTCTACAAACACACAGGCAGGCATTAAAGTGCAATGCCGTTGAGCCTGTATGTGTCTCCGTGTTGATGTATTGGTAGTAGTTGCGTGAGGTGCTCTGCCAAATATATTTAAAAAAATGGATAAAATATATAAAATGCTAAACTGAGCAGCTACGATTTTGGTCTCAAATTTGTTGAAAAGAGGGGAGCGTCAAAGCCGAGGTTAACCGTGGCCGGAGTTTTATTAAAATAATGTTTATGTTGTTCTTGTTGTTACTGCTACCTTCTAGTTGCTGTATTGTCAATGTGATGTTGATGTTGCACATTAAATGTGTGTGTTCAAAAAAACAAAAAAAAAAAAAAAAAAAACGAAAAAACAAACAAAAAAAAAAAAAACACAAACATTGAGTTTTGTGTTTTTTTTTATTTTGATCATTCTTTTTTTTTGGCATTTCTCCTTCTTTTTACCTTTATTTTAAAATATTTGGAGGGAATTTGTATGTAAGAGCTTATATTTTTATTTTCAAAACTTCACCACTTTGTTTGGATGTCTGTCCGCTAACGAGACAGGCATGAACATATACGTTTTAATTTGAGCTGTTTTTTTTGTTGCTCAAGTTATATCACACATAAACTAATAACGAAAAGAAGGAGAATTTTATTTTCGATTTTCGATTTTGTTTTAAATTTCTTTGTTTGTACTTATATTAAAAATACATAAATTTTAACAAAAATTAGGGAAAAAGAAAGGGGCTAACATCCATAAAAACACAATCAACCTAAATACCACAACAAAAGCTTAATCCAACAACCGACTTGAGCATAAAACCCTTTTTTCCAAAATCCACCTCACCTAAAACCTCATTTACCAGCTCTTTTTTTCTCTTTCTCTCTCTCTATCGATAACCGGCCCTTAACTTACGCATTCATTTAACACAAACACCAGAGCAGTTCTGATTGCATCTCCTGGTGTTTGTCCATCACAGAGACGTGCAACGGGTACATTGATTTTTTTTGCAGTTTATTTTATTTATTTTTTGTTTTCATTATTATTTCTGATGTTTGTTTTTTTTTTGTTGCTTAATTCTTAGTTTTGATGATGATGTTTGCAGCTGGCTTCTGTTCAATAATTTTTTCATTTTTTCATCATGGTTTAAGCTAAAATTCTGCCGCTTTTCGTTCATGTTGCATTTCATCTCCCATTATACCACTACATATGTAATATTTCACCAAAAAAAAAAAAAAAAAACGAGAAAAAATATGTACATAAAGACAAAAATAAAATTCGCCAAAAATGCATTTATAAAAATCAATGTGCAAAGTATTCATTGCACTCAGAAATGCTAAAGAATTGATTGTAGAAAATTGTGTTTAAATGCTGGAAGTCGAATAAGGGAAATGCTTTTTCTTTGTAATAAAACTATGTATATACTCGTAGAGATCGGTCGAAAACAAAAAAAAAAAATTTCTGCTGCATGACTTTTTGGAATGTGACGGCTGAGTTCTTAGCCTATTTGTTTCCTTGAATTTTGAACAGTTTGCTACCTATGGACCTGAACAGGGGAAAAAGGTAAAAAAATTGAATTTTTTTAAGTTTTTTGCGATTTTGACCTTGAAGATGAAGTTTTTTTGATTTTATATGTTCACAATTTTTGTTCTCTATGACAAGAGCTATAACTTTGCCTCAGAGAGTATATAAAAATTTCAAACGGTTTGCAAAATATGAGCTTGAGTAAATGATATTTTTTTTGCAAAAATGACATCGAGGCCCCACATCTTTGAGGACAAATAATGTTTGGTTTTAAAAATACATATTTTAGTTTTGACCTTTTTTCAGTTCAGAAATATTTGTGTAAGGTTAGGTTGATCTAAAACCGTAAAAACAATAAATACACATTTGTTGTCAACAAATTGATTTGTTTTTTATTATAAATAATTGTTTTAAATTAAAAATATCGAACATATAAAAAGGTAAATAGACAATATCAAAATATGTATGTAAGTCTAAACGGAAATGTTCGTGTATTTATAAATATATTTATTTATAAATATATTCATACGTTGTCACATATAACCATTTACATGCTTTACATTATATTATAGTATGTTTATATTATGAACATAATTATGGTTGTATTTTACAAGGTTATTTTTATGTAAGACAATAATATGCTGCAATGACAACAATATTATTATTATGGTTTAAAATAATATAACCATATAATTCAAAGATAACATGTTGCTCTTAGATTATGGTTACCTTAACCATGATTTTTCTTTACGTGTATTAAAATTGTTTTTACAATTTATAACACGTGCGGTATTGCAAAGTCGTAGACAAAATATTTCATGAAATGTATTTTAGGTTAGAAACAATATAATTAATATGTTTATTGATATAGATTGCAATACTAACAAGGAGAGTGGACAAGCGTTCCACTTCTAACAAATTATAACAAACACATTTAATATTGTTTTTGATGCAGTAACATAGTTTTTGTCAGAGTACCGAAATGATCATGAAATGAAACATGGCAGACATAAACAAACAAATATTTGTTTTTAAAAATTGTTTTCTTACGTGCAAAGAAATTTAATTTAATTTGGTTATTATTAATATATAATAATATATAATATATAATGGCATATTATTTTGGATTATTTATAAAACTTTTAATGTGGTTTAAAGTTTAGCAAGAAATGAATAGTTAAAAATTCAACCAACCATGTTGAATTTTTTGTACGTAGTAACCATTTAATGATAAAATTTTAATTTAAATTTGTTTATCGTTACCTAAAAAACATATGTATATTGTTACAGAGAACATAATATGGTTTCCGTAAGCATTGCGTAAACATGATTTTTCTTTGCGCGCATTTTAGGTTTTTTCTGCTTATTTTCATACATTGGTGAGAGACTAGATAATATTTTGTGTTGGATCATTTATGAGTGGGAAGATTTATTTTTTTCCTTTCTATTCCAAAGTGAATAAATGAGAAAATATTTTGCTTTTCACTTAAGTGTGAATATATGAGAATTTACAATTTTATTAATTTTTATTTTTTTTTTTAATTTGTTTGTAATTTTTTTTTAATGTTCACATTAAGCATTCATTTAAATTTTTATGTGTGTATGCAATAAAAAAGTGTTTTAGAAATCTCCATTATGAGAAATTTCATAAATGGACATTCATATGAGAAAAAAAAAAAAAAAATTACAAACATTTATGTAAAAGAGCGTGAAAGGTCTCTTTGATAACTATGATTCCTAAACCAGGAAAGACCACACAAAAGTAGAATCATACAGACCTATAAGCCTTTTATCAAACGTGTCAAAGTTATTTGAGAGAATATTAATAACTAAGTGGAATCCAATTCTTAGCGCGAAAGGACCCATTCCGAACCATCAATTCGGCTTCAGAAAACAACATAGTACGATCCAACAAACACACATATTAGTAAAATGTTCTGCGCTCTTTATCGACGTTTCTCAAGCATTCGATAAGGTATGGCACGAAGGCCAAATATTTAAGCTAAAGCTGAACTTGCCCGAAAACTTGTATAAGCTCTTAAAAGATTATTTAACGAATCGCAAGTTTTTACTAAAAGAAGGTGACTTTTTAAGCTCACCACAGCTCATTGAAGCCGGAGTTCCCCAAGGTAGTATTTCGGGACCAATTTTATATTTACTGTACACATCAGATATGCCAATTAGCACCCTAGTCCACACATTAACTTTCGCAGATGACACAGCTTTTTTAAGTATTCATAAAATTGCCCAAGAAGCATCACAACTTTTACAAGACCACATACTCAATTTGGAAAAATGGCTAGAAAAATGGAAAATAAAAGTGAATGAACAAAAATGTACTCACATAACTTTCACACTGCGTAGGGACTCATGCCCTCCTATTCGCATAAATAACCAAATGATACCACAACTTTCAGACGTTAAATACCTGGTTATACATCTTGACCGTCGCCTTACTTGGAAAAAGCACATTGATTTCAAGTTAACACAAATGAAACTAAAAGCAGTACAACTAAATTGGCTTATTGGCAGAAACTCCACCCTGAGCTTAGATTGTAAACTTCTACTGTACAAGTCGATCCTCAAACCAATTTGGTGTTATGGGATTCAGTTATGGGGCACTGCCTCAGCTAGCAATGTAGAAAAAATTCAAAGGCGCCAAATAAGATACTACGTATGATTACATCTGCTCCCTGGTATATAAAAAATTCGAACATCCACAAAGACCTAAACATGCCATCAGTTAAAGCAGAAATATCGAAACATGCAGTCACATATCTAAAGAGGTTTGAATCTCATCCAAACTCTTTGGCGCGTAACATACTGAATGAACCTGGTTATATGCGACTAAAAAGAAGAGATACTGCTTTTCTTGGCCGTACATTAGAGGGATGACCCGCAAATGATTGCAAAATCCGTGAAACAAACATTATTTTTGTCTAGCACTGGCTGGACTTAAAAAGAATATTTTATTTTAGACTTAAGATGCGAGTAATTATTGTTAGTTCAAAAATATTGAAGATACAATAAAAAAATTATGAAAAAAAAAAATGTAAAAGAGCATTAATGAGAATGTGCTAATTTATTATTCATCACATATGAATAATACGGATGTTCATCGTTTTTCACCGGTTATATATGCTAAAAAGAAAACAAAGAGTTACACTCATTCATGTGTGATCATAGGAAGAACAATTTTTGTAGTTCATTCATTTATGTCCGTGAAAAAATATAAAATTTTAGAAATCTCATTTATAAGAAATAATATAAATATTGAAATTTGACCGCTCATAAATGAAAAATTCTGCACCATGGTTTTTGTTCAACGAGGAGGCTTGTCTCAGAAAAATACTGATTCGTCGTATACAGGTTTGTAAGGGAATGTCGAGTTGTTATTGCTTACGAACCTGCTTACGTACGAGATGATATTTGTTGACGATATTTTTCTTAGTAGAATTTACTTTTAGGCGATAATTACAGCGCAATGTCGATGTCCTAAAATTGTACTGTATTAAATTCGTAACTCGTCGTAACTCGCCGCAAATTTAAAATCTTTTATCCCTGCCTTACAATTGTGCTTTTTAGTATGGACTACTATAAGGGGGAATGTAAAATATATGTTATTTTTTGTAAACTTAGCATTTTTTGTCATACATTGCATTTATTTAAGCAACATATACATAAGTATGTTTTTACCATAGATTAGTGCATTAAATTTTGATTGATATCAGCAATGCACTACCATTTAATAATATTGCAAACAAATTTTTTGCACTATTTTTTACAGCTTATCACTAAATAAGCTGCAAGTTTTCACTAACACTCAAAAGAATTTAGGGTTAGTGGAAATGTTTGCACTATCACTAAACGCAAATTTAGGGCAAAAGTTCTTCACTCACTTAATTCGTAAAAAATTTGTACTTGAAATCAATAAAAAGCTGCATTTATTATGCTTTCACTAAACTTTCAAAAATTGTGCTTCAAATTTAATGCAAAATTTCTACGTTGCAATCAAATTAGTGAGGCAAATATTTGCAATATATTGCTTTTTTTTAAATCAAATTATTAAATATTAGTGCAAAAATTTCTTAACTTATTATCACTAATGTTGGTTGAGGTTGCAAATCATTTAAATCATCCCTATAAATCGACAAAATTAATGACATAATTTTGCTTGATCACTAAGTGTGAGTGAAGCTTGCAAAATTAGTGCACTACCCCCAGCTATGGTGCTTACTAGTATAGGCTTGTTTTTTTTTACTGCTTTGTAAGCAGAAGTTGTTTTATCTGATTCTATTCGAATTTTTGCCTGATAATTATATTTTTTTAAATTTTTATGACATATCTACGTGAATAACTAAAATAATTTTCGGAAAATTTTATACCTGGCCTATAACATTGCTGATTTATTTCTTGCATCTGAAAAGGACTACTTAACCATCTTACTTTACCTTGAACCACCTCTATAACTTAATAAACCTAATGTTGAATAGGCGATTAGGAGAAAATCATGTGAACTAAGCACAACAGCAGTGTTAATAATAATATTTTTTTTATTTAAATGTATTGCTCAGCACTAGTGGTTGTTATCTAAACTAAAAATAAAAAAAATTAAGAATAAAACAAAATAACCGCCATTAACTGCTCATACGAGTATAAGACTTAATAAGTTAAAATAAAGAATCTATAAAAATAAATCCATTCCTTTGCATAAACACTAGTTGCTGTCCAATTGCTGGAGTATAGTTTGCTTATTTTTGCAGTGCAATTTTTTAAATGTTGTTGTTTTTAAACTGTTGTTGTTGTAGATGTTGTTGTTGTTATTTGTGCATTACACTGCTGCTCGTTAAAGTGTTCAACAATGTTAGAGAGCTTAACAATCACCATGATTGTCTCTACTGTAAGTGTGTGAGTTAAAGTAGATTTTATTTGGCCTGTTCGTTACATTTTTTTTGTTCGTTCGTCTGTTCGTATATGAGTGCGTAACTAACGTTAATTTTTATTTTATTATTTTTGGGTTCATTTTTATTTTTATTTTTCTTATTTTTTATGTTCAGGATTAAACTTTTTTATAAGTATAAGCGCTGCGTTTGGATTTGTATATACAATAATTTTGTAGGCCTATGCATCATACCAAATGTATATAAAAATACATGCAATTTTTTTATGTACATTTTTTAACTAACACTCACGCATACATACGCATTGAGCTTGGATTTTGCTGTTGCAGTTTCATTAGTGTGGAGCTAAAATGCATTCGATTTTATTGCTTGCTTTCTCACATATTTGAGATTGTGTGTTAGTTTCGTTTACTTTTTCGTGTAAGTGTGTGTGTGTGTGTGTTTGTGGAGTATGTGTAGAAATAAATATACAAAGTTATTTTTTCAAAACAGCCCCTACTACAAACATTTAATATTTCCTCCTCATCGCCGTTATTTTTTATTTTTTTATTTTTTATATTTGTACATGTATGGAAGCATTTTTGTTTTGTCAACCCCAAAAATAACCGAACAGCAAATAAAACTGCATCACAGTGTGTCAGTTGCTTGATAAAATTTAATTTTACTATTTTTAAAATTTTTATAAAAAGGTCAATAAAAATTTGGTAAAATTACCCTATTTCACCATCACTATTTCAGAAATTGTTCCTGCTTTTTTGAAAAATATAACAGGCAACACTTCTATGGCTAAAACCTGCCTTTACTATTGAACTTCTGAGAAAAATGCTGTTACAATCAATAGCGTGCGCTATCGAAATATAATTAAGCAACTTTTTGCAAGACGTGGACAACTGAGATCTCTGGATTCTATAAGATGGTGTCAAAACAAAAGATGCTACCAAACACCCGCAAAAACAAACCGATCGTTTCACTACACAGTGACATAAATTAGTCTTCAATTCGTGTAATTTAATGAGTTTCGCGTTTAAGGTTTTTGAAAGGGTAACGAATCTGGTCTAAGCAGCAATGTAATTGAAAAGAATGACAATCGCTTTATATAAATCTTTCATACATAATTGCATTCATTATAGAAATTATGCTTCTGAAAATTGTACTTTTCTTAATAATTACCTGAAACACCCTCTGTGGCGAAAATTCGATTTAGATTGACATTTCAGCTTATCTCACCTAAAGCAAAGTTACTATATATTTTTATGATTTCCTCTAGAATTTTCTAAATATATTTTAACGTTTAATCCCACTGTATTTCTATCTCAATATAAGCATTCATTTATTTGCACACGTACAGCCACACATACACATAAAGTGCAAATATAAATGCATATGCGAACATAATGACTTTTCCATGAAATTTAGTATATTGTTTGTACGCAACAATTTTAAATCAACAACGATATAATAAGTGATATTTTCAAATCGTTTCAATATAGGCCCACCATTATGTACAATAATATATTTGTATTAAAAAAATGTATAAAAATAAAAACACAAAAAACTGTCAAAAATAAAATAAAAATAAAAATAAACTCATTCTCACTCGCTCTAACTGGTAAAAATTAAAATTAATATTGGACTATCCATCGTTCACCTACTTTGTTACTACATACGCACGCACATAATCAACAAAAAGTAAGGCTCACACACACACACACAAATGCATATTTAATTTCTCTAAAATTTTGAACAATTTGACTGTGGTGGGATGTTGTAGATGAGGATGTCTACTCCACTACTACTTCATGCTGTATTGTCATTGTTTGTTTTTGTAGCTCAGTTCCAAATACTCCATAATATTTTTTGTTATTAACAATTTGCCAATAAATTTTTGTTGTTGTTGTATGTTTTTATTTTTATTTTTATTTTTATTTTTATTTTTATTATTTTTATTTTTGACAAAATGCAACGCATTGCGCTGACATTGAATACACAATCATACACGAAACACATTTTTATACTCGCGATAGCGGGTATAGTTATGGAAAAGGGATTTAAAAGAATTACTTCTTCAAATTTGAAATGTATTATCAGGAGTGTTTAGTTATTTACATGACCGACTGCCACGTAAACTAACCAAACTAATCGCAGCAGCATCGGTTAAAATAAGCCGTTAATGTTATATTTAATTGGATCAAAAAGAATATTACCAAGTCCTTTTGATCAATTGATATTCTTGTATCCTTATTCTTAATAAATGGCATAGAAGAATCTTACATATAATAAAACAGGAACTTATTTTCTCGCTGTCTGTCTGCGTTCGCATCACGTACAAACTACTGGATAGATTTCAATAAAATTTTCTGAGGAGGTACCTTAGTATCCTGATTCAAATATACGATACTTTTTTCCTTAAAAATACTTATTTTCAATAGAAAGTGGAGAAAAACAGTAAAGGTACGCAATTTTTCCGATATGCATACTTTAAGGCAGCATATTTTAGTAGAGATGAGACTCTTTAAATAAAGTACATACATAAAACATAACTGAAGCACTACAAAAGTAATGATATTTGGTGTGGATTGCTTTCAAAGCAAAATCGAACAAAATATTGTAAGGACGTTGACGAGGAGGCGGGCACAGCTAGTTTAATAATTAACTTTTGTATTTCATGTCTGGAATTAAACAAAATCTATGGAATAAGTTTTCATAAAATACAATTTTATTGCCTAACTTTATAATACACTAGCAGTCCTGTAGGTATAGGATAATTACTTTGCATGGGTTACCCAGACCCTCAAGTCTTAATCAGCAACCTTTAAGTCGAATAAAAAAATCAACACTCCAGAATAAAAACATAAATCAACATTCTGTATGCGAGGTGCCCACTGTTCTCAACTAATCTGTTTTTTGGCAACTAATCTGTATTGACACGATAATAATTTTTCACTTTAAATGGGAGGCAGACTGTCACTATCCAGTCTGTGTATTGCCGACTATGCACATTAGACTGAGGTTTTAATTGAGCAAAAGTGAAGAATCTACCTACTGTAGTTCCTTAGGTACATGATAATTTTTCACTTTGTATTGGAGATACCCCGCCCACAATTCCAATCCAGTCCAATTTTTGCTAGACTATCCATACTAGTATGACTCGTTACTTGTCCAAAATTTCAAGCCGCTACCTGTTTCCCGATACACGATAAAAAAATTGTCACTTTGTATAGGACAATCCACTGTCCTAATCCAGACTATGTTTTGCCAGACTATGCACATTAGTATGAGGCTTCAAGACTCCTATTGTAGTTCTCTAGGTAAACGATAATAATATGTGTATGGGAAGTATCACGCCCACTTCTTCAATACAGTCTGTGTTTCGCTAAACAATGTATATTACCTCATGGTTCCTGGAGCTAAATTTCTAGAGTCTACCTATTAGAGGTAACACGCCCATTATTCCAATCTAGCCTGATTTTCCCTATAACCCACCCTAGAAGTCTCCTAGGGTGGGTTATACCTGGTTACGCCTGCGAGGCGTACAAGAAATTTAATGTTTAAGTTTTGACAGTAAAACTAAAATACCTTTCTATGTTGATAAAATAAAGCAGTTATATTTTATTTTTCACTAGCTGTGCCCACACACGTTTTGTGCGTCCGGTCATTATTTTGGTAGATTTTGCTTTGACACCAAAGTTTAAGACTCTTACCTTTATACTTCTTCACGTATACATACGTATTTAATTTATATAAAGCCTCCCATCCCTGGATAACATTCTAAAATTTATATAAAATTCTAAAAATTATCGCAAAGCTCTGTAAAAGGTGTTTAAAATATTTTAATAACAATGTAATTCCACAAGGTAAAACTACAAATCAAATACAAATTTTATTTAATTGGCTATTTGGCAGTAAGTAATTAATATTTTGTCATTATTTCAAAACAGCGACATCTGTTGCGCAACCATGTTTAAAATATCCCGTTTTTAAAAATAAAAGATGCCTTAAAGTATGCAGTACCTTTGAGATATTTTAGGATATTTATGTGGAAAAAGGTATCCTATATTTGAATCAGGATACTAAGGAACCTTCTCACAAAATTTTGTTAAAAGCCATCCAGTTGTTTTTACGTGATGCCAACGTAGACAGAAAGATATTCAGTAAGAAAGATAGTCAGACAGTCAGGAAATGAGTTACTGTTTTATTATATGTACATATATATTACTTAAAGTGTTTGTTATTATCAAATTTGTAAAAAATAAGTGACACTACCATTCTTATTTTAGCCCACAGATTGCAACTTATATGTGTACGCCTCACAGAGGTATGTGTACATATGTTAAGGCTTTATGTATCACCACCATATATAAACTTTCTAGGGTTAATAAGAGAGTTTTTTTAACACAATTTCAAAGTGCTACGTATTACCAAGTAGCACGATGATAAATATTTTCTTTGTTTCACGTGAAATATGAAAAAAATAAGTCCATATTTTACCAAACGCATATCTGAGAACAAACTGTGAAAACTTCAGGAAGATCAGTCCAATAGTGTAGAAAGCTGTAGCTTTTCGAGATTTAAACAAACAAACAAACAAACAAACAAACAAACACATTTTGTGCTTTATATATGTATTATATTACGTTATATACTTTTTAGATTTTGTTCCTCTTAATATATCAAAAAATTATACTTTTAACTATAATCTGATCATCACAATGAATTCAAAATCAGTATCAAAGAAAGCGCATTTTACTTTCCTGTCTACTACAAATACTATTCATAATATCCAATTAACAACAACATAAACAGCAGCAATAAAAATGTATTATTTTAATAACAACAATAACAACTTCATACGTTATCAGTTAACTGGTAACAATCAGCGGAGTAAAACAAATGAGCGGGGGGTTAAAACTGCATTATATGTACAGGAACTGCAATTGCAACACTACCGCATATTTGTGAGGGAATGATGGTGATGCGCCGAAGTAGGGTTAAATACGCTAACAAACTTACGCACATAAAAATAGGAAATAAAAAAGTCAAACAAAAAAAGAAAAAGTTCACCTATTTTTTATTTTATTTGTGTGTACAAAAAAAATATATAACAACTTTTTTTTGTTAGGAGAGGATATTATGTTGTTGTCCATCGTCAAATTCAAATATACGCAGCATTGAAATGCACGTGCTTTGTTTTGTTTTTATTTTAAATAAAAACATAGTGTACGTGTACGTGTGTGTGTGTGTGTGTGTGTTTACAGTTCTGCTGCACATGCAGTTTACGCATGTTGATTTGTTGCATGCATGCAGTAGCTGCAACAGCAGCAATATGTTCGCTCCCCAATGCAAAAAAGCCACCCTTTATGAGCATAGAAATCTACAAAGGTTAGTATGTGACTGTTTGTGTGTATGAATATGTTAGAGGCAGCTGCAGTAGCAGCAACTGCATGTGACCACAAGTGGCCAAGGGATGCGCAAGGACGAACACGAGGCAGAAAAAATAAGGACAAAACAACCAAAAATTTTCGAAAAATAAAAATAAAACATTGAAATGATATAAAAATTTTGCTAAAATAATATTCACGCATACATACACGCATATGTGTATACAAGTAAACAGTCGCATATCAAATAGATAGATAGACGGATGCACTTGCAACATACGAATAGTATTTGGATTGTAACACACACACACTTGTGTGTTGCATGCGTGTGCTGTGCCATGCAAAAAAGAGAGAGTAAAGTTTTGTGTTTGCAATTGCTTGTATCAGTCCACGTGGGTTGTTGGTTGTTATTGTTTGTTGTTGGCAGATAAAGTGGGCCTAAAAAAATCTGAATGCATGTAGTAGATGTGTTGTTGTATTAGTAGGCTTACTTTTTGCTATTAGTGGCGGCAAAATATATATTTTTTGGTCATTGCAGCAATTATCAATAGCAGTCATAGAATAGAGCGAAAGAAAGAGAGAGAGAGAGAAAAATAGCAAATTGTCAGAGTGTGAGTAGTAAAATAGACTATTTGTCAATGTACATTGTATATTTTCAGGCGTAAAACAACGTTTAGAATTTTATCACAAAATTTAAATACAATTTTTTTATGAAATTTTTTAGAAAATTTTTAAAAACAAAATCATAAACAAAATAATCAATTGCAATTCAAGTTATTGTTTTTTTTTCCAAATCATCTAACAACTTTAGCAAATGCATTATTGTCTTGCACTCAAACATTGTTGTGTATTTAGTAAACAGTGTGTGAGTGAGAAGGCAGATTCTCTACCAATTGATCCTTTACGCATTCACTTTATAGTCGTTTACTAATTGCAAAGTTTTTTTTGGGTTTTCATAGGCATTTTGTATATAGGCGTTGTTGTCTTATTGGTTTGGGCCGGCAAATAGTTCTTTTTTTGTGTTTTTTGTTGCTTTTCAAGCCAAATTTTAAGGGTGCGTGAAATTTTTTATGAAAAAAAAAGAAAAAGGATTTCAGTTTTATGTGTATCTATAAAACAAAAGTTGACAAATCAAAATGAGAAAATTAACATGAAACTGGCGTTAGCTATAAAAATATGGATTTTATATTTTAATACAAAATTGTTGTTGTAACTACAAACATTTGGATTACTGACATGTGATAGGGGGACCATGCAAGCATTGTTTTTCCTCAGGGCTAGTTGTTCTAGGTGACAATTTCTATATAAGCGTTGCTTATCTTTATTTTCACTTACTAAAATTATGAATATTTTATTTGTTTAATTATTTTACGGAATTTATTTCGTTGTTCTAAAATTAAGATAATATCAAGCGATATTGAGGACAAAACCGATGCCCCTTGATTATAACGTCTTACATGGTAAATAAATCCAAAGTTTTTAGTTCAGGCAGTGCAAATAACCAGCAACATATTGGGTAGTGGTTACTAAGTATCTGGTATTTTATTTATTTATTTTATTTATTTGACACTTAGTATTTATAAGTGGCTACTCAATACTTGCAAGGTTGTATTTTTTAAAGTATTTTAAAATAATCGGAATGTTAGCAAACTACAGTAAACTGTAGTAACTAAATTTCAAATTTAATTCCCCCTGATTATAGATTAAATCCTTTATAACGAATATGGAAATGGAACGGTGTTTTAAATGAACTAAAAACCACTTAAAGTATCAAATGCCATCGCGTACCAAATTAAAAAGTATTTAGTATCGAGTAATTAAAATAGCAGAGACTGTCAGCAATGGTAATCAAGTCCAAATTTTTTTTATTACAGTCCGTATTAATGTCTCTCTGACAATACCAGCTAGTTACACAGTGCAACAGCGAAAAATATTTTTGCCCAAACAAATTTTACAAAAACTGATGACACCTTTTCACTGTTCACTGATTTTCAGAACCTTTCGAGGGCCATAAATAAAAATTGACCAAACTGAGTATAGGGTTTTACCACTCTTTGGTAGTAGAGTCAACCTATACTTTCAAGTTCGTGTATTTTTCGAAAATTTTTGGTTTGTTGTAATATGATACAGAATTTCACACAGAAAGTTATTAATTTAATTTCCGCGGATGGTCTTCGACTACCAATCCGCCAGCAATAGTTTCCAAAATTTCGCTAATAGAATTCAGCAACATCAGGCCATTCCATTCGAGGCTGTGGGCAAGAACCACGCCCACCTATATGTTTTCATGTTTTTGTTTTTATTCGGTTGTAATGATTCTCTTTTGTTTTTTTCGTTAAATAATATTACACCATTAGCAGTAGATCGCATAGAGTGCATAAAAATCTCGGGAGATCAATAACCCCTGCATGGGGAGATTTTTTTTTTAGGTTGGTAGGCAGAAAAACACTTTGATTTGTATTAAAATCAATATACATAGAGGTAGCCGATAGACCCACAAGGAACAAGGAGCAGTTAATAGGCACATTCTAACGCAAGATAGAATGCAGGAAGGCCATAATTTAAAAAAAAAATATTCTGTAACATTTTTATAAAAAACATTCGATTAAATTATTATAAAAAACTTTTGTCAAAATTTTTATAAAAAATTTTCGATAAAATTTTTACAAAAAATTTTTTATAAAATTTTACAAACAATTTTCGATAAAATTTTTACAAAAAAATTTTCAATAAAATTTTTACAAAAAAATTTTCAATAAAATTTGCCTTAAAATTTTAGGAAAAATTTTTAACCAAAAATTTTCGATAAAATTTTTTAAAAAAATTTTCATAAAATTTTTACAAATAATTTTGATAAAATTTTTACAAAAAAAATGTCTATATCTATATATCTGCGGTAATAAGGAATAAGTGCTTAACTCGACTTAAGCAAAAATTTAGTTACTGGCACCCTTGAAATCTGCGTACTTCAAAGTACCCATGTGCAAATTTTTAATTATTTAGTAAAATTTTTCAGGAAGTTATAGCAAAATAACTTTCTGCTTATCTTTTTTCAATGTCGAATCGCATTTGGAAAAAATCTTAAGAAACTAGAAGCTATTTTTTAATTGCAACGCCTGCGTACTTTTGGTAGATATAAGATATTTTTTTAAATCATACTCCCATAGGTAAATTTTAAAGAAAAGTTATTTTTTGAAAAATTTATTTTAAAGTTTAAAATTGCTCTCCTACAAAACTTAAAAATCAGACTTAAGCACTTTTTCCTTATTGCTACAGATATTATATTTGTAATAATGAAGTTGAAAATAATAAAAGTATAAACCGAATGTATATTATCGTTAAATTGGGAAACTTAACGGAGTAAGAGAATATTTAACATTACTATGGTAGAGTGTATATAAGATTCGGCATGTCCGAATATAGCACTTTTGCTTGTTTTTGTTTTGAAATTGAGTGTTAATAAAAAGTGTCCCATCTGGTTGTTTTTCCTTGTTTAATTAATTGTGGCATTTAGTAGTTTTAGAGATAAAACGAAAATTAGTTTACAAGTAACAAAATTTTTAGTTTTTTGTGCAAAGACAAAAGCGAATTTCCTTTCAGAGTTAAACACCTCAAATTATTTTTTTTTTTTTCTATAAAAATATTTTATTACAATTTCATTCACTATTTTGGTGTACCTCCTCATGTTTGCATTTATAATTCAGATTCATCTTCACTCTTAGTTTTCGAGAAATATCGATATTCTGAATGCAAATTCAGAATGATGTGTAACTATTTTGATTACTAAGGAAATCCGTTACTTTCACTCACGTTCATCGCCATAAATTAAAAATAAATCTTCTTTGCGAACAATTTCCAAAATTAAAAGTTATTGACCTTTTAAAGTTTATTTTCTAATTTTCTGTTTTTGTTTGCTATTTCTAAATCCGTAGTTTCTGGTGGGCTATATATACAACGTTTGAATTTTGAATTACCGGTTGTTTTGGTTTTGAAAGATAGAATAACATTTACGAGTAAGCTTTTAATATTGAAATATAATGTCTTATGGCGGTATGCAACCTAAAACTGTTAAGAAGTGTATGCGGAGAATTTTTATTAAATTCGAGTTATTGTGTGGATCAATTCTTAAAGCAGCCTTATGAAACTAGACAGTTCTTAGACAGAGCAACATGCTTACCTTTTTTACACAGTTCACTAAGCTGCAAATATTGCTATTGTTGCACAGAGTTTACGTGAAAATTGGTTAGCATCAACTTGGTATTGTTTTCACATTTTATTAAATATAAAGTATAAAAACTCACAAACTTTGTTTTTATCAATGAGCTAAAGATTAAAACTAAATAATTTATTGATAATACAATCAGTTGAAAATTTTATGGTCAATCAGCGGCCGTTGAGTATTAATGTTACACTAACCATCCAGAGCCAATTATATGAAATCACACGTGTCATTAACGAAACATTACTTGGAAATTGGGTTAATCGGATTAGTGCCAACTAGGGCCGACATTTGAATAAAGTTGTGTTTTCATGCAACTATAACAAAACTACTCAGAAAAGATATGTTCCAATTAGGAGTTTTAATTAGTTTCGGATACAAATACACTTAATATTTTAATTAAATCAATTATATACTTAATTAAGAAAGAAAAGAACTATTATTTTTGTTTAACAAGTACCTTAATCAATTACAAGTTTAATTAAAAACTAATTAGATTGGTGCAAAATTTTTCTTCTGTGAA
This sequence comes from Phasia obesa, assembly GCA_949628195.1. Taxonomy (NCBI): domain Eukaryota; kingdom Metazoa; phylum Arthropoda; class Insecta; order Diptera; family Tachinidae; genus Phasia; species Phasia obesa. The sequence goes on from OX451218.1 coordinate 120,904,125, forward strand.
TGTGTGTATCAGGTCAAGTTTTCTATGCTTGCTATTTTGTGAATTTTTTAACGAATACGAATTACGCGTTTGGATTTTTTAAATATTTTTGTGTACATTTAAGCTTGCCTAGAGCATAATGTATCTAAAAAAATAGTTTTGATTTTCTTTTTCCGAAAAACATATTGAGAATATGCTTCAAGGAAACGTATGACAATAGTGTTTATTTAATATCATATTCTTGACTAGTTCATTTTTAATGTATGAAACGTGTACCTGGCGCATTGTTGAACAAAGGCATTTTTAATTCTTCCCATAGCCTCGAGACTAAAAAAGATTCGGGTATTAATTTGATCAGATTTTTTCCGTCAGTGAATGAAATACTGTTTTGCTCTCCAACCGTACCAAACAAACAGCCAGTGACGACGGTCTTCACCGAAAGGTATCAAATCAGTAAAAAAAAGTTTCATTCAATAAAAGAGAACATATTAAAATATATCAAATCTAGAGGCGGCAAAATATGATCTAGCACTCCATATAACAATATACCTACGCCCAGACCTTTTTATCTATAACGTTAAGTTTTTATTGTTATTGAACTGCAAGCAGGTTATCATTTTGTTGTATGGGTATTTCTATCAATATTTGTATTTTTAAAAATACTTACCAGTGATCCTTGATTTTTAATTTGAAGATTATTTTCAATAAAACAAGGTTTATTTACTAATTTCCATACAGAATTTATTTATAGGCATTTGTCTTTTGACAGAATTATTTTAACGATAATTAATAACTGACAAAAAATCCCAAATGAATTTAAATTTAACACTAAATTTGCTTATAATATGAACAACGTAGCAACAATAGCGTGAGCTATTTTTCACCCTCGTATGTTCGTATACTTACGTATGAATATATTCATATAAATTTCAAAGCAATAATTTGTTTTGCAGCAACTTTAAGCAATTTCAAAGTGAAACACTTCAAAAACCATTTGAATTGTAAAAAAATAAAAATAATACTAAACTCTACTTAATGCTTATAAAACAAAGCGGTTCTATTGTATTTGATATTTCCTTTAATTATATCAATTCTATGAAAATTTCAAGATTTTTATTGAACTCATGCTTCTTGAAGCTCGTTTTGTTTAACTCCTTTTTGGCGTTTACTTTTTTTTTTGAAGTGTTCAAGTATTTTTCTCGTTTGTTGGATACATTCGGATTAATAGTCAAAACTTTTTACGACAAGTCCACTTAAAAAAACACATACGAGCACAAATTGGTGAAAATATTCGCGTTGTTTTCGAAAGCCTACAATAATTGAAAAATGTTTGTTAGTTGAAAATCGACCTCTCTCTTGAACCAAAAATAAAATCAAACACACAGACACACACACATACACACTTAAGGACGAAAAATAAAAACAAGAGTTTTGTATTTCTACATATTTAAATATTAATATATGTATGTGTGGACATTTGTACATATTTATGTATATAGGCATTTGAGTGATTGTTGTTGCGACTGTGTATGTTTTGTATTTATATATTATAATATTTTTAGTAAATGCCCCGAAAAAAGGAATGACTTTAATAAAGGAAATAAATGCATTTTTATATAATCATATAAAAATCATTCAATACACACGCACATAAACAATTAAACACATTTGCAAACAAACAAATCCTTACATATGTGTGCGTGTGTGTGTGTGTACGTGTGTGTAAAAATGCATTTTACATACACATAATGTGTTAACATATTAATTGGAAAAATAAAATATAAAAATATGGCAAATTTTGCATAGAGTATGAAACATTTTTAAAAATGGTTGCTTTATTGTACATAAATATATAAATAAATTAATTTTTTAAAACAAAAATAAAAAATTCACAACATAAAATAAAAAAAAATTCAATTGATGCTTATAAAAAATTTACACAATTTTATTTTTATATTTAATGCATCTACAGTGTGTGGTAATAAAAATAGTTACATATAAATAAAATAATTGAAAAAGAAAAACCACTAACTAAATATTGCAAAATACAGTTGATTATATTGAAACAAGGTCAACAGGGTTAGAATTAGGATTCATATCTCGTAGTGATGGCTACCTTTCTCACTTTACTTATACATATCTAAGTCCAGTCCACATGGGTATTTTAGATAAGGAGCTATCTATGTTTGAGATTTAAATTTAAATATATTCAACAGAATAAAGCTATCACTAAGCATTGAGTTGCACCTTCCACATAAGAATCTGTCTATATATTTAATTTTATTAAAATAGGTTAAGCCATATAAAAATGCCCTTTCCCCTAATCTCCTCTCTAGCACTCTCTGGATAAAGTATACTTTATGACAAATTTTATATTAATTTTTTTCTTGAAGTACACTTCAAGTAGACTTTTATTTTGCATAAGGGGATTTATCTTTAAAATTTTTTCTATTAAGTCGATAATACCAGTCAGTACCGTTGACTACCGTAATAAATGTTCGCATTACCGTCGAATATTTCCCTTAAGGGCTGCGAATGTCAGCGGCTTGTTGACGACTTCCAATAGCTCCTCCTGTCTATGTGGTGGCCCAGTCCGGCAGAACCAGTTCCGGCAAAAACATTTCGCTTATCGTGGCCCTGCAGTGTTCGCCAGTAACAGTGACCGTATTGCCGATGGTATCCTCAAAAAAATACGGACAAATCTGCCGCGTGAACGGCACACCATAAAATGGTTTTGAGTAGCGTAACGGTATCGTACATCGTATACGGATTTCTACGGCATTAGAAACGAAGCTTTTGTTTATTGACGTAACTGCCAAAAATCGTCCTTTTCGTTTTTAAGATTGATGATAGCTCCACAGTAATTCAATTCTGGCAGAAAGATTTCGCGTATCCTGTCCGCAGCATTCGCCAATAGCAGCATTCGCCAGTAACAGTGATCGTATTGCAGATAGTATCCTGAAAAAAATACGGTTAACAAAAAATACGGTTCGCAATGCCTTTGAGAGGCGTAACGGCTTTTCGTATTTTTACTGCCTCATTACGAAGATTTTGTTTAAAGACGAAACTGCCCAAAAGCGTCCTCATTCTTTTTGAGATTGAGATGGCTCCACAGCAGGCATTATCTGATCCACTGTTTGCACTTTGAACGGGAACTAGTAAAAGTCTTCCACTAATATTCGCTGTAGGGTCTGTCTGGTGATGCTCAATTACGTCGCAAGTCGTCTGATTAACTAATTTATTTATAATCGTTAATTTTGAATAAGGGTTGCTAAAAATGCTTCTCTGCATTTTATGACTAAAAAGCAGCACGACCTCAGTATACTTACCACAACTGTAAATATTGCTGGATACAGCATAAAAATACAATAGCAATGCATTTTGGTAATATAATAGATAAATACATGCGAAAACGCAATGAAAATTCAAAAAAGAAGAAAGAAAATTTCTCTAACTACGATAAAAAAACTAGTAAAAACAAGTTGTATGATCCATATGCAACCCATGCTATCAAGGGACTTATAGGTGATGTAATATGACGATACACGAAAAACCACCATAAAATATTTGAACACCATAACCACGACCAACAGCACCTGTCTGTTTTACAAAACATGCAACGCATAAACATACTTTTGTACACAATGTAAACTGAATTTTGTTTGGTAATTTTTTAAGGTTCTTCAACGGCACCAACAAATTAACCAAAAATGTTTAAGTTGGTGCTAGAGCAACACGCTCTTAACTGGAACAACAGCCACATGCATCCACAAATGCATCCAACAAATGTCCAATGCATACATAACGATCTGATAGACTTTTTTTTTGTTTCAAAAAACATTTATATTTTATTCCTTTCACTCATATAATCAGAGACAGGACCAAAAAATTACACACACCAAATTATATTTTTCTTTGTTCAAAATAAAGAAATAAAAATCACACATATGCAAAGTGCGTAAATGAGAGGAAGCTGGTGATAGAAAAATACAAAAAAACATAAATAAATAAAAAAGGATAAGAGTATGTAGTTGCACATGCAAGTTGGAAAATGAACGAAACTTTTTTTATTGTCATGCTTTCTGAACGGTCCATTTTTTTTTGGTCTTGGATGCAACAAGGCAACAAAAAACGACAGCAGAGAACAATCAAAGCATAGTGCGTATAAGAATTTTTTTTGCATTTTTGTTAAATTTATTTATTAAAAATTATATAAAAAGTAAAGTTTTATGTTTGTCTTTTTTCGCCGCTCTACAATTCCTGGCAGTATATACACACAAAGAAAAAAACATAGTTAAGGTAATAATCTAGGAACAACATATTATCATTACATTTTAAGGTTGTGTTCAAACCATATCAATATAAAACATAATAATGATATTGTGATGTTAAAACCATGTTATTGTCAAACATGATATTAACATTGTAGAATGTAACCGTAACTATGTTTCAGTAGAAACATATGATAGGTAAATATGTTCATGATATAATAAAAATCACTATGATTATGATATAATAAATATTAAGATCATAATATAATAAAATTAATTTAATAAAATACGACCATAATATAATAAAAATTTATTTAATTATGATCGTTATTATTATAATAACGAGTGATTTTTTAAGAGCTTGATAACTTTTTTAAAAAAAAAAAAACGCATAAAATTTGCAAAATCTCATCGGTTCTTTATTTGAAACGTTAGATTGGTCCATGACATTTACTTTTTGAAGATAATTTCATTTAAATGTTGACCGCGGCTGCGTCTTAGGTGGTCCATTCGATAAGTCCAATTTTGGGCAACTTTTTCGAGCATTTCGGCCGGAATAGCCCGAATTTCTTCGGAAATGTTGTCTTCCAAAGCTGGAATAGTTGCTGGCTTATTTCTGTAGACTTTAGACTTGACGTAGCGCCACAAAAAATAGTCTAAAGGCGTCAAATCGCATGATCTTGGTGGCCAACTTACCGGTCCATTTCTTGAGATGAATTGTTCTCCGAAGTTTTCCCTCAAAATGGCCATAGAATCGCGAGCTGTGTGGCATGTAGCGCCATCTTGTTGAAACCACATGTCAACCAAGTTCAGTTGTTCCATTTTTGGCAACAAAAAGTTTGTTAGCATCGAACGATAGCGATCGCCATTCACCGTAACGTTGCGTCCAACAGCATCTTTGAAAAAATACGATCCAATGATTCCACCAGCGTACAAACCACACCAAACAGTGCATTTTTCGGGATGCATGGGCAGGTCTTGAACGGCTTCTGGTTGCTCTTCACTCCAAATGCGGCCATTTTGCTTATTTACGTAGCCATTCAACCAGAAATGAGCCTCATCGCTGAACAAAATTTGTCACATTTGAACATTTCGAACCGAACACTGATTTTGGTAATAAAATTCAATGATTTGCAAGCGTTGCTCGTTAGTAAGTCTATTCATGATGAAATGTCAAAGCATACTGAGCATCTTTCTCTTTGGCACCATGTCTGAAATCTCACGTGATCTGTCAAATACTAATGCATGAAAATCCTAACCTCAAAAAAATCACCCATTACTATAAAAATTATGATCTTAATATAATAAAAATTAATTTAATTAAATATGATCATAAATATGATTATAATGATTTAAAAAATCTAAACTCAATACTCTTTAAAAATGTCAGAGAATTCAAACAGTAAGGGTTGTTTCTTTTTAACCATACCTTGGTAAGCCAACAGAACATACTTTGTTTATTTTTAATATTTTATGGTTATAACTACCATATGATTTTAAAATATCTATAATGATCACATGATAAAAATTTATTAAATTATGATCAAATAATCTTTCAATGGTTAAACTAAGTGATAATATGATTTTAAACCATGTATTGTTTGTTATACGGGATACGTAGCATAGTATAAATATAAGTTTATAATGATTTAAAAAATATAAACTTAAAACTCTCAAAAAATTTCAGAAAATGCAAACATTAATAGTGGTTTTTTTACCATACTTCGGTAAGGTAAGATACTAACAAACTTAAAATATGTACTTTGTTTATTTTAAATATTTTGTAATTATAACTCCTTTATTATATAAAAATATTTAAAAGGTCATTATTATTATAATATAATAAAAATTATGATCATAATATAATAAATATTAATTTAAAAAATATGAGCATAATATAATAAAATTAATTAAATATGATTATAATATAATAAAAATTATGATCAGAATATAATAAAAATTAATTAACTAAATGTGATCATAACATACTAACAAATTAAAAATTAAATTTAATTATGATCATTATGGTTATGATATAATAAAACTTATGATGACAATATATTAAAAATTATTTTAATTAAATAATCATAATATAATAAAAATATTTTTATTAAATATAATCATAATGTAATAAAAATTAATTTAATTATGATCATTATGATTATAATAAAATAATAAATTAATTAATATGAACATAATATCATAAAATTATGATCAAATAGTCATTATACATTATATGGTTAAACTAACTGATTATATGGTTAAACTAACTAATTATATGGTTAAGCTAACTGATAATATGATTTTAAACTATGTATTTTTTGTCATACGGGATACGTAGCATAGTAATCTAAACTCATAACTCTCAAAAAATATTAATGGTTGTTTTGGTAAGGCCATAGAACATACTTTATTTTTAATATTTTATGGTAATAACTACTATATTATTTTAAAATATTTAAAAGACTTTGGTTGTGCTTTAAAGTTAAGCATAACTTAAGCATAGTTGAAATCAACAGTGATACATTTAGTAGTAACCATTTAATGATCAAGTTTTAACATAAATTATTTATCCGGATCAGAGTAATTTTTTAAACAAGAGAACAACATAATGTGCTTATGACTTCTTTTTTTCTCTTCGTGTATGCAAACTCAAATCAATAAACCAGGTTGTCTGCACCCAAAATCATAACACCCACTAGTTCAATGCATTGCAGAACACGGACGATTTTGTTGCAGCTGAAAAAAGTAACAAGTCATTTTTTACTAAACGGTTAAAAAAGTGCAAATACTTAAATGGAAACAAAAAAAAAAACAAATACAGGAAAAAGATAAAATGCCCATGCATTTTATGGCTTCAAATATCAAACAGCCAACATAAGGCCACCAAAAACGTTACTAAAACACCCAGGATAAAAAGACAAAAACAAAAAAGAGTGAGAAAAAAGTTGAATGACTCTGCTGTTCCACCGAAAATATTCATGTTTTATTGGAATGCGTGAGACAAAGTTATATTTTTTTTTCCTTAAAATTTCTTTAATTTTGTGCGTGTTTTCATGTAAAATAATGGAGAGGAAGGTGGAAATTTATATTTTTTATTGCCTACAGTTTTTTAAATTTTTTTTGCCAAAAATTATTGCATTATATAAGGATATAGCCTGGTATATAATGTATTATAATATGATATTTTTCCTCCTGCCAACAATAATGCGCTTACGCAGTGCATAGGTAAAGTAAATCCTTTTTAATTCTTTTATTTTTGATAAATTCGGTTTTTGTTTTGCATAAAAAACCTAAAGTTAATATCAAACTCGCATATTTATATTAATTTCGTAGATTTTCATGCTAGAGTGAGACCTCTAGAAAAATATTCAGACAATTTAAATCAGTTCATTACTTTGTTGGTTTTTTTTTCTTTGCCACAACTTTCTGTGCAATTAAATTCAGACATTTGATTAAACTTTTGTTATACAAAAAAAATATATACATATATTTTTGTGGCTTAGTATCAATAAATCATTGTGATCCTTAAAAACAAGTCTATTACTACTGTCGGACAGCTGAGGTAAGGTGATAACTACTGAACAATTAAAATTTTGCTAAGAAAATGTAGTCATATTTTAATGAATAAACCATGTCATATAGCCACTCTCTGGCCCAAGAAACTATCAGGGATTTTATCAATGATTTTGGGAGGTAACGGCCCGATTTTTCGCTACCGCTTTTAACTGAATGTACGTAATTCAAGATAGTCCTATATGCTGATGAATTTGTGTCAGATCATGAACTAGGATTAAATAAAAATTTTAAATTGAAAAATTAAATATTATAGATGTATATAGCTCTCCAATAGGCCCGGACTTTTGAAATTACAAATCATAAAGTTAAAAAAAACCAAGATTAGAAAACATACTAATATGAAAAATTTAGGATCAAATTTGTCCATTCAAGCAAACAAATTCAAATTCTCTTGTTTGCTCTTCTTTATATTTTTAACCGACTTCAAAAAAAGAAGGAGGTTATCAATTCGTCTGAATGTTGCTTTTGTTTTTTTTATGTTTGTGCCCGCAGAACTCAGTCATTTCTGAACCGATTTTAAAAATTTTTTCTTTATTAGAAAGGAAATGCTTACAGATTGGTCCCATTTTAAGAGAAGTTCAGAATTTTGAAAATTAAAGGGTGTCCCCATACAACATACGTGTTTTTTAGGTGTATTATGAACCGTAAAGGGCAACCTTATAAAATTTAAAAAAACTGTATATCACTATAGCTGCCAATAACAGAAATTAATAAAAAAATAAACTTAAAAATTAAAGGGTGTCCCCATATGTGACATCAATTTAAATATATGAGCCATTTGAACCATTGTAGACAATCACTTGAAAATTGGACAGAATGTTCAATATTTTTAATCAGAAATTAAATATTTATAATTAGAAGTTAAAGGGTGTCCCAATAGTTGATGTAATTTGATGTATATTGCCAAACTTTTGAACCGTTACAGAGAGACCCTTGAAATTTACAAAGAACCTGTATATCTAAGTCCTTTATAACATCAAGTATATAATTTTTGGAAACTAAAGGGTGTCCCCATAATTGATATAATTTAACCTATCTTTTGAACCGTTATAGACAAACACTTGAAAATTAGACAGAATCTCCACTACTATGTCCCGTATAATAACATTTATAAATATTTAAAATTTTAATGGGTGTCTCAATAGTTGATGTAAATTGATGCATATGGCCAAACTTTTGAACCGTTTTAGATAGACATTTGAAATTAACAAAGAATCTGTCCTTTAAAATAAGTGTTTAATTTAAAATTGTACATTAAAGGGTGTCCCCTAGGTGATATTGTTTAAGCTATATGGCCATATCTGTGGAACCTTTACTTTTTATTACTGTGTCATTAATAATAACTGTAAACAAATAAAGCGTGTCCTCATATCTGACGTAATTTGTCCGTTAGAGCAAAAAGAATAGAAGTATTTGATTTGCGTACTATTTCTTACAGATTACTTCCTTTTAAATTTTTAGTTTAGAATTGATGCACATATATTTGTTTTGTAGTCGTTTTTTTTTTTTTTTGCAAGAAACCGTCATTATTTTTTTTTTTTTTAATTTTACATAATTATTAAAAATGGTCTTGATAGGAATTCTTATTTCAAAAGCAATTTCAAAAAATTGCTACCCTGCAATGACTTTTAATACAAAGCAATGCATTGTCTTTAAGCCGGCGATGGTATTGATCGAAACTGTTTATCAATCACATATAAACAAATAAGTGTTTTTGTTTTATTCTTGTTGACATAGACTTTAACTTTTAGGTCGAAATGAGGGGATACCATCTAGGAAATGTCTTATGCGAAATTTAATTGCTGTAGTGCTATGTGGCACCGTCAATTTGAAGCTTAACAAGTTATAAGACCACCTACTTATCAATGGTTTATTTTTTGCACGCTCCAACCAAATGAACTACGCATCAAATAAAATGATTTTATTTTACTTCTAAATAAGCATGTAAAATAAATTATTCAGAAGTAGAAATATTGCTGCTTAGTTGGAATTTGGAGTCAACTATATATTTTTGACAAATTTTGTAAACTATTCTCAAGAGACTGTTACTTAAGTGTTGGATCATAAATACAAAGTTCTGTGACGTGTCTAATTTTTTTTTTAATTGTCCAAGACACGAAGAGACACAAGACACAAAGTAGCACCACAGCTACTCTCTTTAAGCTCGCAATTTAGACAACAAAGCATTTGCTTCGAAAGAAGGTTTATAATATTTTAAAATTATCCCTTAAGGCAAGCAACTGAAAAAGCTAAATCAGCTCGTTAAGCGTTATCTATCAAATAAGATATGTAGCTGAAAACAAGCTGTCATTGTTGGTAAGTATTTATTTATTTATTTATTAAATGTTACAATACAATTACAAATTATATATTTTAAATTAATTTACCGATATATAGTAACGAAGTTGTAGTGAAACACCCAAAGTCTTTGATGGGAATCAAACCCACAACCCTCAGACTGATAGACATATTAGCCAATCGGCCACTAAAGTTGGTAAGTAGTACCATGCTCGTTATCTTGCGATTTTTTGGTATTATGTATTTATATTAATTAAGATAATTGAAGATTACTGTGCATCCATGACAGAACGTTGGAACTCTTATTAAAGTATATTAATGCGCTTGTCAATACTATGCTTGGCGCTCTGACGCCAACGCTAAGGCTATATACATATATATATATATATATATATATATATATATATATATATATATATATATATATATATATATATATATATATATATATATATATATATATATATATACATATTTTTTTTAATAACGTTAACTTAACAATGTTTCTTATAATTAAACTATAAATAAACAAACAGTAGTAAATATACTTTGCTATATTCCCTTATTCGAGCTCTCTAGTACATTTTATATTAACAATATTAATACTTTTAAGAAAATTATATAATATACATATAAAACAGAATGGGTGCCATTATATATTATTAATATATTATATAAATAAAACGTTGAAAAAAATTACTTTCATATTTATTTAAGAAAAAAATGATAAGCTAAGGATATAATTTTCAAAAAACTAGTCACGGGATTAGCTCTTAATTTAATGCCACTGGTTCTAGCTCTAGCTTTTTACATAATGAGAGCCTGGTGTTGCCTTTGCTAGTTAAATGCTAATTAAATACTGTTTCAAAAAATCTTTAAGAGCTTGTTTAGTGTTGTTGCAAGAAAACAAATTAACATAGAAAAAATTGTTTGCTCCAATTAATGGTCTTAATTAGTTTTAAATTAAAGTTCAATTAATTTTTCAATTAATTCAAATGTATACTTGTTTAAAACAGAACAATTAATTAAACAAATAATTGAATCAGTTAATTGTTTAAATAAGTTTTAATCTGAAACCAATTGAAACCTTAAATCGGTGAAAATATTTTTTTTACATACAATGAAATTTTATAGTCAAGCTTAAGTTCGTTTTTATTCTCTCTAAGAAAGAATTAATTACATTACAAATTAGGTGATAATATTAAAGAAAAATTGGGAAAATTTAATTTTTAGACACCAGCAGGAGCGGAATGCACATTTTCTAGACAGCCACGTCCGTCATCAGCACTACTTGTATCTAATCTACTTAGGGTAGTGTTTTAGTTGTAAGCATCATCTATTTAACCAACCAAACCCAGATAAAGGAATACGAGAAAACTTGTATTCAATTATCAATCGTCAGTTGGTGAGAACGAAGACTACCACTACCTTAAGCTTCCCTCTTGTGGAATATTTTTACTTTTAATATTTACTAACTTATATTTTATTGTTCCTTCAGCCAACCTTCGGTTAGAAATGCGAGTTACTTTTTTGTTTATTTGTTTTACTTCCAACATTCGTTTTTAGTTAACACTAATCTAGTATCAAACCAAACTTTGTTGAATAAACAAGATTTTTTTTTTTTAAATTAATGCTTATGTAAAAGCCTTAGAGAAACGTAATATTAAAAAATCAAATTTTATTTTAATCATTTATACATTTTTTAATACTTTTGTCCAATTTTTACAAGTTACTAGTTCTTTGTGACCTTCCGACTTTCACAACTTACAACAATCATTTTAAAATTTCCTTCAGAAATATTTAGGTTTATATACACGCAAAGAAAAAACATGGTTGAGGTAACTATAATCTAAGAACAACATGTTATGGTTGAATTATATGGTTATATATAAAAATAATATTGTTGTCGTTGGAATATAAAAATACCCATAGTTATGTTTATAATATAATCATACTATAATATAATTTGAAACATGTAAATGGTTATATGTGACAACGTATGAATATATTTATAAATAACAAAAAACAAATACACGAATATTTCCATTTACACTTACATACATATTTTGATATTTTCTGCTTACCTTTTATGTGTTTGATATTATTAATTTAAAAATATCATTTATAATAAAAAACAAATTTATTTGTTGACAACAAATATGTATTTAATGTTTTTACGGTTTTAGATGAACCGATAGCTTACACACATATTTCTGAACTGAAAAAATGTCAAAACCAAAATATGTATTTTTAAAACCAAACATTACTTGTTTATTTTAAGTCAAACTTAACATACTATGTTTAATAATAATAAATTATGTTTATAATTTTTAAATATTAAAAACAATTTGGTTGTGGTTTGAATTTTAATATGTTTCAAATCAACCATGTTGCTTTTTTGGTGCGTATAACCATTGAATGATTAACTGTTAACAAAAAACTTGTTTATCGTGACCAAAGTATTGTTTTAAATAACTATAATTTGTTCACAGCAAACATCTATTGTTACAGAGAACATAGTGTGGTTGCCGTGACTATACAATAACCATGTTTTTTCTTTGCGTGTAGACTCAATTCGTTTGCCAAGAATCTATGTAAGCATTTTTAACCATCTGCCAACCTAAGATTACTAGAAATATTCAAAACAATAGCAGAAAGTGCAAATGCGTTATATCATTCAAATTTAACATAACCAATAGGTATGATATTATGCACTTGCACTTTTGCAAGACCATTTGCAACGAACACTGAACACCACTAATATAAAACAAATAGAAGTAAATTGTAACTTAGTTTATAACTCTTTTATAGATAAAATGTTTGAAAATTGGACGATACAAAATTTATTTTTACTACCTCGTGTTTAAATGTGACATCAAATCTTGATTTTTATGTTAAATAGGTAAGCCCCAAAAAACCTTCAAAATTCACATTAAACTCTATTCACAAATTCTTCACTTTATAATATAAATTCAAATTAAAACTTTCTCAAAAATGTTTTTTTTTTTTGTCAGAAAAGATACCATAGCAAAGTAGTCCAATAATACTTAGTATAAACCCCAAAATAACAATGAAAAACCATTATTTTATATACACACAAAGCAACTACAACAACGAGAGAAACAATTGATCTTAAGTGTGCATCCATAAAGTACATTTTTGTATATAGCAAAACAGTAAATGAAAATATATATACATACATACACATATACATAATGACAATGACTGTGAAACTTTGCACACAGTCATATAAGGTGGAGACCCAAATAGCTTTCGCATATACATGTGTATGTATGTACTTTCGCATCAAATCCAAATGCGAACACTTTGCAGTGGTAGTAGAATATCAACGAAATGGCAATGAAATACAAAAAAAAGAAAGAAAAAAAAAATTGCATCAATGCACATAATTGCACACAAAAACGATCCATACAAGGAATGAGATGTGGATGGGGAGTTGAGGGGGCTGCTGATCAACATTGTAGATTTTGCGGTACGGTCGGGTACAGGGTTTACAGCACACAACAAACACTATACAAATCCATGGACCCTATTTCTTAACAGACAAGCAAGCAAATAAACAAAAACAGCTAAATTTTGATGATGATGATGATGATGACGATGATGAGCTGTAATGAAACTAAGGTTTTTGTTTTTTTTCTTTCTTGATCACTTTTGTAAAGCAACCAGTTGAGATTTCTCCAAAAAGTTAAATAAAATTAAATACAACAAAGAACTGGTTTGATAATACTGAAATTTTGATTTAGTCTTTTTGCAGTATTTTTTTCAAAGTAAACAAAAAAAAAAAAAACAAAATTGCCAAAAAACACAAATAAGGAAAAATATTTTACTAAAACACAAAAATAACACACACTCTGTTCTGTAAATTTTTAGACATTAAATTTTGAAACTTACTTACTTGACTGATATACCAAGCTACATAGTACAAATATAAAATACTTAAATACTTTACAAGATCACATACGTCCTAAAAGTGCACAGTGGATCAACAAAGATATACAATTTTAAATTATCAAAATTCAATTTTATTTTTCTTACAAGCGGAAGACATAGCAGTCCTACTTTACACTAGGGATATATACTCGCGGGTTTAGATTAACGCATCATTTTATTACATCGTAACAAAAAAGCATGAAGACCATACATTCTTGGAAACATGAAAATCTACAAAACATGAACAACTTTATTGCTTGACAGAAAGATGCTATCTCAGAAACAGTTTTACACCATTAAAAATAATGAAATACTCAAACAAACATAAAACTACTAAAATAGCCAAGAGCTGTCTTAATAATGATGTTGTCATATCGAAAGCATTCGCCAGCCAATGATGAAGGTCTTTACCGAAAGGTAAGATAGCAGTAAAAAACTATTTTAATCGCAAAGCAATTAAAATATAAAGAAATACCATTTTAGAGGCTCTGAAATGCGATTTTAGCAGGAGGGGAATGCGTGGTGCAATCCTCATGTCCCTTCCCATTAAACCGAATATATTTAAGTTGAAATCGTTTTTACATAATCTAATATATTTTTTTTTAATTAAATAGTGCAGTGCCGATTCATTACCTTACTTTGTTAGCTGTCGGCTGGTAGGGACAAGGGTTCGGCTCACCGTACTTTTTGTAGTTGGACTTGTACCTCTTTGCAGTGGTGGCTAATAACAGTCTTCTAATTAGGTCTTGTCTCAGTTACAGTCGAACCTTAATCAGCGCGGTAATCATAACGATATCTAGCGCCTAGCTTAAGCCTTCAGTATTGGTAACTTATATTTTTTAATAAAAACCAATAAGTAGAAATGCAAAAAAGAGATAAAATCACTAGATAGACCTGAAAGTAACTAACGCTTTTCCAAAAAAAAAAAAAAAAAAACACAATTCGTTTGTTTGCAGCCAACTTAACTACTTAACGTACGCGCTGTTTACATTTTGCATGTAGATAAGGATTTTTGACAGTTAAGTAGGATTTTGTCCGGACAAAATTTTTTTCTGAGAGTTTTCCGCAACACGATTCACTCATCTCGAAAAATTTGTACTGTTAAACAAAGCTGTCATATGAAATACAAAAGTAAACAAAACATTCATTTTACAAAGCCACAACTGATTATAAATTGGGTTATAATTACATACATATCTTTTTATTAATTTAACATGTTTTAAACATGTTAAAACATTATTTTTTATTATAATTTCAACTAATCAAATCAAACTAAACAAATTCCCAATGTATGCTAAGAAAATACTAAACTTAATTCAGCTTTTTGTCAAAGAATTATATTTGGGGGCAACTCAGTTATATTTTGTCCGGACAAAAATTAAAATTAAACCAAGCTGAGAGTTTTCAAAAAAATAACTGCTCTCACTCTCTGATAGAAATATCAAACTACATGTAAAACAATTTGTGAAAAAATGAGTGGATCCAGCTTAGCTCTTAGAATGGATTAACTGGATTAACTTATTCGAGCAAACTTTGAATACCAGAACGCCTCCAATTGTAATATGGACGTACCTGTGCATCCTTTCGCCATTACTGGGAAGTTTAGGAATTCTAATTCTGTTACCGTGAGAATTTTATAGGGATGGACTAGAAAGTATCGCAAGAGATGGAGAGGTAAGTACTCAAAGCGACTGCGGTCCATGTAGTCACATGGACAAAGTGTGGGGGCACGTTGTGTGCATCCTAACAATATTTTCTTCGATTTTGCTTTGAAAGATATCCACACCTAATTTTAAGACCATTAGGTATTTACTTTATACAAAGGTGCCCATTCCTATATATAATTCTAAAATATACATAAAATACTAAATATATAAAAATTATTGCTAAGCTCTGTAAAAGTTGTTTAAAATATTTTAATAACAAAATATAATTCCACAAAGTAAAAATACAAATCAAGTACAAATTTTATTCAATTGGCTATTTGTAATTCTTATTTTGTCATTATTTTAAAACAGCGATATCTGTTGCGCAACCTTGTTTGAAATATCCCGCTTTCAATTTATTTTGTGATTATTCTAAAGCAGCGCCATCGTTTGCGCAACCGTGTTTAAATTATACCGCTTTCAAATACAAAAGATGCTTTAAAGTACCCAGTGCCTCAAAATCGGTTAAAAATCGGCGAACTTACACGGCTTTTTCTCCACTTTCTATTGGAAATAAGATATTTTTGCGGAAAAAAAGTGTCCTATATTGGAATCAGGTTACTAAGGTACCTCGTATTTACTATTTTATTATATATAAAAACAGCTTTAAAAAATAAAAGATGCTCCAAATTATACAGTATCCTATATTGGAACCACCTTACTAAGGCACCTCCTCACAAAATTTTGTTAAAACCCATCAAATAGTTTTTACGTGACGCGATAACAACAAAAAAAAAAAAAGACAGACAAACAGGAAATGTTATTATATGAATAGAAAAGATGGACTAGAAAACGTCGCAAGAGGTAGACTGATAATCCTAAGGCAATAGCTCTTCCACGGAATTCCAGAAATTTGCTATAAACTAGTCGCAATTAACAATCGAGGATCAGGAATACAAAGGGATAAAGAACCATAGAGTTAGTGGTATATTTTGGTATTCCCGCTACATTTATATACATATATGTTTATACATACCCTATTCTGTACTGATCTAGGCATAATCTAAAAATCTTGACAATATTATTATTTTCGTTTCACTGTGCGTAGTAACGTACGTATGTACATATGTCTGCTAGTAGTCAGTCGTCGCCTTTGCTGCAATTTTGTCGTCTATATTCGAATATCCGTATGTCCGATTGTACTCTCACACACATTTTGTGTGTGCATAGTTCCAAATTTTAGCAAATGACTTCATATAAATTATACACAAAAATACTTGTATATACATATGTACTTACTTATATACACATACATATCTATGTACATATCTACAAACACACGATTATATACAACAATATCTTTGTTGTTTTTGTGTACTTTTTATCTACAACTTGTATTTTATATTATTTTTCTGTATTTTCTTTTTACTCACATTCGGGCGTCGAACGCACTACGAGGTTAACGGCTTCAATGCAACATTTTTTCAATGCTGCTGCTATTGTTGTTTTTTTTATTATTGTTTTCTTAGTTGAAATATGAGAAAACAACAAAATTATGTCGAAATAACATCGTTTCTAAAATGCACTACTCGAAAAACGAGAAAATAAAACAAAAACATATACATACACTTGAGCTTTCGAGATATGTATGTACTCGTATGTGTGTGCCGAACGAAGATTTACGAATATGCATTGGAATATGATCGTTTATTATTTGAAAAAGATTTTTGCATAAAATTTGGTTGAGAGAGACGCACAGCTTAAAAAGGGGGGATAACCCATATAGGAAATAAGGAGAGTGTGTATGAGAATGAGTTAAAGTAATAAAAAAAATTTATCCCCTTTTTGGGGTTGAAGAGAACTGAAAAGTTGTTTTATTTGATCTGGTGATGTGTAATGAAATTGTGAAAGTACTGAAAATAAAGTTTTAAAGTAAAGATTTTTAGGCATATTTTAAATATGCATTTTTTGGAGGAATGTTGTCACTTTTCACTTGCAGATACATATATACATGTGTATGATACATTCATATGTCTTAAACATTAATTTTTAATCAGTTATAGCTAATATGTATTAATTTGTAATATATTAAACAAGACTGGTCTTTTCACTGTATTACCTAAATATTTTATTAATACTTAAAATGTTATTACATGTTTGCCTTTTATTAAATTATCCCTTACTAGCTATCCCCGCCATGTCGCAGGTGTCCTGACAATAATTTGTTCGATTTTGCTTTGGAAGTAATCTACACCGAATTTTAAGACTATTACTTTTATATTGCTTCAGTTATGGTTTATGTATTTCTTTATATAGGGGTACCTATACCTGGATACAATTCTAAAATTTATATTACGTTATAATATTATTGTAGAGTTTAGCTTTTAAAAATAAAAGGTGCTGTCAAGTTTGCAGTACTTTTAAATCAGTAAAATTGCTTACTTTCACTACTTTTGTCTATTTTCTCTTGGAAATGAGATATTTTTGCGAAAAAAGTATCCCATATTTGAACCGAGATACTCCTCTTAAAACTTTATTAAAATTCATTAGTAGCCCAAGGCTCAAAGGTGATTAGAGATTACATTTGTAAGAATTAAAATTTGTATCGGCTACTTTAAAACCAAGTTTAAAAATATTTAATTTTTAAAGAGCGACTGCCGAAGTACCTATTAGGTTTTTTATAAATCTTCTGTACGCTTCTCGTCTTGTGATTTACTTGGAGTATCTGAACGAAAAGAAAAAATATGGTTATTGTATGGTCACGGCAAACACAATATGTTCTCTGTAACAATAGATGTTTGCTGTAAACAAATTATAGTTATTTTAAACAGTACTTTGATCACGATAAACAAGTTTTTGTAAGTAGTTAATTATTCAATGGTTATACGCACCAAAAAAGCAACATGGTTGATTTGAACCATATTAAAATTCAAACCACCACCAAATTATTTTTAATATTTAAAAATAAAATTATATTTATAACCATAATATATTATTATTAAACATAGTACATTAAGTATGACTAAAAATAAACAAATAATGTTCGGTTTTAAAAATACATATTTTGGTTTTGGTCTTTTTTCATTTCAGAAATATATGTGTAAGCTATCGGTTCATCTAAAACCGTAAAAATATTATTATTATAAATGATAGTTTTAAATTAAAAATATCAAACACATAAAAAGGTAAGCAGAGAATATCAAAGTATATATGTAATGTGCTGTTTATGTAACCCAATTAAAAAAATCGTCTAGGAAATTTGTATGAAAAGCACTCAATTTTTTGAGTTATTTATACAAATTTTCTAGACGTTTTGTTCAATTGGGTTACATAAACAGCACATAAGTCTAAATGGAAATATTCGTGTATTTGTTTTTTTTGTTATTTATAAATATATTCATACGTTGTCACATATAACCACTTACATGTTTCACATTATATTATAGTATGTTTATATTATAAACATAATTATGGTTGTATTTTACAATGTTATTTTTTTGTATGACAATAATATGTTTAAAATATTATTATGGTTTAAAATAATATGGTTTGAATATAACCATATAATTCAACCATAACATGTTGCTCTTAGATTATGGTTACCTCAACCATCTTTTTTCTTTGCGTGTGAGTCTTATCGTAAACATAGACTTTAAAGCTTTTGAATGCTAATATAACCATTTGACTTGTAAGCTTAAGGTGGTTGGTAGCTGTGCACCTGAATGGCTAGTTAGTGGTTAAAGAGGACTAGTCGTTAACAGCTCCCCTAATCCACGGTGAAACAGCATGCGATAGCTGCGATGCTGGATAGCGGTCGACCTCCAGTTTTAATGTCGACTTACCTACGCATAAGGAGCTCTGTGTGGGTGGACATCATTTTTTTCAATAAAGGCCTTGAGAAGAATTCAGAATGGATGTACCGGAACGCCTCAAAAGGGGCGTTTATCTCTAAAGGTTCTCCTATGGCGTCGAACCGGGATATTTCGATAGGAATGGACAAGGAAGCCTCGTTAGAGGAGGAGAGGTTAATCTCTATTGGAACTGTGGTTGCCAGTGGCCAAGGGAGGATATCGAAAGAGAATGAAGATACTCCTGCGGCTATGGAGGTAAATGTGGATGAACTTGATGCACCTGGCCCTGTGGTCTTAGGTAAATTCTTTTTGGAAGCAGGCACCTCTAAACGGCCCTTCAACGTCGAGTCGGAGTCGCTACAGCTCATGCCTGAAAGTGATAGACAGAAGCAAAGGAGGAGTCGGGGAAAGGAAAGAGACTGATATGGCAGTGCACATTGTGTGTGAATGTCCAGCCCTGGCTAGCATAAGACTCAGGACCCTGGACTGGTAGAAGCCTATTAAATGTGGGACCTGAGCCTTGAACAAATGCTAGCAATTATTAGAGACTGCATGATGAGAAAGAAGGCCGACAGTTAAGTCAATATTAAATGCCGCAAATTGCATTTCGGTTGCCTGTAATTATAGAGGATGGACGGGGGTCGCAAAGGGACCCATTATGGAATTGGCCTGCTTCGATATTCTCCACATTAATAAACAAAAACCTCTTGACAAAGCCTTGTAACACCTTGTGTTGGAAATTCTTCAGAACTATCACATTATTAAAGATGTTTAACAATTAATGGCCAGCGATCGCCGCGTTTAAGTATAATGTTACCAAAATTAAAAGTAATAATTTCATCTAAGATAAATCGGTGATTAATAATTAATAACACAGTGCAGCAAACCAAAACCTTTCGAAAAATACACGGGCTTGATGGAATTGTTCACAAAAGTTGTTCAGTTTAACAGTGGCTGCAATTTTCTTATACATATATTGTTTTTTTTTTTTTTTGGAATAAAATGTTAATAGCATTTGTTTAGCGAATTCCCAGCTACATTATTGCCAAACACAGTTAAGCGCTATCATCTCGTATAAATGAGATATTAGAAAAAAACTGAGACACCTTTTTTGAAGGGCCAACTTATTATCAGAATCTTTCGAGACCCATAACTAAAATTTGATCACCAATTAAGCCAAACCGATTATAAGGTTTTATTATTCTTAGGTAGTAGAATTGAATCTGTACTGTCAAGTCCGTATATGGTTTTTACTGTTGCACTGTGTAATTAGTGCAGTATATAACGAATATATTATTTGGAACGTAGATAGTGTTTCATTAACTAGAATAATTATTAAAAAAACATAGTGTGTTGCATGATCCTAGGCAGTTGACTAATCTGCCTAATGGATAATCTGAACCCAACTAGCTATATTTTTCACAAAAGAGTGAGCACAAATGACAAAGCTAATTGTTTTAAGTATTATTTTATTTAGTTTAGAGAAAAGCAAAGAGTATGCGAGTGATCAATCTCTGAGAGAATGGGAATATAAAAAAATAAATGTAATTTAGTTCTTTAATCAAGGGGGGGGGGGGGGGGGTTGCCAAAAAGTTAGGGGCAGGGTTGTCTAAATATGTCTGATTTCTCTCTTTATATTTTATATTATATATTCTTTGATATTTTATAAATTCAACTCTAATGAAATTTCTCCTGTTTTGTTTCAAAATAAAAATTTGAGTAATTTTTTATAACTTGCCTTGAGTAAGAGAGAATAAGTCTTTACTAAATTTTGTGTGAAATTGCCAAAATTTTGTAGATTTGCAATAGTGTTGGTAGTGAATTGAGAATTCATGCAAGTCATTAATTCGTATGCATTCAAACTTGTTTGTTTTTGATTAAAGAAAAACTAAACCATGAACACAAAAGAGCAGTAGATACAAGATACAAAAAGAGCAGGGGTGATAAAGGCAAAGTTAGATAGGGAAGTATTAATTTAATTAAAAGCTAAACAGTCAACTGTAGAAAAACAAAAACTAATTTAAAAAAATAAGAGTTTTTAATAAAAATGGATATGGTATTTTCAGAGGGCTCTTAAAATTGTTAAATATGTACATACATACATATGTACATATATGTAGGGCGTTGGCCTGATTTTTCGTTATTTGTTATACTCCGACTATTGGTCTTTCTATTTTACATCATTGTGCTTTCTTCTCTATTTTTTTATACACTTTAACATTACATCCCAAAATTCGTTAGTATACAGAATTTGTTGTAGTGTTTTAAGAAATCCAAGTAAAATTGTAGACGAGTCAGTGCAAGTAGTTTTTGCGATCCGGTCATGTTGTAGCTTTTTGTGAGAGTGTTTGTCATTTGTAAAGCCCCTCTCTTACCTAAAATACCTTTTTAGAGCTGGCTGGCATCGTTAGATGCAATTTCGGCTTTGTTTTAAACTCTAAAACTTGCTGATCGAGTCAAAACTGTACATACTCGTTTGTGCTTTTGCTTTTTTTTTTTGTTTTTTTTGGTGTGCAACATTTGCCAAATTCAACACAAAAAAAAAATGTTTTTTTCTAAAGCATTTTAAGAAAAGCATTATTCTAAAGAGAATGTTTTGCTTTTAGTTGTGGATGTTAACATGATATTTTTGTTGGTTTTTTGTTTAATTTCTGGGATCAATGCACTCTATTTTGCAGATTTTATTTTGGCTTCTATGACGAATTTATAACCCTAAACGCCATAAAATATTGTTTGTATGAAGAAAAGTATACAAAAAATATTCAAGTGTGTATTCTCGAAAATAATTTATACCCTACGTCTTTAAATTTTGATGAAGAGGGGAAGAACTTTTAATGGTTTTTTATACAATGTGAGTTAAGGTAACAATTTAGAAATTTATCATAGGAATTATTTATATAAATGGGCTTTCCTAATACATATTTTGTTGTAATTTATAATTTCATTAAAATAAAGAACTAATATTTGATGTTTTGTGTTCTGGTACTAAAAAATCTAGAGTATCCTACACTCAACTCTACCATACCTAATGGAAACAGATGTTTTTATGGATATATTAGAGAAAAAAATAAAAGTTCAAAGTACATATATTCGAATCGAAAAAATAATTATTTTCAGTTTGGGGTGCCAAAGGCACATACTAAATTTAATTTTTTTATATCAAACAGTAAAAGTAGTGGGAATCACTCATACCCACCCCAATTTTCAGTTTATTAACAAGCTTTTCCCGTTCTGAACAAGTTGGTATGGGTATCCAAGAATGATAGAAAACAAGATTACGCCATGAGCATGTTTTCCCTTTAGATGACGTTGTTCAGCAAAGTACAGACGATACAATCTGTTGTACATCCAATTCGACCTTGCTTTCGGCCAATGTAAGGTTGCCAAGTTTATAACCAACGACTTGCTTCAAATAAATAAATCTAAGTAATAGGCAAAAATATACTTTGATATAATAATATTTATATGCTAAAAAGATTTCTTCTACAAAAATGGCAACCCTGTGAATAAACTCTCATAATTTATAGCTGTACTCTCAGTCAGAATTATTAGCCAATAGGAAGGCGGTTTCGTGACGTCATTTAGCTAACATGCGCATAAAATTTTAATTTAGTACGTATTCTGCACCGATTTTCAGACTTTTTAAGTAATATGGTCAGAGGGCGAAGCCGATATGAAATGACAATCTACTTTTTTACTGCTCAAGTATTACATTTCAATTACTAAACCTTTTTTAAATCCCTCATATGAATTTACCCTGTTTTGTGAATCAGTTAATTTTAAAAATCAGTTAAATTATAAAATAACGAGATAATGGTATATTGAAGATACAATTTCTTTAAAAGTTATCAAGTTTTAAAATAAATAATAAGAAAATTTAATAAAAAAAATTTTGGCTGGAAATTTTTAGCCGATTTTACCCAAACACTTCGGCGGCAGCTAACTGCTTCCCCTAAAAGCAGGCGGCGGCTATTAGTCGGCTTGTAGCTGATCGGCTTCGCGCAAACTGTGTTCACACTTTTTACAATAGTATATTTGCTAAGAATATTTCATGATCCCTAGGCCCCCCGGGGGTTCCAATTGTCTCTGCAGGAATGGCAAATGCTTTGACGCGGTTCACTCGGGGAAAATAGGGGCACCAGACGCTAGGGTTCCTAGAGCCTAAATCTGGAAGAAAAGGTCTGTGATAAAAATCGCGGGTCCTTTTCGACGCCCGACCAGTGCCCCACTGAGAGCCTATCCTCTCTGTGACCGGTAATTGGTGAGGTCCCCTTTGGGGGGTACACGTGGTGGCTGTGGTTTAAGATCGATTTATGTAGGTATGGTGCAAGGTCGATCAAGTGTGCTGTTGCATTCTCAACAGACGGAGTTTGGATAGTCTCCAAACCCCTAAGCAAGAGGCTATAATATGGATCTAGGCTTGCCTTGGATAAGGCTTGCCATTATATTATAATTGCAACTCATTGTGACTGTATCATACAGAAATTGCGATTGGTGGCAGTCGTAAAGTGTTGTTATACTACACAATGGGGGCGCTAGTCTACGCTTAAATTTCACTCGGTGGTAAGACCATCGTCGGGTGAGGACCAACACGGCCAGCTACTGACGTTAATCTGTATCACGAATGATCCCTATGCCATATGGGATCTTCTTGGTCAAAAGACAAAAAATTCTAATTTAGGGATTTTTGTTTTTTGTTTTGAGAATTGTGGGGTTTCCTTTACCATAATTTATCTACTTACTAAGCATGAGAAGCGGCGAATAAATAGGGAACTTATTATTCTGTTCAAAAACAATAAATTCTATAAATTCCTTAAAAATCTTGATTTCACTTTCCATTCTTAAATAAAATGTTTTTATTAATTTAACTATTTTATTTAAGCTTTAGGTCTTTAAATAATTTTAATTTTTATTTTTTCGATATTTCGCTACTCCTTTGTGTAGCATCATCAGGAAAAATTAACAAATTAACGTTATGAAAAATTACAATTAAAAAAGTATAAAATGTTTTTATTTGAATTAAAATATTTACACTGTATGGATTTTCTTCAACTTAACACAGCCATGTGCAAGAGACCTGAGTTAAATCAAATCATAACACAGCACAACAAAATAAAAAAAATTTCATGTGCTCTTAAAACCACTATATAATTTTGATGTATCATGACTACCTTTGTACAAAAATGGTAAAATTTTTAAATTCTATGGATAGATTTTTTTTTAAAAAATTTTTTTTTAAAATTGCAATTTTTTTGAGACGTTTCTTCAAATAATTAATGATAACTCAAAAACTACTAGTCCGATATTATTAAAATAAATTCAGAAAAAATAAGTTTTGCATAGCCTTTAATTCGTCTATATATCGCGTTTCAATCGGATCAATAGTATCGGAGTTATAATAAAAAACTTAAGAAAAAAATATATTTTTTACGTAAAAATGGCAAAAATTTTCGTTTTAAAAAAATCATAAAAAATCGAAAACGGCAAAAAACTTCCAGATTCATTTTTTTATCGCATAGCGACATATAATAGCAACAAAATGAGATATCGACCATAAAAATCGATTGATTTTTTTCGAATTTATTCACATTTTAGTGAATTCGCTCATTTTCACAAAATTTTAGTTTTTTGCTTGATATACGCATTATAGCGGGTTTTCAAATGTGTGAAAAACATAAATTTTCCAATTTCAAGGGGTGCATGTCGGATTAATGTTAGATTTGATGAGAAACTTCCACCCACAAAATTTTAGTCGAATTCGACAACGTTAACACGTAGCGCATAGGCCCCAAATCTGAAAAAAAGCGTTTAAATCGAAAATAATTGACAAATTTTCAGTTTTTGCAAAATTAACGCTATTTATTTCCCCTTTTGCAAAAAAGTGGATCCTGGTCCTTAGGCTTAGTGAAGGCTTACTTCACTATTTTGCAGAAGAGGACGATTTTGTCTGCTGCACGGATATTCCTGGTTTGATGACTGCCATGGGCTTACATAAATATGATTCAAGCGAATGGCGTTTATTTATTGACTCATCAAAACGCAGCTTGAAGTGTGTCCTTTTGCACAATGGAAATAAATTTCACTCCTTGCCAATCGCACATTCAACCAAGGTAAAAGAAGAATACTCTGTAATTGCATTGGTCATGAAGAAGATAAAGTATAATGAATATAACTGGGTAATTTGTGTTGATATTAAGATGGTAAATTTCCTATTAGGTCAACAAAGTGGCTATACCAAATACCCTTGTTTTTTATGTTTATGGGACAGCAGAGCTAAGTCAGAACACTGGAAGAGAAAACAATGGCCTTATAGGGAAACACTGGACCCAGGTATGAGGAATGTTATAAATGTACCTCTGGTGCCCCGAGATCGCATCATATTACCCCCTCTTCACATTAAACTTGGTCTGATGAAACAATTTGTTAAAGCACTTAACAAAGATGGTGAATGTTTCCAGTATATTTCAAGGAAGTTTAAAAGTTTGAGTATGGAAAAGCTGAGAGCAGGAATATTTGACGGCCCACAAATTCGCAAATTGGTCAAAGATACCGATTTTCTCAGTTCAATGTCAGAAATTGAGAAAAATGCATGGGATTCGTTTGTATGGGTTATTCAACATTTCTTAGGAAATAACAAGGATGATGATTATGTTGCGCACGTTGAAGAGATGTTAACTCACTTCCAGAATCTTGGATGCAACATGAGCATCAAGTTACATTACCTTCACAGTCACTTAGATCGTTTTCCTGAAAATCTAGGAGACTTAAGTGAGGAACAGGGCGAACGATTTCACCAAGATATTCGGACAATGGAGGAAAGATACAATTTTAGCGAAATTTTATATTTTATTGTTAAAAAAGAAAAAAATAAAAAATTTTAAAAGTAAAATGTTTTTGTAAATTGTCTTCGGCAAGTTCTCAAGGACATATAATGGCCAGTGAAAATTGTAATAACTCGAAAACTTAAAGACATGTAGCTTATTGTAAATCTCATTGTGTTTGCCCTAAGGACCAGGATCCACTTTTTTGCAAAAGGGGAAATAAATAGCGTTAATTTTGCAAAAACTGAAAATTTGTCAATTATTTTCGATTTAAACGCTTTTTTTCAGATTTGGGGCCTATGCGTGTTTCGTTTTTATATTTCTCTTAGTTGAGTTACGTTAATAGACGTTTAAGAAATAACAATAAGAATAACGAAGGTGCAAAAAATGCTTTAAAATTTTTATAAAGTGTGACAGGCAACAAACAGTCTGATTGCATTTAAAAGTGGTAAAGATTTTCATAACAAGATGTTTAAAAAAGCTTAATACGGACACATTTCGATTTTAATTCTAATCTTTAATACATTTTACTGTAGCAGACAAAATAACAAAAACTAAACTGGTAGCGTGCAAAAGATTGGGTAGTATACGTAAAAATCACCTTTTACATGAGCAACTCTTCTACTTTTTATTTTAAGTTTTACTACTTTTCATCATACCCGCCATAGAAGTACACACTCTGTGTAAATTTCAAGCGTTTGCCTATTACCGTTCAAAAGTTACTCTAAATTCATCAAAATACGTTTTTAATGGGAACACCCTTTAATTTTAATACTTTAATAATCAAATTAAGTCAACCATAGAGATACCCACATATATACGTCACATATGGGTACACCCTTTAATTTTAAATTTAATAATTATTATAGCGGACTTAGTAATCCACTTTTTTTTTGTGGGGAATCTCGCCAAAGGCTGCATACTGGATTTACACAATGATGGTGGGACCCATAATAACTTATGCATCTGTACATATGTTTGGTGGTCAAAAGCCTCTCAGAGTACAACTGAGCGTAAGTTAGATGGGGTTCAGAGGTTGCTTGTATAAGTATATGCGGCGCAATGCGTAATGCTCCAAAACAGGCAATTGAGGCAATTTTGGGATTGCAGTCGTTGGATTTATTCATTAGGTCAACGGTTGCAATGTCGGCTTTTCATATGAAGAGCGATGCCATTTAACTTGGCTTTGGGCCGAAGATCGGGCATAAGAGCATTCTGGACCTAGTTAATACGGAGCTTAGAGAAGCTCAAATACCGATTTAACGCATGAGTAGAAGAAAGATAGTCGAAAGACTGCATCGGACACTCGTTGCGGCAGGCGTTATACATAATGAGTGTCTGGAGAACGACATCAGCATCTTTACTGATGGTTCTTATATGAATGGTTGAGCAGCAGCAGGTGTATACTCAGCTGAGCTGAACTTGTCCTGTAGTCTGCGTTTGGGGGAGTATGTCTCCGTTTACCAGGCAGAATTGCTTGGGCTGCTGCATGCTGGTAGAAGCTTGTTAAATGTAGATACCATGGCGGTTCTGAGCCTTGAACATACATATGTTAGCAATTGCTAGAGACTGCATGATGAGAAAGAAGGCCGACAGTTACCAGTCGACAGTCTGAAATCACTAAAATCAAGAACAAAGTCTTGTTGTAGCACGTGACGTCTATGAGGGTAAGGTTGCAGTAATAACATTTCGGTTGTCTATAATCATAAAGGATGGAAGGAGGATTGAGAAGGGACCCGTTAAGGAAGTGGTCTGCTTCGATATTCCCCCTACATTAAAAAAATCCACATTTTGCATAAATTTAAATTTTCTGGTTAGAGTAGTTCCAGAGATAAGGTCATACATATACATACATATATGTGAAATTACGTCACATATGGGGCCACTCTTTAAATATTATTTTAAAGCTCACAATATGCAGTATACGAATATATGTATCAAATAGAATATGGAGCAAAAAAACTCCACACCATTGATAGCATATACGCACTTCATTGTCGAAATTTTCTAGACCATTGTGCAAAAATAAGAATCAATTTATTCTTATTTTCTCATTTTTAAACAAGACTTATTGTAACACGACAAGTTTTTTTTTGTGCTTAACGTACGAAATCAAGAGGCAGTGGGTACTCCACGAAATAATGCCAGGGAGTAGTTTTTCCAATGGAGTTACATTAATCGTTTTAGAGGTCAAATTTTAAACGGAAATAGAAGAGTCTACCATTAATGGTATACGTAGCTCTCTGTCTTGTTATAACCAAGTATTGTATAGAGCAATATTATGCAATTAAAAAATAAAGGACTATTATCATGGCACGTAATTGAGAATGAGTAATAATCACTACCTAAACGGGCTTTTTTGGAAGAGGTGTGTTAAAATAACGTCTTCTGCCGAAAATTTGCACACTAAACATTATTAGGCTGGATGCATTTATGTGTGTGTATACTGAAAATTCGCAATTTTAAATCTATCAAGGTGAAAATATTCTTCGTCGCTTAAGATGATTTTGTTTTATTCATATTTCCCACCCACCCTAAAAGCGTCGAGTAAAATGTTAAACATAAAGACGTAATCCGAAACTTTTTTTATTCATTAATTTTCAGCAAAATATATTATTTTTATTAAAAATACAATGAAGTTTATAGTCAAGCTTAAGTTCGTTTTTATTCACTCTAAGAAAGAATTAATTAAATTACAAATTAGGTGATAATATTAAAGAAAAATTGGGAAAATTTAATTTTTAGACACCAGCACGAGTGGAATGCACATTTTCTAGACAGCCACGTCCGTCATCAGCACTACTTGTATCTAATCTACTTAGGGTAGTGTTTTTAGCATCATCTATTTAACCAACTTTTTATTATTTATATTTTATTTATTAAAAATATATTTAATTTTTATTTTTCTAATACTTCTATAAAAATAAAACCTCCAACCGGTAATAGAAAATAATTAACACTTTCCTTTTATACTTTTGTTTGAAAACAATAACCATTTGACAAATGAACAAAAAACCATACAAAATATTTTCTAATATAATAAACCCTATTTTTCTAATAAAACTTTATTTTCTATTATATTATAATTACTAAACACGAAACTTTTCCCCATACTTTATTAGCTAATGTTTGAAGGGTTTTCACACCATCGCTTCTTCACCCCGTTACCCCGTTAAGTGTAATAAATCACATTAATTAACTGTTTTCATACACTCTTAATTATTATTATTATTCCCTAAAAATATATTCATATTAAAAAACCAGTTATTTTCTCCCAAAAAGACACTCACACACTTTGCAAACAATTTAAATTTTAAAACCACTTAACACTTGATTTTACACACATCATCTAAAATCTAAAAAGTTCAAAAGTTCAAAATACTTAAATCGTCTTAGAAAACGTACTTACACACATACACCCCACAAACCACAACACATAAGACCGCACAGAAACATAATCTAGCAGTCATTCATTTAGTAATTTATTCAGTGAGAATAGAGTCATCATATGTAGTTATAAAGTCCCATAAATGGTTGAAATGTTTTTGCGCGTGTGTGTGTTTAATTTTAATTATGTTGCCTTTACCCCCGGTAATAAAATTTCTAAACTTTTCCTGAGAATTTAACCCAAATTTATCATAAAATCACTTAAAATAACAACTCCTTTCCCTTTTGATACTCGTCGTACTGACAGTAACATGACAAATAGATAAAATAACTACAAGAAACATGTGTGTACTTTTGAATACGTGCAGATATGTACATACATATTTTACTCAATCACATACTCACTCACATTAATGCGTAACGAAAGATTGTGTGACCTTTTGGCATTAGATTTCATCACCTTAATAACTGCAACTATCGTCCCATTTCAACAACCCACCCTACTAACCCATACATAACTGAATGAAAAACCAAAACCAAAAAAAAGAGTTTAACAAGTTTAACCCATTGAAAGAAACAAAAAAAGAAAAACTAAATAGTGTCAACATATCATTTCAACATTACGAACTTGTCGGCCTGCCTCTTTCTTTAGACGTTTTGTTTGTCCTCTTGTTTACTACACTGATATGGGACGCTTGATAAGTAATCCTTTTTACAACACACACTCGCACACATGCTACCGTTCGTATGTAAAATATTTAACCAAAGGCGGTAAATCATGCTAATAGATACAATGCCAAAGAACAACTCACCCTAGTCGTTGTTCATGTCCTTTTTTGGCTTTGACTTCTTTTTTTATGGCATTTTAAACGTTTCCTGTTCTAAACAACAAACCGGACACCATTGTGCACCATAAGTAACATAAAATAGTAAAAAAGAAAGAAAAAAGATACGACATGTAAAGTTATGGACATACACAAACTTACACATGGCCATCGAATGGTTACATTAACATTAAGGGTGTGATTATGTCTTGTTATGAAACTTAAGGACTGAAATTATAGAGAATATGTTATATTGCTTTGCTACTGCACAAGAATTTCGAAAGCAGGAATTTCAAGGAATCAATTCAATTAACGATCAAAAGGTTTCAAATAGTGGACTTAAGTTTTTGTTAATAGTAAAAGCACAACTGTGTTAGATGGGAAGTAGTTTCCCACATATTAAAAATTCAAACACACACGCAGAGAAAAACCATGGAAATGGTTTGGTCACAAGAACCCTCTTATGTTCTCTGTAACACTATTTGGTTGCGATGAACAACTTAATAGTTTTAATCATTACTATGGTCACGATAAACAATTTTTATTACTATGTGATTATTAAATGGTTACTACACCCAAAAAATGCAACATGGATGGATTGATCTTAATAATTTTCTAACCACAACCAAAGTTTTATTGGTATTCCTAAATAATATTGTATTTATAACCATAATATATTATTAGTAAACAAATTATGATAAGTTTGCTATAATGAACCATAGTATGACTAAAAAACAAACAAAAATCTTAAGTTTTGAGTTTTGTTTTCTTAAATTATTAGAATCATATTTTACAGATTAATGTGTTTCAAAAAATAATAATTTATGAGTTGAGTCATATTGACTGCTTAACCCTTTCAGGCCTGTACCTTATATTGCACATAAATTTCAGCAATATCAACAAAATTCTTTCACATTTAGGCAAAAATTTGCCTATTTAACAATTTTAAAAGGTTCTTTTCTGTGAACAGGACATCGCACAATTGTGTGGTCTCGGTCATGACATGTAAAATAAATTCCTAAAAAAAACTAAGTAATTTTTCGTTTGTGTTAAATGTTATATTTAACGTTTTATTTTTTAATGTTCTTTTTTCTTAGAAATATTCATTTAAATATTCAGATATTCAGATATTCAGATATTTAACATATACATAAATAATATTAAATAAAAGCAATTAGTTTTTTTAAATGAACGAAAACATAAACATAAGATTTAAATGAGATCAATATTTTAAACAATATTTCTCAAAGCAGTTTTTATTCGCTAAGCAAAGTGTTTGCATTTTTGGCATCTTGCTTTAGAACGATTACCACAGTTATTGCGGCATACTCCTGGTGGATGATCGGAATATTCAGGCCAATGATCGTATCTATTAAATCTAATATCGTCCGGTGCATCATGTGGATGATATTTCGTACCATAAAAATCTTTAGAAAGCTGAAATTCATCAATGTGCGCAGGAACTTCAAAAGAAGACGCTAACACTATACCTAGCTCCATTTTGAAAGTTAAGACCGACTTCTCCTTTGGTAATCCGATAAGCTTTCAATATTTTCTATACTCCATCCAACAATTATATATGTATATTGACAGTCCATTTTTTTGTTTTCATTTTTTTTAATTCTATAATATTCCAGCATTTTGTCACACAAGTCGACCCCACCTATAAATGCGTTATAGTTTTTAATAATTGCGGGTACTTGGAGAGGACAACATATGATGTAATTATTCTAAAAGAGGAATGGTTGTAAAAAAAACTATGGAAATATATATGTATTTATTTTCTTTGGCAAATTTTTAGTTAGTCTTATTACTATAGACGGTCCATGTCTAACACCACAATCTTTAAATGTCTCAGCTCCCTGAAAGTCTTTAAATTCATTTACCATACCATCAGAAGTTGCGCAGACCAGATTCTTCAGTCCTCCAGGTCGTGGCTTTGACCTGATTGCATGTCGTACTGGGCATTGAATAATTTTTAACTTCAGTTACCAATTCGTTGCACCGTTCTTTAACCATATTAAATGGCAGCTTATTTGTGATGTTTGGTCAGAAAAGAGTATGTCCGATCGAAGTTCCAGGAATTTATCACAGGATATGGAATTGAATATAGCCGGAATTTTACATTCATGAGACTATTAAATCCTTATAGCCGGTTAACCAAGACATCCCATTACGATCGTGCATCCGTAAAACCCTTTAATGTCTGAGCGTAAGTAGCGCACTTTCTGACCACGCTTACTTATTACATACATTTGGTATGCTTAAAAAAGTCTTTGTAATGGGTTTCTGGAAAATATCTCTTAAAATATAGCAACGGAGATTTGATGACGATATTTTGCTGACAACCCAGTGTTGTCGGAAGTTCGCTATTTGGAAACGAAATACTTTTCCATATGTCTCGCCTAATGCTTTCTTTATGTTGGCAAATCTATGATTGATGTGTTGTAGCTGGTGGGCCAGTGAAGTTTGGTTTGGTAGGCTTCTCATTCGTTGACTCAAAAATATCAGCATTTTTATTTTTGCCGTGACAACCACTTTGTCACATGAAAATAGAACTCTATCTAAATCAAAAATGTCATTTGTACTCAACTCATAGGAAAATGTTCAAACGACGTGTACAAGTTCTATATGTGAAAAAGTCACATTCCATATGACAAATACACACCGTCTGAACACACCTTAAGTGAATGGTAAACTGGGAAGTACGAGCACACAAAATCGAACCTATGCGCTCTTCGTTGTCTTAAAAATCATATCATATTGTAAAAAAGGGCATACCAGGTCGGCAGGGAGTCAAAATTTCATTATATTTTAAAATACAGCCTCAGTCTTCACAAGCAGCTTCAAAATGGTCATGGCTACTAATCGGAAAACAAAGCTGTGCTGTCCTTAACTTTATTTCAACAATAGTTAAGATATACAATATTTGCATCTGCAACGCTGTGTCATGTCTGTGTCTTAATCATGAGAATCATGTTAGTAATGAGCGGACATAAACCTGATTAATAGGATCTAAACACTTCTTTGGGTTTAGCTAAAAAGAAAACCGGTTCCTAGGTCATGTTAGAATTTTCCCTGAAGCTTTGAAAGAGCTCAGACAGACGGGACATTCCTAATGCTATCTCGGGTTACTTCGTAAAGATTGCTGCCTCAAGTTACTTACGCAATGGTTTAATGATTTCATGATTGTAGTTTTAGATATCATGAATGCATTTTACGCAACTTTAGGAAACTGTACGATGTAATCTCAGAGTTCTTACTATGTGAGTGTCCAACACAGTACAACGAAAATTGTTGGAGGTTTGGTATTGACTGAAGGCGATGTTAATGCAATTTCACTGAAGAGAACAATTTAAAGAGAGCATGAAGATTGTACAATGGATTCTCGGGTCGTGGTAATTTTGGACTTATGACAATATAAAATGCTAAAAATTAATTTTCAAGCAAATTAAATTTTTTTTATACATTTGAGCCAGTTTTAACGCATTAGATTTCAAGACAGTGTGATGAAGCGCATATTCTGCTGTATTTCGACGATATCATTTGAGTTGCAAGGCATGAGAACATTCGCGAAAACTGCATGCACAATAAACTACTGTGTTTAAGATGAAGCAAACACAAAATGATAGATTTATATTGATTTATAAGTCAAAGTTTTGTCTTTGGTTTTTACTTCCACAATCTCTTGGCCTACTTGGCCAAGTATGGAGGAAGCTTGATATCGCTTTTAGTATGCATCGTCAATTAGTACTATACAATTGGACTCGATACCACATTTGGCAATGCAACCCCCGGGGGTTCCAATGGCAAATGCTTTGACGCGGTTCACTCGGGGAAAATAGGGGCACCAGACGCTAGGATTCCTAGAGCCTAAATCTGGAAGAAAAGGTCTGCGATATAAATTGCGGCCCGACCAGTGCCCAAAGGACTGGTACCACGGGAATCGTTGGCCCACAGAGAGCCTATCCTTTCTGTGACCGGTTATTGGTGAGGTCCCCTTCGGGGGTACACGTGGTGGTTGTGGTTTAAGATCGATTTATGTAGGTATGGTGCACGGTCGATCAAGTGTGCTGTTGCACTCTCAACAGACTCCAAACCCCTAAGCAAGAGGTTATAATGTGGATCTAGGCTTGCCTTGGAAAGGCTTGCCATATTATATAAATTGCTACTCATTGTGACTGTATCACACACAAATTGCGATTGGTGGCAATCGTAAAGTGTTGTTATACTACAGAATGGGGGCGCTAGTCTACGCCTAAGTTTCACTTGGTGGTAAGACCACCGTGAGGTTAGGCCGAGTAGGCAGGTACTCACGTTAATCTTGTTCCACAATTTGGCAATGCATCATTAGAGGGTACCTTAATGATGCATTGGATCTATGTCGGAGAGAAAGTGAATCCATTGTGGTGAGTACTGCAAAAGCTATTTTAAAAAGGAAGAGTCAGCAGTACACCTTGAATGAAACTGAATTGATCTGTAAGAAAGAAGCAAATATTAATACTGCAAATAGTTTTTTAAAAAAATATCGTACACATTAGTCTACTCGTTAATAAAAATATCCTACACGTTAATCAAATTTAATAGTTTTAAGTTCTGTACTTTACACAGTAAAACACTTAAAACGTTTACTTTTTTATGCTAATAAATTGTTTGTATTTATTGTAACAACTTAAGTGTTAAATTAATTATTAGGGTTGATTTCCTTTACGTATCCCTCCGGTAGTTAAACGTCTTGGGGTTTTCAGTTTTAATCTAGTGAAACATTTTAACAAATTGTTTAACATTTAAATCCAAGTAGGTGTTTATGTGTGTGGGCTGGGCTGTTCGTGCATGTTTAGAAATTATTATTTTATATATTTTTTTTGTTGGTGTAGTTACTAATTAATTCCTGTCAAACATACCGGTGAGAATAGTTAAGAGGCATGAATTTATTAATAACGCTGAAGTGTGTGACGAAAAGTAGTAAAAATGTACTTAATGTAATGTGTGTATAATTGGTAGAAACCTTTAGTTTTCCGGTACATTTAGTTTAGAAAGCGTGAGAGTAATTTAATTTCAATATTAAACTTAAAATTAACCTATAAATTATTGTAGATTGATAACTTTTTAAGGCTGATGTTTAAAGAAATTTTTTAAAAAATTGTTAAATTTATCAGAAAACGCTTCTTAGGACTTTATTAGAAATTCAAAGAGTAAATAAATAAAAAATAACTAATTAAAAGATTTATAATAATAAACACACTTAAATTTAAATCCTTTTCATAAACAACAAAAAAAAAAAAAAATAAATATATATGTATATATGTAACAATAAAGCTGCTCTCTGTGCCGTAGAACTAGTAGTAGTAGCTTATTGTATGTAGGTTGCCGCCGTTGCAGATGTGTGCAAATGTTTTAGTTAGTTTGTGTGTTAACAATATGATGGCAGAAGGTTGTTTAGTTTCAACATTACTACCACCTTTCTATGTACTCATTTACAATACGAGTAAAACATGATACCAACCTTAATAATACAACAACAACAACAACAAAATATTATAACAGATTGCACAAACAAGTTTGTGCTTTTGTTAGTTTCAACAGAAAGATACTAACTACAAGTATACTTTTTTTACAACATCAAACTTAGTGAAATTTTATTTTGGAAGTTTTAAAAAATGTATATTTTTGTTGTTATTGTTGTAAAAGTCCCATCATCGTTTGTTTTTTGTATTAGCGTTTCAGGTTTATTGCAGTGTTTTTGGTTGAATTGCTTGACTATATTTTGTGTTGTTACCTTTATTTTTTGGGTAACCAAAAACAACAACTACAACAACATCATCATCAGCAGTTGAAAGATTTTGCAAATATCATCTTTTATATGCATTTTATGTGCAGAAAGGGTGTTCGTTCACAAGCAACATTTTGAAACAATGTCGCCAGTATAAGACTTTATATATTAAAGCACACAGATGGATTCCCACTTTTCAGTTAAGTATGCACTCAACATTTTTTTACACAGACTTTTTTACGCGATTTTAAAATTACGTATCTACTGTTGTCATACCTTTCGGTGAAGACCGTCGTCACTAGCTGTTGTTTTGGTACGTTTGGCGAGCGATTTCGATGTAAAGACATAATTTTCAAGCCGCGTTTAAAATGGTACTGGAGAATTAGTATTACCTGCTTTAGTATAAATAGTAATGAGTTTAGGTAATTGTTCATTACCTAAACATCTTGTTTTTAAGCTACATTTAACATTCATTAGTAAAATTCGATGGACTTAACCCTAATTGGTTTAGTAAAAATTCAGAAAATCGATACTAAAATACATTTAAGTGGTACAAAATTTGTTTTAAAATTGCTTTGGATTGCAGAGAAATTTGTGGCAAACAAAAACAATTTGCATATAAAAATTTTAACTTGTTGGTTCTTTTCTGAAAGCATATAGATCGCCTTATCGTACCGATAAACATATGCACCAGCAATGGGGGATCTGTGCCTTGAACAAGCAATTACTAGAGACTGCGTTATAAGAAGTAAGGCGAAAGAATATAGGTTGCCATAAATTACATTTCAATTGCCTATAATCATAGTAGCTGGATTGGTAAGTAAGGGGGGATTGCAGAGTGTCAAGGTCAATCTGGCCTAGACAGGACGCTGCGAAAACCGAGATACTTCTAGGTCTAGAAAAGAAGGTTTTAAGAGCCGTGATAGGGTTGATCACAGGTCATTGCGCCATTAAGGCAATGGCTAGAAACTGGGTCGTCGGCACACCAGATTTCTGTAGGTTGTGCGAGGATGAGGAGGAGCTGGAAACTGTTGAGCACATCGTGTGTCACTGCCCGGTATTACAAAGCTGCAGACTTAGATGGCTAGGTGATAGATTTATCGTGGGGATCTTCGACATCGCGCGGTGTAAAATCGAGGATGTCGTCGGCTTCATCAAGGAAATCGGGTGGCTGAGTGATAGGTGGCAGGAAGCATAATAAGGCTCTCTTTTTCCCCATAATTTTCATAGTTTTGTTGTAGTTTAGCTGAAGGGAATCACAATAGACCAATAGGTCTCCGAGTGGATGTGCCATGTTTGGCACAACCCTTCACAACCTAACCTAACCTAGTAGCTGAAAGTGGACTGTTTCGATACAAAATACAAAAAAAAATTAGCACAATGTATGAAACCTTTACTTGAGCCGATAGAACGATCTATATAATTCAATGTTTAAAGATGACTTCTTGTTAATGTTGACCGCTTCTACGCCTTAAATGGTTGATTTGCTGGGTAAAATTTTGGAATACACTCTCTAATATATCGACCGGCATTTCACAAATAAATTCTTCAGTACTGGCTGCGGACTTGTCGCTACTGAAATGAACTTTAACATAGCCTGACAAAAAATAGTCTAAAGACGTTAAATCGCACAATATAGGCGACCAATTAACCGGCCCTAAACGTGAAAAACCCTGTTCACCGAACTCGCCTCGCCATTTTTGCAATTTCGAGTGCTCTGTAACATGAGGCACCGTCTTGTTAAAACCATATGTCAGCCAAGTCCAGTTCTTCCATTTTTTGGGCAAAAAAAAATTGTAATCATAGCGCCTTCGTAGTCTTTGAAAAAGTACGGTCCAATGATACCACCAACCACAATGATACCATAATCCACAACAAACAGTAAATTCTGCGGGATGTATTGCTCCGCACACCAAAAATGTAAATTTTGCTTGTTCACGTATTCATTCAACTAGAAATGAGCTTCGTCGCTGAACACATTTTTCCAATAACCAAGTTGATCGTCATCCAACTTTGCCAGCGCCCATTCACCAAAAGTTAGTCGCCGTAAGTTGATTCATGGTTAAATTATAGACCAAACGTTACATGTTGAACAGTAACATGTTACACGAAAACAGCTGAGCTGCCAGACACAGTGTTGCCAATTAAAAAGTTGCTAAGAAATCGACCGATATAGATAATGAAAAGAAAAGAATAAAATTATATAATTTATTATCAGACTACCGACCTCCCTATGGTCTGCACAGGTAGGAATGCAAGATATGTATCATTAAGATCTATGATTTTCTTTACAATATATATAGTAGTATTCCGTTGTAATAAAAGTTGCAATATTTAGGCAGCGGTAGCATACTTGTATTTTATTGTATGGATTTTAGGAAAACAATATTGTTGTTGGTGTTTGAAGCCTCCCGGCTGCATATGTATATTATTGGATACACTCAACTCCTTGATTCAAAGGGTGATTTAAAACGGTGTGCAGTTTCACTCTAAGAAAAGCTTCTAATAGAGTAGCATGATTTCAGATAGTCTTCAACTCCTAAACAAGCCTGCGTTTAAGCCTTTGTTGCTATGTGCAACGAAGGCGTTGGCAGACGCAATGTATTCACGGAGTGTTAAGACTACCGTTAGGCTAGGTCGTTACGATAAAATTGAAATTGTAGTTGTATATTAGTATGCTTGTTTGCAAATTATAAGAAGCCAAAAATTTCTATAGATTAATCTTTAGAAATTTTTGAACTCTCACTGACGATCAAGAAATTCAAATTTGATAATTCAATTTTTTAACGAGGCAAGGTCACCCCAAAAAAAGTGATTGTTATTAAGTATACTATATCTGCACAAATACAATAAATTCCATGTATGTTATTATAAGAATAAAGAACGTTTTCAAGCAAAATTCTGGTAGAGTAGGAGGGGGAAGACGTGTAGAAAAAACATGGTTGAGGTAACCATAATCCAAGAGCAACATGTTATGGTTGAATTATATATAAAAATAATATTGTTGTCGTTGGAACATATTATTGTCTAACATAAAAATAACATTGCTAAATACAACCATAGTTATGTTTATAATATAAACATACTATAATATAATTTGAAACATGTAAATGGTTATATGTGACAACATATAAATATATTTATAAATAACAAAAAACAAAAACACGAATATTTCCATTTAGACTTACATACATATTTTTATATTTTCTGCTTACCTTTTTCTTTGTTTGATATAATTAATTTAAAACTATCATTTATAATAAAAAACAAATTTATTTGTTGACAACATATACATATGTTTTTACGGTTTTAGATGAACCGATAGCTAATACACATATTTCTAAACTGAAAGAATGTCAAAACCAAAATAGGTATTTTTGAAACCAAACATTATTTGTTTATTTTTAGTCAAAATTAACATACTATGTTTAATAATAATATATTATGGTTATAATTTTTAAATATTAAAAATAATTTGGTTGTGGTTTGAATTTTAATATGTTTCAAATCAACCATGCTGCTTTTTTGGTGCGTATAATCATTGAATGATTAACTGTTAACAAAAAACTTGTTTATCGTGACCAAAGTATTGCTTTAAATAACTATAATTTGTTCACAGCAAACATCTATTGTTACAGAGAACATAGTGTGGTTGCCGTGACCATACAATAACCATGTTTTTTCTTTGCGTGTAACTATCCTATTGCTAGAGAACTACAATAATAAGGCCCATTATTATAACTTGCCTTTAGCTAAAGTTAGGATTTTGTTGGAGCGATAAGTAGTTTTTCGTTATATTAATGATGATAATGTCATTGCTATAACTTGTCCTTATAGTACGTGATAGTTAAAAGTGGTTTTTAGCTTACTTTTAATAACGAAAAACTATTTATCGCTTCAACAAAATCCTAACTTTAGCTAAAGGCAAGTTATAATAATGGGCCTAAGACTCTTTAAATTCGATATACTCTTAGGAGTCTGTAAGAATAAAATGCAGGCAAAAGCCTGGAAATATAGAAGAGACGTCTTCCCACATAGCAAGGAAATATTAATTATCCTTTATTTGAAAAACTGCAATGTGGGAGTCTTAAAGTTTAATTAAGGTGTTTCCGGGTTTCCCATACAGTGATGAGATCCTCTAAAGTAATCGTAGGTTACTTAGCGTTTTCAAGCATAATTCTGGTAGAGTAGGAGGAGGCAGACTTGTACCCTTTGTGTATAGTAATTACTACTTATACTATTTCTAGGGAACTTCAATAACAAGACTCTTTAAATTCGATAGAGGTGTCAGTAAGAATAAAATGCGGTTTTAAGCTAAAGCTTGTAGGTATAAGAGAGCGAGACGTCTATCCCCATAGAAAGTAGTTATTAATTATCTTTTATCTGGAAAACTACAATAGTGCGAGTCTCTAAATTTGATTCAGGTGTCTCCGTACAGTAATGAGATCCTCTAAAGTAATCGTAGGTTAATTTGAGAAAAGTACGTTTTTAAACAAAATTCTGTTAGAAGAGAGGGAGGGCTGCAGGTATGTAATTTTACTTCAAAATATTTTTTCTTATTTTATAGTGATGGGGATAGAAAATACACCAGATATGGCTAGTTTTGCATAAATAAAGTCTACTTTATGTCTAATGAAATTAAAATTTCTATGTTGTTAATAATTTACTAACTTGTGCAGAAAAATTGCGGTTAAAAACTAAAAAAAATTTTAAAAATTAATAACTACAGCCACGATTCAATAAACATACTAAATATTTGTTTGTTTGTGTGCTCCCTGTTTTTAGATCTTATTTATGCACATTCGTAGACTGTTCGCTGTTAAAATTGTTTTCAAGAAGAGACGGAGGGGTGAAGCAGTAGGCATCACCATCAGCCTCATCTTAGTACTTTAGATCATCATTATCATCTACTACTCCTATAGTATATAATCATTAATTGTTGCTGTTGTTGCTTTCTTCTACTTCAGCTGCAATTTCAGCTAAAAGTCAACAAATTCAAAAAAGCTTAATTTTATTTTTGTTGCTTTTTATATCGTTATAATACAAGGTTTTTTTGCTGCCGTTGTTTTACGAATTGACGTTTAATTTTAGGTGCGGCTGATTAAAGTTAAATGGTTTAAAATTTCCTTGAGTTTAATTTTTTTTTTATTATTTATTTTGTTTGTTTATTTGTTACGAAATTAAAAATCAAATAATGCATTTTATTTTCAATGTGTATTTGAATAGAGCTTTAGTTTTCTTTTTTTTTGTTGTTGTTGTTGAAAACGTCGTTAATGTCTTGCTTGAGGCATGTTGCAAGTATAAATTTAGAAATGGCGTTTGTCGGTTGTCTTTCGTCAATAGTTTTCTTCTTTATTTCTTGTTGTTTGTTGCAAAAATGTCAGAGCCCTTATGCGATATCAGGTCTTCTATGTAGGTCGTTGCAATTTAATACTTGTACCTTGTTGTAGCGTTTGTTTTTTGTATCTTTTGTTTTTCTGCTTTTTGGTGATTGTTATTGTTTGTATGCAGCTGGGACTAATGTTGGTTGATGGTTGTTTGTGGTAACTTATTGGAAAGTATGTTTCTTGCAAACTGGTTTTATTTAGCTTTTCTGTTCAAAATTTTATAGTTTTCATAACAAAATTGATGATTTAGTTTGACACATTACTTTCACAAATGTGATATACAAATACGAAGAGTAATACTTTTGCCTTAAGTATTGTTGCAATCTAAATGCAACAAAAGTTTCAAATAACCCGCGATAAGTTAAGATGCATTAAACGAAACTCTAAACCATTTGTGTGGAAAAATATTTAATATCATGACGGATTAGTAACATTTTATATTTAGGGCCACAGTGCATCTTGGTGGCATTAGATTTAATTATGCTTTTTAAATGATTTTGTTCAAATATGAGATTAAGTCAACGAACATTATTGCTTTAAAGGCAAAACATAGAAAGAAAGATAAGTTGGACCAATTTCGCAAAACATCCGAACCAATGTTCATGACTATTTACTATTCGGTAAAATTGGTAATTGAATTTAAAAGTGGCCGCACTTTCTCTTTTAGATTTCTCAGTTCGAAAATCTCTGATTAAATCCATTGTGTGGTTTTGAGTAATTATTCAATAATAATCATTTCCAATTCGAAAAAATATTTTTCTTAATTAAAAAATTTAAATTTACAGTTATATTTCAAGAACATTTAATTCAAATAGCTGTAAATTAAAATTTTTGGCAGTGCTAAACGGGACTAATCTTAAGAAAAATTAGAAGAAAGGGGCTACTCTCTTCATTGGACGGCTTTATTTCTGGATTTAATTATTTTTTTGTGGCAACACTGCACAGTGGGAAAAATTCAAAATATTTAAGAAAATTAATTCAGCCATTTGTCAAGGGTAAGTCCGAATGATCCAAAATGGGCATAGCAGAGAGTATCTAAGCTTAGATTTAGAAGGTGGGCATCATTCACTTGCCAGGGGTGGAGCTATAAGGCCTTAAAATGGGAAACCACGCAGCTTCAAATTGATTAGGGCTTGGCATATCTTCTATAACGATGCTTTTTTCTCTA
Organism: Phasia obesa; assembly: GCA_949628195.1. Lineage (NCBI taxonomy): Eukaryota > Metazoa > Arthropoda > Insecta > Diptera > Tachinidae > Phasia > Phasia obesa. Next base: position 120,947,063 of record OX451218.1, read on the forward strand.
AACTATGTTTTAAAATGGCCGTGTTATAAGCATTTAATTATTTCTTTTTTATATTGACCAAAATCTTTATAGAATTTTTTAATTGTTTCTTGTAGTTAGGGCACATAATTTTTAAGTACTGTGGAAAAATTTCAAAATCATATCTTTTATGAGTTAACAACAACACAATTTTAATTTTCTTTTAAAATTCTAAAATTATATCTGTGGCAATAAGGAATAAGTGCTTAAGTCGACTTAAGCAAAATTTTAGTTACTGGCACCTTTGTAATCTCCGTAATCCAAAGTACCCATGTGCAAATTTTCAATTATTTTGTACCATTTTTCAGGAAGTTATAGCGAAATTACTTTCTGCTTATCTTTTTTCAATGTCTAATTGCGTTTGGAAAAAAGCTTAAGAAACTACTAAGTTATTTTTTTAAAGCATAAAAACTTCTTTCACAACTTATTTATTGCAACACCTGTGTACTTTTGAAAGATATAAGATTTTTTTTCCAAAACATACGTTAGACTCTCTTATGTAAAGTTTTAAGATACGCTATTTAAACAAGAAATTAATTTTAAAGTTTAAAATTGCTCTGCTACAAAACTTAAAAATCAGACTTAAGCACTTTTTCCTTATTGCCACAGATATCATGTGTGTGTATTTTATAAAAATGGGCCTTCAATCTTTTTTAATAGAAATACAGGTTCTTAAAGATTATAAAAATTTTCTATTCTTGTGTAAGCGCGTAGATTTAAACAATATTTTTTACTTTTGATCTATTTTACATCAAAATATGAATTTTAGCCTATAAGTGTTAAAATCTTAAAGATGGGATAGGAAAAAGAAGAAATTGTTTAATGATCCCTAGTTTGAAGCCTTTAATTTATAAAAAAATTTTGTTGCAAATATAATATTTGTATATAATATTTTTACTATCCTCGAATTTATCCCACTTTTATCAATTACAAAAGATCCCACCAACATTAGGTCAAAAATTAAATTTAAGAAATGTAAAAATTTAAGTAAGAGCTCGACAGACAACAAAATTCTGCATCGTATAGTGAATTTTCAAGGCTTTTGGTTCTGTTAAAATCAGTAAATTTACCTTTTTACGATTTTGAGATTTTGTATTTGTACGATAAACTATTTCGTTCGAACTTAAAAAAATGATTTTTGTGTCAAAACAAAAAAAAGGTTTTTGAGAGTTAGGGCCATCGCTATCCTAAATTTTTTTTCTATAAAATTTGCCATCTTTACTTTAAGGCTGCAGTAAAAAACTTTGCGCATTTTTGTTTGTCAGTGTTCGCACCAGATAAATAATACTAGAGAGGACCTTAGTATCGTTGAAATATCTCATTACCAAGAAAGGAAGAGAACAAGTAGTTAAAGTACGCAAATGGTACTGCAACCCTGGCAGCAACTTCAATTTTTGCCAGCGGGTAATTTAAAACACTATTTACAATAATTTTGGAATTTTATACAAATTTTAGAATTTTATATACAGCCTATATTTCTGGGTAATTACCTTGGGATGGGTCCCTTTATAGAAAGTAATTACATAAACCATATCTAAAGCAGTATAAAAGTAAGAGTCTTAAAGTGGATTACTTTTAAGCAAAATAAGGATACTAACGAAGTGCCGGGCACAGATAGTTATGAATAAATTAATTATTTTCATATATTTTAAATACTATAAAGTAATAAATTACAAAAATGACATTCATTAATATTTTCCTTCTCGACACAAAAGCTTAATAATTAATATTTTTGGAAATTTAAAAAATTCACATGGAGGTTTTGGTGGTTGGGATTGGAGGGATACCTCCCCCTGCCCATAAAACCTTAAAAATTTAATTTGTCATTTGGCATATGTCATCCATTTCTTTTTATAATTAGATTATTTTTGCTGTAATATTTAATGTCCACGAAAGAAGGCGGGGCGAAAAATGGCATTTTAGAATCTCCAGGATCCAAGTTTAGGATTCTGACCATTCGCTGACTATAAAAGTTGAATTTTCTAAACAAAAGTATGGGAAAACTAAAAAGAAATTGAATTTTGCAGAGGTAGGATTAGTTCTTCTATGATGAACTTTTTCTCTTTCGTCCGATTTTTCTTATTTTATGGCTTTAACAGCCTATGACCAAGTTTCATTACTCTAGGGGCACTCAGTAAATTTTTAGAGTTAATACACACTAAAAAAGTAATGTCCGGCTTAATTGCCAAAAATACCCCTATGTGCTTGGTCCCACACCCGGAAAATTAAACAAATTTTTTTTAAATTAAACATTTTTTTTCAAACATTTAAGCTTATTAAATCCTCTTTGAAATGATCTTTTACTCAACTTCCTATGGCTTTTTTATTGTTGTTTTAAAAGCAGGTTAATTTATACTTTTTTGAAACTTCACTTATTTTACAAGGAATGGACCAAAAACTGACTCTAGTCTAAAATACACCACGTAATTTGTAAACTCTTTACATTTCAGAAAATATTACAAATGTATAGTATAAAGCATATTTTAATTAACAAATAAATTTAAAATTTTAGCATTATTTCTTATCATATTTGAAGTGAATTTGGTCACACTGGTTCTAACCAATAACTGTCTGCTTTTTATTTGTCTTTTTTCCTTTTTAGTTAGCTCACTTGAGAGAAAATTTAAATTTTGTTTAAATTTCGGAAAACTTTAAAATTTCAATTATGAAATAGCTGATAAAAATTTAATAATTTTTTTAATGATAAATACATAATTCTCCGTAAATCTAATCACAAACAAAGTCTGGGAAAACCACTCATATTACACCATAATGCCATCCTTTTAATTGAACAGAAAGTATTTCTAAAAATTTTCTGGCAATTTATTAGCAAATCATAAAAATATGTATTCAGCTGCACGTTTATCTATAAATAAAAAAATCAATACCTACACACTTTTTTGTGTGTGTATGTTATTTATGTATGTATAACAACCACATACGTACGTACGTACTAAACGCCGAAGAGCTGACTACACGCATATAATATAATCCAACGATTTTATAATAAATTACGAAAAGAAAAAAAATATTTCCTAGAAAATAAATAAAAATTTGGAGATATTACATCTACTATCTGCACGATGCCAATCAGACAGACAATAACAAAGTGAGAAAGAGAGCAATGAAAAAAAAAAATATTAACACGAATTAAAACAATATGTATACATACATACATACATACATACATACATATATATTTATAAGTATGTATATAAATTTGTCATTTTTATTTTTCTTGAAAATTTGTCAGTCAGCAACATGATAAACAAAATTCAACTGGAGGTAGGTCAGGAAGTATCGCATATAAAACCAAGGAGACCAAGAAAGAAAAAATAAAATACAATACAAAACAGTAATACTGAATGAAATTTGTAAGGATATGTACCCACAATATCAGACGAAATCCAACAACTACAAGAATACCAATACTCATAATCAAATCCTGATGGGAAAGCAGAAGTAAAAGTCGACTTGAGCATGTGTATCAAGTGTTAAAAAAACCATGGTAATATACACTCTTTCAAATAACTATAGAACGTTTGGATTGGAATTTTAAGAAGGGCAATTTGGTTTATAATCAAACTAATAAAATTTCAAAAAATATCCAGATAGTATCTATGGACATATGGTATTTTTATTTTTAATTCATCAATGCTGGAAAAATACACACAAATAATCGGTAAAATTTTGCAAAATACAACATGCCACATAAACATTTTTATCAAAAATATAACTTTCAATTGCTAATCACATCTTTATCTGTAGGTATTTTTTCTCTAAAATTCTCTTTGGCGGTGACAGCCTTATCACTTAGGGTTCATTAGCAACCGTTGGCGTCCTGGATATAAAATTTGTGTCCACAAACATGGGGAGTGCAGGCTGGAATATTGTTTTAGAATGTAGTTTGCTGCAATGTCAGGACTAATGATATTTTAACAGGACAACGTCTATTCATATTAAACTATTATTAATATATAAAAAACCATCGAAAGAGAAAAACCTAATTTATTCTTATGTTATTTTAAAATTGTATTTATTGTATTTTCTACCAATAAGAACTCATATCTTAACTCTAAAAACCACATTTTCTTTTTTGTTACAGAACAAGTCTAAGTGTATAACAAACGTATGGTGAATAAAATACGAACATGTGCAATATTGTTGTTAAAAATGTAACCATGATGCTTACAACAAAAATATATACTGTCGTGATACCTTTCGGTGCAGACCGTCGTAACTGGCTGTTGTTTTGGTACGTTTGGCGAGGGCTTTCGAAGACATCATTTTCAAGCCGCGTTGGAGTACCATTTTTAACGTGACAGTGACGACGGTCTTCACCGAAAGGAAAGACAACAGTATTTTATTTACTGGCGGAACAAATCCAATCCATTTAATACCAAAAATATATACCTGAAGTTGAACTGCACTATCTACTTATAGAAAAAAAATTTGAATCCGCTGGTCAGTTAACATTAGTTTTACAAATTTCACTGAACAAGTTGAAGCGTCGCAAATTAATTTGTAAATTTTGTGAAGAAAATTTAGATAAAAAGAAATGTAAAATTTTTAAACATTATCAGAACATGGGTTACAAAAAAAAAAAAAACGTTTATTTATAGTGCAATATTACATATTAATAAATAATAAATCAAACAGCTTAACTAAAGGCTGAAACAGTAGGCTGCAGTGCCAAATCGTATCGTCAATTGGGTAACAAAACCACATTACTGAAATATTTAGAATCCATGGGAATTCAAAAAAGGAAGAAAAAAACGCAACATTCACCACCGAAACACAACAGAAGAATGTGAAAAGCAGGTTACGCAAACTCTCTAAAAATTACTTTCCTACTCACCAGAGTACAAATGCGTGATAGATGACAAGTCATATTTCACCATCGGAGGTAATGAATGGCAGCCAAAATATTACTTTAAGTCTTCCAGATACAAAGCACTCGAAGAAACTAAGTTTATCCGAAAGATAAAGGTTCCAGGAAAAGTTTTGTTGTGGTTAACCGTAAGCGAACGTTTTTTACAGTTGGTTAAGCTGTGAATGCCCAAGTTTATAATGAAAAATGTGTGCCAGCTCTTAGCAACTATATTCAAAAATATAAATCTTAAATTACATATATTTGTTACTTTTAAGTTTGTTCGGATTTCATTCACCAAACGTTATAGCAAAAATGCTATATTTATTTTACAAAGTGTATAGAGCAAACACCAAACCTTTAGAATGTTTCTACATCAATACTGACTTGTTTTTGGTATAAAAGACATCACTAACTCCCAAGCACATTCATCACCCAGGCGCGAAAAAGTCCAAGTTTTTTTTTTATTATGTTAAAGTTTCTAGGACAAACCAAGTAAACGTGATTAGGTGTTGTTTATTGTATAAAACCTTGATAAACAATGTGACAAAAATGAGAGCCAGTTTTTTTTTTAGTTAAATAACACAGTGCAACAAATAAAGATTATTCGAAAACTTTTCGGACTTGAGAGTGTAGGTTCGATATTACTACCAAAGGGTAGTAAAACTGTATACTGAGTATAGTGTTTCACATAAAATGTTAATAGACTTTATTAAACGAATCCTCGGCTACATTGTTGTGGTATCACCTAGTATAAATAAAATATTAGACAAAAGTGATGACTCATTTTTTGATAGTCTCACTGATTTTCACAATCTTTTGGGGACCATAAATAAAAATTTGTCACCAATTTCGCCAAACCGAATTTTCTGGTAGTCCGTGTATTTTTTTCACTGTTGCACTGTTTAACTTACACAGTGCAACATGGAAAAAAATAACCATTTACGGACACCACTACGTCATAAAAGACCAAAAAAAAAAAAGACCCCTGTCTCCCAGTTTTGCCTAAAGTCCTCCAGGTTTTGTTTTATGGGCCCTCAAAGATGTGGGGCCTAGATGTCATTTTTGCAAAAAAATGATCATTTACTCAAGCTCGTATTTTGCAAACCGTTTGAAATTTTGATATACTCTCTGAGGCAAAGTTGTAGCTCTTGTCATAAAGAACAAAAATTGTCATAATCGCAAAAAACTTAAAAAAATTCAATTTTTTTTACCTTTTTTCCCCTGTTCAGGTCCATAGGTAGCAAACCGTTATCGGGCCATGTTGAACGAATTTTTGTTCTCAAAAAGCAAGAGGAGGATATTGGTAACATTTAGTTTCGACAGGACAAGCCGACAAGTCAGAGACAATTGACGCTTTAAAGGACAATATTCGTGAAGCCGTTGGTGAAAAACAGCTGCACACAGTAGATAATGTGCTTAAAAAATTGGACCGATCGCGTATGCTACAGCATGCCCAGCCGAGGCAGCTATTTGAATGAAATTGTTTTCCCTTATTAAACGGAAGGTTTGTACTTTCAAATAAAAAAAGAATTTTGAGAAAATATTCATAAGTTTTTTTTTAATTATTAAAAAATTATTTGGCGGACCCGTTACATATATGAACACATACATACATACATACATGCATGCATGCATACATACATACATACATACATACATACATACATACATACATACATACATACATACATACATACATACATACATACATACATACATACATACATACATATGTGTTTTTGAGGGCACAATATATACCACAAGTATAAAAGTTCTATAAGGATGTAAGACCTTTAACCCAAACTCGTTATGTAGATATATATATTTGTGTAAGAATCACCCTTACAGGTGGTTTTCTTGCGTAAAGAAAAAAAAACAGAAACAAAAATGTTAAGTGCCTGTTGCTGACCAAACGTGTAGAAAAGTTAAATCACACCCCAAGTAGGACAAATCCTTAAATAGAATCAAATTCAAATTGTTCTAAGATACCAGCTGTTCTGAAGGCAAATTTGTGAATGAATATAAAGTGGGTGTATGTGTGCATGTAATTTTTTTTTTATCAAAAATCAACAGGACTTCCAATCTAAACATGTTTTATTGTGTTGCTCAGCAGCTTTTTTTCTTATTGTAGGTCGGTCTGCTTCTTAATACGACACCAAAATAGTTATTCTTTTTTTTTTCTTTTTTCATCAGTATTTTTACTTTTGCTATTCGTGATTGTCTATAATATTTTTTGTTCAACACATTTTCATCTGAAGACTCAAGGTCGTTTTGAAAAACTGAGTTTTTTCTTTTGTTCGAATATGTGTGTTTTTTGTTACTTTTTTCTTCTTGTTGTTGTTGTTGGTTCAATTTTCTTATTATATGTCTTTTTTTAGGAATGATGTTTCTGCTTTTCTGTATGTATTTTGTGTGTTTGTTTTTATTTTTTTTTCGGGATATATGTCTGCAGTTTTTTTCAAGTGTTTTTTCTAGGTTTTTATTTCAATAAAAATTAGCGAACACACTATTTCCAATTAAATGTTGCTATCCAAGCAAATAATTTTTTTTTTTTTGAAAATCACACACAATTAAACAAATGGATCCGGAACAAATGGATCAAGAACACTGTTTTCTGGCATTGTTTGCACTACAACTAGAAAGGGTTTAAGTTTGTTATTCCCCTTGTTTAATCTATAAATTCATTTGCAACCATTTGCAGTACACATTCTGTTATACTTCTGTCCATTTGTATGCGTTCGGTATGCGATGGATTTTCAGAGGACGCAAAAAACTTGTGGAACTTTTTAGTCGAATATACATACATAGTTTCGAAATTTCAAAATCGTTTTACTAACTCCGAAGATATGGTAAAAACGGAAGGTGACTTCACTTTTTGCACAGTCATTTTTTTTTTTTTTTGTTATTGTTTTAAAGAAAGATCAAAAAGTTATTAAAAAAGTCAAAACTTTAACAAAACATCAAACAGCATTTTTTCATATCGTATTTACTGTATGTTTAATATATTTGAATTTACAATTATCATATCTATTATCTAAAATAAAAAATAAATATACTCAATAAGTCAAGCCAGTGCTAGACAAAAATAATGTATGTTTCACGTAAATCATTTACGGGTCATCCGTCTAATGTACGGCCAAGAAAAGCAGTATCTCTTCTTTTTAGTCGAATGTGTGCATTAAGAAAATTACGCGCCAAATGATTTGGATGAGTTTCAAGCTTATTCAAATACGTTACCGCATGTTACGCTATTTCTAATTTAACTGTTGGCATGTTTAGATCTTTGTGGATATTAGAGTTTTTATATACCACGGAGCCACTGTGTTCACTCGTTGAATTTTAATTCGGCGCCTTTGAATTTTCTCAACATTGCTAGCTAAGGCAGTGCCCCATAGCACCAAATTGGTTTAAGGATCGACTTGTACAGTAAAAGTTTGCAATCTAAGCTGAGGGTTGGGTTTCTGCCAATAACCCAGTTTAGTTAGACTGCTTTTAACTTCATTTGTGTTAACATTGATTCTATATGGCTTTTCCAAGTAAGACGACGATCAAGATGTATACCGAGGCATTCGACGTCTGTCAGGTGAGGTATTTTTTGGTTATTTATGCAAATAGGAAGTCATGAGTCCCTGAGCAGTGTAAAAGTTATATAAGTGCATTTTTGTTCATTCACCTTCATTTTCCATTTCTTCAACCATTTTTCTAAATTGATTATGTGGTCTTGTAATTAATACTTAAAAACGCTGCGTCATCAGCAAATGTTAATGTGTGCACTTGATTGCTAGTTGGCATATCGGATGTGTAAAACAAGTCTCAAAATACTACCTTGTGGCTTTAATGAGCTGAGGCGAACTTAAGAAATCTCCTTCTTTTAGTATACACTTTCGATCAGTTAAATAATTTTTTAAGAGCTTATAGGTATGTAAACATAGTATGATAAAAAAACATAGTAAAAATAATATGACTAAAAACAAACAAATAATGTTTGGTTTTTTTGAAGTTTTCCCTCTAGTTTTTTTAAATTATTACAATCGGATTTGAGATACTAATAATTTATGAAATGCGTCATTTCTTATATTAAATAGTTAAAAAAAGGTAATAAATAATTGTGTGTTTAGTTATAAGGTATTTTTAAATAAATAAGGTATGTTTTTATAAATACATATAATACATATCTCACTATATACATATATTTATAAAACCATAAAAATATTATTATTAAGTTAATAATAATATATTTTTACTATAGCCATATAATTTAATCATAATATTTTGCCCTTAGATTATGGTTACAACAACCATGTTTTTTCTTCGCCTATTATTTCATATATTTCATGGGCAAACAGTGTAACAGATCCTACCCGACAAATGTTCTGGAGAAAATGAAAGTCTTATGCATGCTCAGGAAAATAAAAGAAAACAACTCACCCAACCCACTCTCCGACAAGAAGAATTCGTTACAAAACCCAAGGAAAAAATTATTTGCTGCAAATTGTTTGTATCTCCAAAAAAGAAAAGTCAATAAGGATTCGCACTCAAATGCTTTTGCATGATTTTTTTCTTTACACTTCTTTTGATTTTTTTAATATAAAAATAATTTCTCTTCGTTTCGTTTTGTTAACAAAGAAAAAAATCCACACAACGAAAAACTTTTGGTTTTTCATTTTTCTCATATGGGAATACTTACATACGTATGTATGTATATAACGTTGATAGTCTGCTTGTATTTATTTTTCTTTTTGTGTTTTTTATATTGTTGCTTTTCTGTATTTGTTCATTTTTTTCAGAATTTTCCTCTTTTTTGGTTACCAGCATCGAGTGGGCTGCTGTAAACTGTCTGCAAACCTGTATTATTTTTGTTTGTCTTTTTTTAATTTTATACAGAAGAATATTTTTTATTTATATTACATGTGTAAGTATATTTTTGACAGATTTTTTTTTATAATTTCTCAGGTTTTTAGTTAAAAAAAAAGAAAAAATCTTTATACATAAAATATTTGTTGTTGAAAAATTAATAAAACAAATGGTTAAGTTGTGGGTTAATAAATTTTTTAAATAAAAAAATATATTAAATTTCTCTTAAAAGGTTTCAATGTCTAATATTTAACTGTATATTTAGAAATGAATGCACAATGTGTTGGAATAATCCATTGAAAAATGATTTTTACTTTGTATTTAATTCATTTTTGGTGTAAACATCAATGAAATACTTTCTTCCAATGGCTGCGCCACAAACTTTTGTTTTGATTTTTTCGTAACCTTAAGCGGTCTAAACACGATCAAACGGAAGGATGTCAAACTAGTGTATATATGTGTGGCTGGATGCATAATGGATGATTTTGTGCTGTAAACATCGTGCTGCAAGTATCGCTACTTCCGTCTAAAATTTATGCGCAGCACATTTTTTCCATTTTAATCATGAGTATTTCTATTCTGATGTTTTTTTATACCATATATAACAATAAAATTACACATTCATCATCGTTAAATAATTTAGAAGATTTCTTTCTGTTTCTTTCGACATTGTTGGCAACTTGAAATCTCATTTAAAATGAAAAATATGTACGTGGTTGACGAAGATGCGCAATACACACATCAAAATGTGACAGCCAGCATGCCAGAAATCAAACATTTTTGATTTTTCATCCAGCTTCGTCTGTGTAACACACTCAAATATATTTTAACAAATACTACCACAATGATTGTTGATTATTTTGATCGTGTCTAGGCCGCTTTAGAACTATTTATCTTGTTAAGAAGAGGATAACAGGATTCTTTTTATTATTTTAGAACAACAAAATAATATTGGTTTGTGTAGAAAGTAAACAATTTAAGTCTTTAAACAATTACAACTGTACCATTTAACGCTATGATATATCGGTAGTCAAGAATAATAGAAGATAAGATTACGCCAGATTCACGTTTTCGACATCGTTGTTCGGCCGATGTAAGGTTGCCAAGTCTGTAATCAACAAATTGCTTCAAATAAATATGTACCAATAAATCTAAGTAATAAACAAAAATGAGCAAAAAAACTATCATAATTTCTAGTTAAACTCTTAATCGGAAATATTAGCCAATAGGAAGGAATTTCGTGACGTCATTAGGCCGACATGCGCAGAAAATTTAATTTTTATTTTCAGGATGGAGTAACCTTGTCTTCTATCATCCTTGCTGGTAATTATATTCTCTTTAAAAATACTTATTTCACTTTTCATATGTCCCTTATGTGAGGAGTTTTTAAAATACAATATGAAAAATAATTTTTAACTTCCCAAATCAGGGAAGCTTCAAAATACCTATGAACTCTTCAATTCAAATGTGTTACTTATAATTGCATTTTTTATTTCCATATCTTTACTGAATATTAAGGAGAGCTATCTTAAAAACGACTATAAAAATAATTATATAGCGCCCGCTGTAGACTTTATGTAATTGTGAACTAAATCATTAGTTATGTAGGTATCTATCGAATTTCAAAGCAATGCTGATTTCATATATATCTTTACATATAATAAAACTGTGACAGGACCATTTCCGTACATAAAATATTTTTTGAAAATTTTGTTTCTGGTGCAGTTAGTAATTTAAAATTTACATTCTAGAACATTTAGATTCTAAATGGAATACAAAAGTGCTCTGTAGATTTGCTCTTTAAATTTATAAAAGAGCTTTTCACCACTTGTTTTTTACTTTTATTTATCTTTTCTTTTATTGATCACTTGTGTTTCTCTTAATAAAATGCTTTATAAAGCTTAATTCTCTTTAAAAATATGTACTAAAAATGCTGCATGTGTAAGATGCCAAACAATGTGATGATTTAAAAACGCGCTAAAGTATGCTATAAATGTAGTGTTAAATAAAAGACACGTGGGTGCATTTGAAATTATATAAATACAACATCGTAATGTAATATATATAATATTATAATATATAAAATTATCTGATTAGACCAAAATACATGTCTTACGACAAAAAATTTATATATATTTTTTTGTCCACAAACTTTTATTTAACAATTTAAGATAGGATAATTTTACTTTTGCCAGTTTCAGCCAGTTTTTAAGAAAAATTATTAAAAATAATAAAATTTAGGAGTAACTTCGGTCATTTCAAATCGAAAAGATTCATTTTTTTAACTTTAAACCACTGTAACCACTATTACGAGGACTACCCTTGCCAGCATTGATTTTTACTTGTTTAAGTTTTATTGCAAAAATTGAATTTAAAAATTATTTATTAGGTTTTATTTTTTTCATACAAAATAAAAGTTATTTTTCGAGTAGTATTTTTCGCTTGGAAAATAATAGTTATTTTTTAATTAAAAAACAACAGTTATTTTTTAGGTTTAATTTTTTGCTTAGAAAATAAAATTTTTTTTTTTTGAGTTTTATTTTTTGCTTAAAAAATTAAAAATTACTACTATCTTTTAAGCAAAAAACAAAACTCGAAAAATAACTGTTATTTTCCAAACAAATAATTATTTTAATAAAACTTATAACCGTTATGATTCATAAAAAAGGATAAAAACTACAATAATTATTTTAAAAAAATTTTACGATGAACTGTGTTTTTAAACCAGTTATGCAACAGTTAATACTTATGAGCGTAACGATTTTAGCCATGAAATTACTAATCCACAGCACTGAAAAATAAATATAATTTTAGATAGAAGACCTTTTATTAAAATATGGCATTTTATATAAAATGTATTACGTACTTTTAGGCGTAACTAAAAATTTCATTTGGCTGGTGTTATCAAATAAGCATTTTAACTCCATAAAATTTGTTTAGAAAAGCAAGATCAATGTCATTACAAATTTCAAACACTCTTGCATACAAACTTACCAATAAACATTTATTTCTATACGAATATGTATGTGTGAAGCTTGTCTTCAATGTATTAAAATAACAAACAAATCCCGATTTGTAAGCCAATTTGCACTTATGCTTATCTCACTAATGTCATATCATTTGTATAATGTTCTCGATTGTACATTAAAGATACTAAATTCTAACTCACACAACACTACTTACAACAACATTTCGCTGCATTAAATAATAATACATATAATGAACATGTAGTATGTGTATTTAAATTCAACTTGCTGTTGCAAATCCCTGCTCTACCAACTTCTCACTGTTAATGATATGAATATTATGTGAATGTGTGGAAATATATAGAATATTAACGTGAAAATGTGTTAAAGTAGATGAGAAATAGTTAAATTGAAAGTGTTAGTGTTCTGTGGTTCGATATAATAAAAGTCACACAAACACGCGCATACAAATGTGGCAAGTGTGTATCTTATCCTGCGGGGTTTCATTTCTAAGCTCATTTATGTTTATAACAAATGCGTGCCAACGCAAAAATTTCCACTGTTTAATACTGCCTCCTCTATCCCACGTCAAAGCATGAACGATGTTCGCACGCATTTTCATTGCCAACCTTTAAAGAAAGTAACATAAAATGCAAACAGGAGTAAAGAAGCATATCATCGCGAAAATCTTCTAAAATATTCAAAATCATTGAGATAAATGGTTTTCACATACTGCTGCTACATGAACTAACAAAATCGTACTAAAGGTTTTAATAGTGATGAACAGATATGCAACAAATATTTTTATTTTATAATATTAACTCTGATACATGTTATCTGCTAACTCCCAGCAACAACTAGGTAACGTATGTAGGAAGGATAATGCTTGAGTATGCACAGTGGTTTTTATCTTAAAATACATAAATATTTGTAGTAATTTTTGCCAAAATAATTGAAGAACGAAAATGTGTGCTTTAATCTAAGTATTATTGGAAAAGGAATTTCTTTTACACTATTTATAATTGTGTGGAATTGCTGAATAAATAGGCAGCTCGGAGAGAAGTATACTTATAAAAAAGTGCCAGATATCACAGTCAAAAAGTATATGCTAAAGAATACGTGTCACAGACAGCAGTCGGTTTGAAGTTTTGAATGAATAACGAATTGTCGCCAGGGGCGAAAAGATTGAATTAGTATTTGGTAGCATACTTGGGATTTTTTCATTAGCATTGAATTTGCATTGACATTATTTCAAATAAATAGTTATTGTAGTTTTTGACCTTTTTATATTTGAATTCTATTTTTATCAAGCACAAGGTCTTTTTTATATAAAAATGTTTAAACAATTTTTATTTACAATATTTCGCTACACCATTGGGTAGCATCTTCAGGAAATAAAAATGATAACAGTTATAAAATTTTAAATGATTGAAAAAATTCAAATGAATGAAAAAATTTGTTGTCAATCAATTTAAAAATTGTTAACATTTCAATACATTCAAGAAACAAATAAAAATTAAAATTGAAAAATATTTTAAACATATACATATACAGAAATTTTTGATATTCAAAAACATACAAACATTTTAAGAGAAAACACATTAAATTTTCTATTTCATATACATACATTTAACCGGAAATGTTACAAAAAATTAATGTTTTTATTATAAATATTTGATTTAAATTCATGTTATTTTTTATGCACTAAATGCCTATAATTTTGTGCAACATTTTCTGTGTCTGCTTTAAAATTTATTCTTTTTCAATTGGAACTTTAATTATTTGTAACATTTCTAACATATAACGACGTTTATAATTATTTTCCAAATTTAAAATTGATACATTTTCAAAGTTAGGATAATGATTACTTTTCGAACAGTGTGGAGATAATGCTGTTTTTTGCAAACTGATATTGTCTCTGTATCTCTGATCTGATTTATGTCCAGCTATCCTGACTTTCAATTTATTCTTTGTAGTACCTACATAAACTTTATTACAATTCTCTTTGTCATTACCTTTACAAGGTATTTTGTAAACTAAATTAGACATATCTAACTTTTTTATTTTATCTTTTGGTTTGCTAAATAATCTATTTAATGTATTATATGTTTTGTATGCCATCCTATATTTATCTGTATCAAATATTTTTGATTCTGGTTCTGTACAGAACCAAAAATTTATAAATCAATTACTTATGTACCAGAGAGAAAATGAGAGAAAATGTTGCACAAAATTTTAGGCATTTAGTGCATAAAAAATAACATGTATTTGAATCAAATATTTATAATAAAAACATTAATTTTTTGTAACATTTCCGGTTAAATTTATGTATGTATATGAATTAGAAAATTTATTGTGTTTTCTCTTAAAATGTTTGTATGTTTTTGAATATCAAAAATTTCTGTATATGTATGTATATGTCTAAAATATTTTTCTATTTTAATTTTTATTTGTTTCTTGAATGTATTGAAATGTTAAAATTTTTTAAATTGATTGACATCAAATTTTTTCTTTCATTTGAATTTTTTCAATCATTTGAAATTTTATAACTGTTATCATTTTTATTTCCTGAAGAGGCTCCCCAATGGTGTAGCGAAATATTGTAAATAAAAATTGTTTAAACATTTTTATATAAAAAAGACCTTGTGCTTGATAAAAATAGAATTCAAATTATTTCAAATAGTTACAATGAAAAAAAAAAAAAAAAAAAATAAATAAATACCATTTAATGCTAAAGTTTTATTTCAAATTACAATTGTTTTTACCAATGGTAATGAAAATGTAATGAAATTGTATAATTCCTAATTATAATTGATGAAAAAATCAATGTTTTTATTAAAAATAAATTTATGATCGCAGTAGGTTTTAAAAACTATGACAACCAATTACATGTCTGGTTATGCGCTTTCTTTGACTTTCTACTTAATTTAGTGAAACACTACTATTGCATTTACTCTAGTTTTGAAAATCTGTACTACAGATTTTCCAACAGGTTAGAAATTTGTTATAAAAAATTAATTCTCAAAAATTTTTTATATTTTTTGTGATTTTTTTTAGTTTTTAAATGAAAAAATGTACATAAAAGGAGAGCAGAGAATGGAGCTGGAACTTCTTTAAAAACATCACTACAAAACGGTTGATTGCAAATGTGGCTGATAATGCTTTCTTTTATAGTTATAAATGCTTTCTTATAGGTTTTAAATGAAAAACAAAATATTTATTTGATTCATTACGAATCGGTATGATTTGAAATCATGTGATTTATTTTTATTATTAAAATCATCATAGATGATGACAAAAGATATGATACAATGATATTGATTTTTTTTACAAAAAATGTTTGCATTGTATGTCGATTTTACTATATTTTGTAAAGCCAATTTATAAATTTATTTCAATCATAAATTTTGAAGTATAGTCGAAAATTCGACTAAAACGTGAGGCCAAAAGAGCTTCTCATAGATAAGCCACTTATGAACCAGTTTTTAATTCTTAAAAGCATATCATATTTTTGTAATAGTAGATGTATCCAAACTACTAAATTAATTATAAACATTGTTCCAGAAAAAACAAGCACTTGTTGTAAATACTCGCTAATAAATGGGTGCATGCGCTAAATTATATTACTTTAGCTTGATATAGCTTTTATAAAAAGTAGATTAAAAAAGACATTGAATATATGTATATACTTTTCAATATTTCTGTGGCAATGAGGTCGACTTCAGCAAAATTTATGTTACTGGCACCTTTGTAATCTTCGTACTCCAAAGTACCCATGTGCAAAGTTTCAATTATTTTGTACCATTTTTCAGCAAGTCATTTCGGTTTAATGGCTTTTGGGAAAAGCTTAAGAAACCACAAGCTATTTTTTCAAATCATAAAAACTTTTTTCTCAACTTATTAATTGCAACGTCTGCTTACTTTAGTTAGTTATATAAATTGTTTTCAAAACATATGTTTGAAAATTAAAAAATAAGACTTAAGCATTTTTTCCTTGTGGCACAGACTTCTTGATATAAATTTCTAACAATTAAAATGTTCTTCTTCACCACTGTGCAGTAACAAATGTCTTACAATATTTATAAAAATGAGCGAATGAATTAACCTATTCAACACTTGTTTTATCTTTATGATATCAGAAAACATAATCCTGGGGCATGCAATACAAGAACTAGTAAATGATGTTGGCAGCTCATGTTTTGGCTATAGAAATTCATCTAGCGGCTGTAACAGGTAATTGAACGCACTTACTATGCGTGGTATTGCGTGTATGTGTGTGTATGCGTGCCAATTGTACTATTAAGCAAATGACATACAAACACACATTTTCGAAGCAAGGATAAGCTCTTCTTATATCTTAAATGTAAGAAACTCTTATTCATATGTGTAGCATTGAATGAAATCGCTTTTTTGTATCTCTCGTCTGATATACTGAAGTGTGTGTAGTATAATGTGGTCATAAAAAGGATTTGTTACGATATGTTTAGGTAATAGAACGTGTTGTTTAATAAAACCAAATTGCAAATGTTTATTCAATGGCATATAAGAGAATTACGTTTCGACTTTCTTAGATTTGTACTTTGCTAGTTTGCCCTCATAAATAATTCTAAATGGTTGTTTGCCAAATGTTAAATTCCTGTATGGTGATTGAAAATGTAAATGGATTTCTTTTTCATTATAATGTTTGCTGTAGGATAGTTTCTACAAAATGAACAAATAACAATAATGAATATGTAAAGAGCAGAGACATCATTTGGGGATTTGCTTAATGGTTTAATTAAGAGGAAAAATACTTTGAACTAGATAATGCAAAAAATGGTGGAGAAATAACAAATTTCGTATGAAATTAATATAATATAATTAATATATTAAGATGTTCTTTTTTATTATTGTTATGATCAATTTTTTATTTTAATTTTTTTTTGTTTATTTTAGATTGATTTGATCATAGCGTCTAGAGGTAGATCTGGATATATGTAACTATTTTTTCGCTTTCTATAGTAGAGGCAATATGACCTAATTGTAATCGGGTGTACATTCATCGCACAAATTAGCCAGTAGGTTAACGTGTAAAAGCCAATGAAAGACTGCAGCATATTGCTAGTTATGTGTTTCAAAAGCCGACTCCTCTCCACTAGCAATAAATGGATGATTGAGCCAATTTTGAGTTTCTTAAATTAGTTACATTAGAGCCTTCGCTATAGGCATGGCATTATCCTATAGTAATTGAGGTACCCAAATCATTAAAGCTAGCAATTAGTTCAATTCTATAAGGCCTGAGCAAAGTTAGCTACAGCCATATGCCATAGTCATTCAAAACTTCATTTCTTCGATCCGTGAGCCTGTAAGGCATTGAAATGATTTAAACTTGCCCTGCCTAAAGGAAAATATTTATTAGTGTTCATTTGCAAGTACTATATGGTTTTAAATTTTCATTTCTTGAATTGGCTATCATGAATTATTTCCGAATCAAAATATTTCGGAAATAATTCAGCCATTTGTTAAGGGCTAGGCCTATTGATCCCAAATTTGCAATGGGTATAGCAGAGGAGTAGCTGAGCTTAAGTTTTGACGGTGGGCAACATCCACTTGTCAGGGGTGACGTTATATATTCTAAAATTGGGTACCGCAAATCTGAACATTTTTAGAGCTTGGCATTTCTTCAATTTTTGTTTGATTTTCAAATATTTTATATGATCTTAAAGTTCTAGTTATAAGCAATTGAAAATTAAATTTTTTGAAATTTCGATACCCAGGTTTTTTTAAAATAAGGAGTATAATTTTCAGCAAATTTTTTTTAATTTTTTTATCTTAGTGAACAAATTTTAAAATATATTGGCAAAACTTCAAGGTTCTTTCCTTTTTTTGTTTTTTGTTTGATAGCAGACTATCTTATCTACACGTAAAATATAATATTAGGAGAAACTTTTAGAATTCATTGCTGTTATCTGTTATCAAAGGCATACTCTAATCCTTTCCTTTCTTTGTGGTGTTGTAATTGGATAGGCATATAAAGGCTGATGATTTTTGTTCTATTCTATACTTTAACATGTCTAGTTTGAAAAGTGACCTGCCACATCTCGGAGCTTTTTTTATTCACAGCTGTTCTCAATTCCAATTTAAAATTCGTGACTTATAACGTTGTAAAGTACTCTAATTTTTTTTGGCCAGTTTGACTGGATGTTGACCATCGTAGAGTAGTGAAAAAGTTTGATAATTTCTTTCTCCTTTTAAAATTATATATTATTCATTTGGAAAAGTGTGTAATGTGGTCAAACTTCCATTAGTTTGAGAGTAGGCCTAAGTTTATTGGAGTACCCTTGAAATTTCTTTATGCCTGAGATGGATGATAATGACATCAAGGGCATGTGCGTTCAACAAAAAAGCGCAGAACACGCAGTTCATATTGCATTGGACATTTTGCACGATCGATTTGAGCGCATTGTCTCACGAGGAGCCGATATGAAGTAATCGCCGACTTTTTCTTGTAGGGTTTTTATATCTTGCTGGTCTATGTGAATAAGCCAAAAATCACAGCGGCCCTTAAAGCCAACTTAACTCATGCCATCGGTCTAATTCAGTTTGTTTTACTCGCAAGAGTCATAGAATATTGGACATTTTACATATTCCAAATAAAATTACATCGATAGCTAATTCCAAATATTAAAATATTTTAATGATATTTTTACTTAAAAAAAATTTTGCACCAATTAAAGGTTTTAATAAGCTTTAAATTAAAGTTCAATTAATTTTTTAATTGAAACAAATATATATATATATTTTTTAAACAGGACAACAAAATCTTAATTAAACAAATAATTGAATTAATTATTATTTAATTACATTTTAATTTGAAACCAATTAAAACTGTTAAGTGGTGAAAATATATTGTTCTGTGTAGGAAATGATTAATGAAAGATCCACTATTTCTATTTAAATTTGATATTTTATTTTGATATCACTTACGCATCCACGTCTAACCTCTTTTCAAGGAGCTCATTCATAAACATAAAAAATGCGATATTTTCAATTCAGTTTACAAAAAGAACTTTTTTTAAAAAGATTTTACATTTTGCTTTTCCTCACATTGTTTTTTGTTTGTTTTCGAACTTCAAATACCGGTAAAAAGACAGTGTGAATGTTTGACACACATACTCGTGCTACATCGACAATATTGTTTTTTCTTTCTTGCCGATATTTACTTTTTGATATTTTATTTTAACACACACACACACTCACAAACATATGGTGCATCTGTGTTTCGCTGTGAGTTTGTTTTCAAAGTCCTCGAATCAATTTTTGTTCCTTTTGCAATAGAATGTGTGTCACATTATATTATTCATACCCATGTTCATCACTACACAACCATCCATCCATACATTTGTGGTCACTACTGTTGCATTGCAGAGTGTTCTTTCTCTTTGATTCACTCCAGCTCTCTTGGTGGGTTAATGTGGAGGAGATTTTGTAGAAGTTTTTCTTTTTTGCCAACAACTCATACTCCTGTATTGTAAGTATGTGCATGAAATATGAGAACTTTTATTGTTGTTGTTGCTATCGTTATATTGGTTGTTTTTCCTTCAAGAGTGATGGTTTTTTTAGAGTGAAATTTTTCTTTTTATTTTGCCAAACGACTACAACTGTTCGTAGTTGTGACAAAAATAAAAGCTAAAGCCGGCATTTTTTTGTCTCGTTGTGCAAAGACACTTGTTTCTTTTTGTGCAGCGCCAATTGAAGTGGGTCCTGTTCGTTTAAAGTTCTGAATTGGGCTTTTGTTGAAGTACATACATACATACGTGCTACCTTGTTACTGTTTTTTTGCTGCATGTGTGCTGTGAGAATTATTTCTGTTATTGTTATATTTTGAGATTGTGGCACACTTTAAAATATTGCACGTTTTTCTTATTTTTTAAGGTTTTTTTTGAAATGTTATTTTCTTTATTTGTAAAATTTTTTATTTCCTGCTGTTCGTTGTTGTTTGCCTTATATTTTCGGTTTTTGTGATTTTGTTAATATATTTTTTAGGTTTTCTTTTTCGATTATTATCAGAAAAAAGTAAAATTGGCAGAAAAATGTTTTTTGCTGTTGCTTCTTGTGTCATAAAAAGCATAAGTTTACAGCAACAAGTGTTGATTGATTGTTTCTGTTAAAATGAGGAGGATGCGGATGGTTTGTGTTCTCATTCTTGTGCATTGATCATTGTAGTCTGTTTTTATTTTCGGATGTTTTGTTTTTAGGAAATCCATTTTCGATATGGAAAATTATTGTCATTATCTTACTTAACCAAAAAATGCAAAATATATCGGTTTTATGTTGCAAACAAACAGAGAAGTATAGCTAGCTACACATACTTGAAGGAAAATAAATAATCGTTTCAAGCTGTGTGAATTAAGTGGTCGTTTTCCGGTCAAACGGTAAGATTAGCGCAAAAAATTAAGTGAAAGCGTTTTGCATTACTTTGTTTGGGAAACAGTATCGTTCCTGTTTGCAAAGACAAACGAGAGTGACCAATTACATAAAAAAACACGATAGCAAAAAAATTTTAATTTTCTTAGAAACATAAATATTTGATAGGAAGACTTACTTACTGACACGATAAGTAAAGATTTTAAAGATGATTTTATATTGATTGTAACGTCATAAACAAGAAACTGATGCTTAACTTACTCATAAGTGATCAAGCACAATTCGTGTGATATTGTATTCCACAGCTGTCAATTTGAATATAACGCCTTAAGCTTTAATCACA
Organism: Phasia obesa; assembly: GCA_949628195.1. Lineage (NCBI taxonomy): Eukaryota > Metazoa > Arthropoda > Insecta > Diptera > Tachinidae > Phasia > Phasia obesa. The sequence continues at coordinate 120,968,523 of OX451218.1, forward strand.
TGGACAACAGCGGCTACACAACTACACTACTACAAATGCCGTTGCATACAATCGTCGCAGTGCAGTGAGCTACTGAATTATATTGAAGACGACAGCTATATACTTCAAAACTATGAAAATATTGTAGAAGTTAAATATGTATTATAAGAAAAAAGTAATTTTTCAAAAAATACTTTTATCATATCAAACCAAAAAATATATATGCTCAATACCTTTTTATTGTAAATGCAACAACGGTGGTCGTGTAGCCATGTGTATTTTAATTTTGACAGGTTGTAGTCGGTGTCCTGCTGTCGTCTATGTGTTTAATGCTTTAAGGTCTTGAGCGGTACACTTTTGGAGCCAGCTTACGGAGGCAGAATTTACGTTATATTCTATGCTTTAAACTTACCACTGAATTGATTCATTGTTTCACATACTGTGTGATTTTTAGAGCCATTAGCGAAGCTTTAAACAAATTCTGACTCATTATTTCGTCAGCCCGTTAATTGCGTAAAATTGGTATTTAATACAATTACATTACAATTCCAATTAAAATTACGGTAATGCGTAATTGGATATGCTCAATTACACATTACAAATAATTGTTATTTAAATCAGGGACTGAAGTCAATTACAAGTAGTTTCAATTACATATTATAATTGTAATTGGAAATGAAAATATTCAATTACAAGTAATTGTAATTATAATTAAGCAATAATCATTACTTGTTATTAAACAAATTTCTAATCAGACTTGGTGAATGTCAATTACAGTTTGTATTTAATTACATATGCAATTACGCATTTATATGTAATTGTAGTTGGCATTTTTTAATTACAATAATATTCTACATTTTTAATTATAATATATATTTTTAATTCAATTCAATTATAATTACACCTGACGAAAAATTTAAAAGAATATAATAGCTTCTTTTCAATTGAATTGAAATGAATTGAAGAAATCGCAATTATAATTACAAATTTAGAATGTCATTGTTATTTAAAAATTCCAATTACAATTCCATATAATTGCGTAATTGCATATGTAATTAATTACAAACTGCAATTGACATCGCCCAAGTATGATTTAGAAGCCTCTATCACACTGATTGCGTATACAATATCCTCTAACGACGTTGTGGATACTGCCTCCACACCCGGTGGCCTTATCAGAATAAGGTGAAAGATTAATTTCTTCCTGTTTTACAAAGAATGAACTAGATTTAATCATGCCTTGTGTAAAAAAAAAGATGATTAGATTTATTCAGAGATTTTTTTCAATTGAGTTACCAAGTTTAACTTAATATTTTTAAAGAAAATTTTGCTTACACCCAAGGAGAATTGTATTGTTTAAATTGTTTCCGAACTAATCGAAATTTTTTCGGCAGTGGCTACAAAGTGATTTTTACTGCCTGAAGAAAGATTAGTGCACTAAATTAAAAGTTGAAACTTATAATTATCTGGCCGAACTAGCGAGACTTAGATCAACTAGTCGAGATCTGCTAGGTAGCTGTAATGGAAGCCACTAAGATAATATGGTCTAAGGAAATTAACTACACTATATAGAGGCTCCTGTGATCTCAAGAAGACAGTAAGTGTGCTGAGAACGCCTCGAGGATAGTTGTACCACCAGTATATTGATCTGACAGAGTATAGCATTATTGGTATTTATGTTAGGCGATTAAATCTTGCATATAATGACTTATGCAAAAGTTGTCAGTGTGAGGAGGAGCAACAAACGGTGGAGCATCTCCTCTGCCGTTGACCAACACTCTCGGGCTGTGATTTTTTTGGGATAAATTTATTTATCTGGGCTTCGAGATGGTTCAGCACTACACCTAGTGTAGATTTACAGGTACCCTAGAATACTTCTGCAAATCACTCTGTCAGGCAACACAAGGGGGTCCTTCAGGACTCAAATGAGTCGGTTGTAATTACACTAATCGTCGACTTGTGTAACCAAATCGAATTATAGATATGTGTCTACTTTGAAAATGAAAAAAAAAAACACTATGAACAATAATATATAATTCAAAGCACTACTAATGTTTCAACAAGTTGTTCACTTTTAAAGTAAATTATTTTCATAAAAGAATATCAATCATTGCAATAATAATAATAATTCATTTTTAAACACATTTTTTCACACAACAGCAAAGTAACAATATAAAAAGAAACAATTTTCAACCACTTATCACTAAACGAGTTCTTACACCTCTTTGAAATAAAATTTTTTTCTTGATCGTTTTGTTGCCCATGAAATATTTTTTTAACTGCTGCCGATTTACTGCAACAAGAACAAAGAAAAAAGAAAACATTTTTTTATTCTATTTTAAAAACAGAAAAACAAAAAATTGTAAAACCCAAGTACTTCAACTGAAAAATATATATTTTTTGGCAACACAAAAAATTCGTCCTTGCTTTGTTGCAGTTTCTTTTTAGCCATGGTCGAATGTCGTTCGTTGTATTCTAAAAATAAAGAAGATAGAAAAACTTTAGAGTTTTGTTTTCTGTTGGGATTTATGGTAAAAAAAACAGGCACCACGCCACACCACACCGCACCACACGGCGCGAGTAAAATGCAAATGTGGGTTCGTCAAAGCACAAAAAATACATTTGATTCTCATGTTAAGTTTGTTTATTTGGTCTTTGTCTGTTTGTCTTTTGTGGCCATGTCACACAGTCGGTGGCCATGTTTGGTGGCGTTGGTGTTGCACTCAAAAATATTAGGCGCTCAGATAAATGTGGTACGTGTATGAATGGAAATGTAAAGAAATATTGGATGTTGACGACGGAGACTGATGATTTTGTTTTGTTAGGTGGCTGTATTGCTGTATGGCTGGCTGACTCTTGTGAAGGTATGAAGTAGAACAAACGCCGTGTGTGTAAACTTTTGCGTTTTTGGTTTCTTCTTGTTGCATAATGCAATATCGTAGCTATTTTTTGTTCATTGTTTATTGTAATGTTGTGACTGTGTTGATATTTTTATTTTTCTATTCGATGAGTGTATTTTTCTTACATTGAAGTTTGGGCAAATTTATATTATTATTTATTTGGTAAACTTTTTTTGGGTTATCTTTGTAAAATATACATATGTGTGTATGTGTTTTTATATAAATGTTGTAATATTATTCTGTATCCAAATAAATATCCGTTTTTAGAACATTTTTAATGTGTGTGTCATCATGCAACCGTTGTTATTATTGTAATATTTTTTTAAAGAAATTTTGCATTGTTTATTTATTTTGTTAAACTGTGATTAAATTTCCAAAATTTGTTATGTTTCCTTGTTATTGTAGATTTCCGCCTTTTTATCGTAGTTGAGCTAAATGCTGTGGCAGTTGTTTGGTTTTTGTAGCAATATAGATAAGTTGGGAGCGAGTTTTTAATCACATCCAGGTCTCTATTGATACTTAAAAGCTTGTAAGTAAGATAAAATATAAATTCAGTAATTAAGTAAGTTGGAACCATTTGGTTTTAACACTATCCTCTCACGATATCCTAATTTTTGTACTGAGTTAAGGAATCTTATATTAAAAATTGTAATACAAATTTTTAAAGATTTTTTTTTACTTATCAAAATATTAAAAAAAAACAATCCCTTTTTTTTTAATATTTTGAAAGTTGTGATGTCTTTGTGTTGTTATATAGCTATTTTAACAAATTAGATCCTCTCGTTTAATATTATACTAACTGTGTCCACACACGTTGTGTGCGTCCTGACAATAGTTTGTTAGATTTTGTTTTGAAAGTAATCTACACCAAATTTTAAGAATTTTAAGACCTAATTTTTTAATGCTTTACATATACGTACATATATACTTTATATAAAGGTTCCTATATTTCAAAAATTTATATAAAATTCTAAAATTCTAAAAATTATTGTAAAGCTCTGTAAAAGGTGTATAAAATATTTATTTTAATTCCACAAAGTAAAAATACAAATCAAAAGCGAATTTTATTTAAATGGCTATTTATCAGTAAGTAATTCATAATTGGTTATTATTTTTAAAACAGCGCCACCGTGTTTAAAATATCCCGCTTTCAAAAAAATAGAAGGTGCCTTAGAGTATGCAATACCTTTAAATCGTTAAAATTGCGTACTTTCACTGCGTTTTCTCGTCTTTGTCTTGAGAATAAAATATTTTTGTAGTAAAAATTATCCTATATTTGAATTAAGATACTAATGAAGATACTAGTACCTAATAAGATACTAATGAAGATAATAGCTAATGTTAGGATTTTGTTGGAGCGGTAAATAGTTTTTCGTTATTACAACTAAGCTAAAAACTGCCTTTAATTATCACGTACTCTGAGGACAGGTTATAGTAATGAACATTATCCTCGTTATTATAACGAAAAACTACCTATCGCTCCAACAAAATCCTAACTTTAGCTATTGCCAAGTTAGAGTAATCGACCTAAAAATATTAAGCAAACAATTTTAGAAATAAAATTCTTGAATCAATAAATTTCATAATTATTTTTACAAAAGCTTAGCAAGGTACAATTATTATTTTGGTTCACCAACTCTTCAAAATCTAGTGACTTAATCTCTCCAAATTCCGAGTCAATTGCTTGAATATCTTGACGGGGATACAATATATTCAAATGTTTTTATTTCAAGTTTTTGTTTCAAGGTAAAGTTATAACGTCGACTCACACACGTAGGGTTGCGTACTATGTTTAGAACAACTTTAAAAATTCAAGTTGTTAATTAAATTCATATTCGCGAAAATTGCATCACTATTGGAACAGCCTTTAAATTTTAGTAATTGTTGTTATAGCGGCCATGGTTGTAAACTTTATATATTAATATCAGGCGCCTACCTATTGCGGTTGAAAAAATAATATAATATACGTGAAAAACATGTCACTGACGCCCTTTAGTTTGTGACAGCGAACGAAGTACAACATCTACTGTAAACATTCCGCTATTTACGTACAAATCATGTCTCTGTCGTAACACCATATAATTTTGTTATTTGTTATAGAGACGTTGGCAATTTTCTTTCTATGAATATATCAAGAGTCTACCTATTAGATTAAAAAAGTACGTCACTATATGTAAAAAAAACATGAAAAAAAACACTGTCGGAACACCCTTTAATTTTTAGTAATTGTCATAGTGGCAACACACCTTCTGTAAAAATTTCAACAATCTACCGATTACGGTTCAAAAAATAAGGCGTTTTACATGCAAACCACGTCACTGTCGGAAACCCCTTTAATTTTAACTATTTCTATAGTGGCCATAGTATTACCCCTTTAAAAACTTTAAGAGTCTACCTATTGTCGTTTAATATATAGGCCATATGCATGTAAATCACGTTATTTTTTATACTTGTTTATATAGCGAACTAATATTTAATTTGTGTTTGCAAATTTTGAGTGTATTCCTCCTACAGTTCAAGAAATAAACACATATATGTACGTAAATAATACGTTTGTATCGGAACACTCTACAAGTTTTAGTATTTGTTGCTATAGCGCAACAGTTATACATCTTCCGTGAAAATTTCAAGTGCCTTCCTATTACCTTTGCAGAGATAAAAGGCGCTGACAGACGGACGGACAGAAGGACAGACATTGTAGCGAAAACAATAGGGTTACGCTTTTACCCTTTGGGTATGGAACCCTAAAAAGAGTGTGACCTAAACACAGTTATTTCATAAAATCTGCAATTTGAGGAAGAAAATCGGCAAATCTCATCTAGCTAATTTTACGATGGAAAATCAGCAAAATGCAGAGAAATCAGAAAATCTGGCAACAGTAATTACAAAATTTATTTCATTTCAGGTTCATTTATCTTCTTTCCTAAGTGATTTTCGGGTGTCGAGCTAAACAACCATCAACAACATGGATTTCAATTCTATTTTCTGTGGATAGCTTAAAAAAATTGGCTCTTGATGGAGTATACTCAACTAAATGGAAAGTTTTTTAAAAACTGAAAAAGAATGGCCTCAAAAAAAAAATGTGCTGGTAAAGACTGTAAAGACTTTTTAACTTCCCCTCGTATAATGACATTTAAATTGTTTCTTTAATATTTTTTTTTGGCTTTCACGCTGTCATAGGTAAATAGCAGTATAAACATATAAATATACATATGTGTAGATAGCTGACGGCTAATACTTTCCCTCGATGACTGCTACAATGACAACGTTGAATGATAGATACAAATATTGAAGTGCAAAAGGCATTTAAAGTGCAAAAGATGGCCATTATTCCAGTTATAAAAGGTTACGGGTAACAACACCTACTTCCAGCAGAGACTAAAATGGATGCCATTTGAATTTGATAACAGTTTGTTATGATTTCAAAATCAAACCCAACATCAACATCATCCTCATCACTATTAATGTTTTTTGTTTTTTCTTTTTCAATTCAAATATTTTTTTCACGGTTCATTCTAGCTTATAAATTGGATTATTGCTGGGGTTTTAAGCATTTTAACAGATTTTTGTTACTTCAACAACATAACCTGTTTAAGTTTTGTTTTTTTTTTATTTTGACGATACACTATGTTTTTTTTTATTATTTATGTCTTTGTTAGGCCACAATATTTCGCCAAATGCATTAAAATACTAGAAAAAATATGCATTTGTTGTGAATAAAAAAAAAATATTTAGTTGGATTGGTTTTTTGCTGTAGTTGTAGTTGCTGTTGTGTGTGAGTGCTCTAGTAAATGTTTTGTATGATTTAGTTTAATAAAATTAAATCCTTTTTTAACTTCTTTTCACTGTATGACGAAAAAAAAGGAAAGCGGTAAAAAAGGGACACTCGAACTTGAGTAACAAAAACAAGTGGCCTCTTAACATTTCAACTAACTGACCATGGAAAAGTGTTCAGTGTTTTGCATCAGTTAAATTTTTGTTTGACGATTACACAAATAATAGTTCAGGGTAATAGTATTTTTTTTGTTGTTGTTATTGTTGTTGTGGGTTATTCAGGTTTTTTCCTCTTCGAATTGTTTGTTTTTCTGCAAGTAATGTAACATTTATTTAAAATGTTTCTTTTGTGCAAATAATTTTCCTCATGGTTAAACTAGTTAAAATAATTAATAAAACTGTAACTCGTCCTGGCTTGATACTTTGTATTTTCTACCTTCTACCTTCTCCTTTCAGTTTCCTGGTGTTTGAATTTTAAGTTGAAAAATACATTTGTGTGAGTTTGTATTTGGTAATTGCCTTCTTTGTAATATTATTTACAAAATTTTGTATTAATGTTAATATTTAAATTTAATTTAATGCTTTGTGCATATTTGTTTTAATTTCTTTTTTTTTTTTTTTTGTGTTGCATTTCGTAAAAAATAATCGCAAACACTAAAAAAATACAAAATTAATTTAATTGATTTTAAAAATGCATAAACGTAACGTTAAAATATTTAAATATTTGTTCGATTGAAGCAAAAGTTTTAATTAGTTTGTACTTTTAAAAACAGCATTTTTTCCGTTGCCAATTTATTTTTTTTTTCTTTTTTGTATAAAGCATTTTAAAACAGATTTTTAAATTTGTTGTCCAGCAGCATAAACATTTGAGATTGTGGCTGTATTTGCATTCGATTGCATTCTACGAAATAAAAGCCAAAGTATGCTGTGTCAACATTTTTCTGCACTGCATTTTTTCTCGTTTTGTTTTGGTTTGTTTTGTGTATCTTGCATTAGACTCATGAAGTTTTCGTAGACTTTTTTTTTTAATTTTGTTCCCATTTAAATGGATGGGTACACAATTTACAAACGTACTTGTTATAATTTTAATTGTAACGCATTTATCTTATTTTTATACACACACAAATCTGTAAAAAAATTGTTTACATATTTGCAGTCAGTTTAGATTTTTTCTCATTAAGAAAATTCAACTTTAAATTACATCGCCAAAAATTTTTATTTTTTTTTAAGAAAAGAATAAATGTTGTACAAGAAATCTTGACGCATACAAGCAGTCTAATCGCATTACAATGTTGCCTAAACTTATTTATGAGAACCAGTTTTTGCTATTTACGAGACATTGCTTGTAGTGTACATAGTTATCATGGGGAAGGCGTAGAAGTTTAACAACTTATTGGCATTAGATATGTGGAGCATGGACAATACCCCAGTCAAATAATTATATGTGCAATGCTTCAACTTTAATTTGAATTAAAAGAAACAATGGAAATTGGGAAAAATTATGTTTTTTAGAATTCAGAGTTAAAATAAAAAATAAATCAGTCAAGTGAGAGTCAGACTCACACACGTAAGGTTTCGTACTATGTTCAGTATAACTTTAAAAATACAAGATGTTAATTTTTGCACTTCTTAGTTTCTAATAGTATTAAATACCCTGTGCAAATAGTAGGTGTCTGTCTATAACGTTTAGAAGAAAAGGTAAAATTTCTTAAATTCGCGATATTAGGCAACACCCTTTTATTTTTATTAAATTGATTTTCATTACTTGTTGTTACAGTAGATATTGTAAAATATAATCTGTGTAAATTTTGAGTGTCAGCCAATTACTGTTCAAATATAAGGTCTTTTTATGAAAATATGAGGCGCCAACCTATGAGGGTTCAAAAAATAAGGCAATATAAACTCATTAAACTCACTAGTGGTTGCACTTGATTTTACTAAAGCATTCGATTCCTTATGTCACAAAACTTTGTGTGAAAAACTTCAAAAGAACTTTGTTTTTAGTTCCTCCTCTGCTCGTTTAATATGGTCATTTCTTCATAAAAGAGTTCAATATGTTGAGTTGAGTGGCGAAAGATCTTCTACCAGAGAAGTTTTTAGAGGCATGCCGCAAGGTTCTATATTGGGCCCTCTTTTATTTTCAATATATATTAATGATATTTATAATATATTAAAATTTTGCAACTGTTACACATTTGCGGATGATATACAGTTGCTAGCTAATGAATATGGTTTTGGTGTCAGATTTCTAGAAGGTAAAGTCCATGACGAATTAGAACGCATTGTAGAGTGGTCTAAACTTAACTTTTTGGATTTAAATGATACTAAAAGTAAAGCCTTGTATTTTTCTCATAATCCTGTGCTTCCAAATATATACTTAGTGAACAAAAGTTTGGATTTTGTATCTCATCGTAAGATTTTGGGTTTTTATATTGACACAAAATTAGACTTCACTTTCCACGTTAATTTTATTATATCTCGAGTTTCATTTACACTAAGGCAACTGTATTCCCTCAGGATATACTTACCTATAAGGGTAAGGAAAAGAGTAGCTCTTTCATTAAGCCTTCTTTTATTTCTCTATGGGACGGAAGTATACTCAGGAACGTCCCAACAAAATATGACGAAGCTAAGATTATGTTTTAATAGAGTTGTGAGATATATTTGTAATCTCAAATTAAGGGAACATGTGTCTGGTCATTTAATTAGCATATTAGATTCGGATTTTTTTCTTCAATTTTATAAGATAATAAAATTTGGTATGCCCCCATATTGTAATATGTTCGAAATATACATAGAGGAAACAAAACACAATAATCTTTTGTGTTCTATGTGTCGCGACAACGTTTTAACAACTCCACACATATCTTTTATTAAACTTCTTTTTATATTATTTATTAATAATAATTTCTTACATATTAATGTGGTGTCATGAAAGTAATGGTAATACGAGATGCAAATGCAATAATTAAAGAATGCCAAAATATATTTAAAGTCACACGGTATTGCAATAATTTAAAGTCACATGATATTGAAATAATTTAGAGTCACACGGTAATTTGATATCGATATAACTGGAAATGGAATGTTATATTAAAAAGTTTATTGGACATTATACCTTCATAACACCACCCCTCTTAAATAGAAAGGTCTTATAGCTAACATTGATCAGATGGCAGCCATAAGAGCTTTCTTTACAAATGCTATATAATATGCATTTCTTGAAGAGAAATAATTATAATTTATATTTATTTACCAAAAAAATATTTAAATAATTAATAAAAAATAAAAGTATTTGCATATGTATATACATATATATGTATATATTTTTGCTTAATTCATAAAATTTTGTTTATATAAATTCTTGTAGTTTAATTTGATATTTTAAAAATAAATTATTATTCTATCTATTATGAGCTTTAGAGAAAAAGTTTTTTGTTTACCTGTCTATAATCAATTACCAGACGCCACCTCTTATCACCGCTACCTTCCAAAGATTTCTTTGGAACCAATAACACTGGACTGTTATAAGGCGAAACAGAGGGCTCAACTAAATCACCTTTAATTAACTTATCAACTTGCCTCTCAATCTCTTCTTTCTGTGTTTCCGGAATTCTATAGTTTTTTATATATATCGGTGTTTCATCCACTATACGCAATTTTTGTTTATAAAAATTGTTTGTAGATACCGGTTCAGTTTCCAACCCAAACACGTCAGTAAATTCGGCACACAGAGCCAAAAGGTCATTCTTTGCAATTCGCGGGCAATTTACCATCAGTCTTTCTAAAATCTCATTAGACCTAGAATTTTTTATAGTTGTGTCTATTGTTTTAGTCTCATATTGAGACAGAGGCTCATATTTTATATTTTTTAAGGATATTATTTTCGAAGAATTAGATACATTCATTACGCATACCACCGGGCTATTGAGATTTGTAATAGTATTTGGGATAAAGACTTCATTTTCTACTGTTTGATGTGGAATAAATATATCGTCTATTCCCTGTTGTAATTTTATTTTCCGTACCACCTCTGATCTTGGTGGTATAACAATAGTGTCTTGAATCGGACCTGTTACTATGGGGATTTCCATTTGAATGGTGCTATTTATGGGACGGATTACCAAGAAGTTATCCCTTGAATGGAAGTCAATTATACAATTGTGCGCCCTAATGAAGTCAAGTCCCAAAACTCCATCGCATGGGATTGAGAAATCATCAGGTACAACGTGAAATTCATGTTTTAGTTTGAAGTTGTTGAGGCACAACCAACCTTGAGTTACGCCGATCGTGAATTGACTACCCTCGCCTATGCCTTTTAATTCATTAACTATTTTACCATCAATTGGTCCTTTAACACTCCCATGTTTTAATAAGGAGATATCTGCGCCAGTATCTATTAAGAATGTTAGTGCCTGTATACTTCCCGTAAGGGAGAGGTTAACAAAAGCACTGAGGTTCAGATTCAAAGTCAAGATATGTCCTATTCTTCCCCCTGTGTTATCTGGGGGTCCTCGGGGTTTCCCGAGACCCTATTCATAACCCTCATGTCCGCATACTGTCTGGAATTAGTATGTTGCCTACTAGTTCTACTGTGGTTGTTATTTGAGTTTGGCCGGTAATTGTTTTGTCTATTAACTCTTCGGGGGTTTCCCCTGTTAGTTTGCTGGTAAAGACGATCTCCACGGTATGTATGAGATCCTTGATTGTTATAATTCAGGCGCCCATTTGGGTATCTTTGCCTGCCCCATCGGTATCTACCACGCAGTTGTAAGACATTTGATACACTTGATTGGTGTACATCTGTGCTCATAATTTTTTCTGTTATTTGGTCTATTGTATCAAAGGTAGCTGCTTCAATGATGATTCTTGTTCTATCATTATTTAGATTCTTCGCGAGGGCTTTTACAGTTGCCTGTACGGCATACTTGTTTGCTATTTGTGGTGGTAAGCCATCTGAAATATATGCGTTTGATAACATTTTCGAGAGCTCGTCTATTTCTTGAGCATATACGCTGTTTGGTTTACTTCCCTGGCGTGCGGTCATTAATTTGGATACTAATATGTCAGTGGAGTCTCCCTTTATTACCGTTTTCAATTTGTCTGCAATGGCTGCAATGGACGTTAAATCGTTGATTGATATGCGAGCTGTCCCGCTGATTTTTGTCTGTATTATTTGTACTGCAAGATTTTCATGGGTTCCTTTCAGTGATTCTAAAAGGTTCAAAGCATCAAGAAATTTTTGAAGGTTCTTAAATTTACCATCAAATTCCGGTAGGATTTTAGTGGCTAATTCTATGAATTTAATGGGTTCCATTTTTGAGTCCGCTAGGTCAGGGTCAATGTCTTCAAACTGTTCCCAAATATTCGAGTTTTCCAATATGCTCCCATAAGCTATCTCCTCCAATGTTATAGTTACGCATCCATTCTCCCTGAATATTATTACTAGTTCTTTTTTTGTAACCGTTTCTCTATTGACTGAACCTTTGTCTTCAATTTGGTTATTAATTCAAAAATCTCTTGTCTGTGTTCGGGTGTAAGGTAATAAGCAGTGTTATTAAAAGTATTTACTATTGTATTAAAGTGGACTTCTATTAAATGCAGATGATATTCTATTACTGCTCTGCTAGGCAGTTTCTGTTTGTTTAAACATTTGAAGGACCGCAGGAATTTGCTTTGATTTTCTTGAAATTGTTGAGATAACTGTTCCCAATTAGGGCATTTTGCGTTTTGCATTTGAAATGGGTCAGGTTTTGATAATGTCAGCTGTTATAGTCAGACATATGACTGGAATAATTATGACTGGAATAATTTTCCCATATTTATATTTCCTTTTTCTCCTAATATTTTGCCAAATCGTACTCTTAATAATTTATTGTTAAATAATTAATATTGTCATATAAAGGTTAATTATAACAAGTTAGATGTTTATTTTGTTTTCAATAAATATATTTCAAAAAAAAAAAATTCTGCATTTGACACTATTGTCTATCTTAAATAATTATACTATAATAAATTTTTCTTTTGTTACTTATCCATTTTCTAGGGTTGATTATTTTTTTTGTTGCTGTTGCTGGTGTTGATATTGGTGTTGTTGTTCCTGGAGTACAACGTTGGCTTCTCCTCGGCGTGGAGAGCATACATCCCATGGCGTGGGGATGCTTCTTCCTTCTCTTTTTTTATATTGTTATTAAAACTTTGTTGTAATGTTGAAACTGTTTTCTAATAAATTTATTTCTTATATAGTTATATTTTTTTTTTAGCTTTATTATTTTTTCTTTTTTTTTTTCTTTTTGTAAATTAAACACGTTTTAAAGCTCTAAAGCTGGTTTTATATTTTTGCAGAGTTTTTCTTTTGTTCTTGTTTTTTTTTTTATATTATTATTTTTATTTTCTGCTGTTTATGCAATATTTATACAATTCTCTGTCTGTATAAGTTCACTTTATTTGTAATATATTAATTTATGAAATAGAATTATTAATTATTAATTATTTGATTTATAAAAGATATTTTAATTTATTTTATTTTATTTATTACTGCACTGTTAAAGGTTTTTTTTATTTATTTATAACACATTTGCTGTGGTTCACTTATACTTGGGGCTGTCGGTGTTGTCCCCTTTGCATATCTTTGATTGTTTTGCATATTAATTTAACCAGGTAGATAATTACCATTGCTACTGCTAACAACAGAGCCATAATTTCGATGTGACTCATGCTCTCAGTTGTCTTATCAACGTTGTCCTCCTTTATAGTTTCCAATATTTTTTCTAATTGTTTATTGTCGTTTTCTTCCTGATTTTTCCCTACCTCGTAGCCTGCTACTAGTAATGGGATGGTTGACAGTATTTTTTTCCACCAAGTCATTTTAGCTTAATTTAAGTATATATTTTTTAAAAGGTTTTGTTTTTAATTTATCATTTTTAACAGAAACTTTATATGCATACTTCTTGAATCACTTCGTCATTCTTTTTAAATTTTTCATTCATCTTTAACAAAAAGGCAAATTATTTTGTTCTTTTTGTTTTTAGAGTTTTAATAAAAATTTTTTTTTAATTTTTATATATTATTTTTTTCCCTTTTTTTCTTAATACACTTTTAATCACTTGCAGTTTTACACAATAACAACCCACTTAGTTCACGTCTTAATTAACACTTTTTTCACTTGTCACGGTCGCCATGTAATATGTTCGAAATATACATAGAGGAAACAAAACACAATAATCTTTTGTGTTCTATGTGTCGCGACAACGTTTTAACAACTCCACACATATCTTTTATTAAACTTCTTTTTATATTATTTATTAATAATAATTTCTTACATATTAATGTGGTGTCATGAAAGTAATGGTAATACGAGATGCAAATGCAATAATTAAAGAATGCCAAAATATATTTAAAGTCACACGGTATTGCAATAATTTAAAGTCACATGATATTGAAATAATTTAGAGTCACACGGTAATTTGATATAGATATAACTGGAAATGGAATGTTATATTAAAAAGTTTATTGGACATTATACCTTCATAACAATATCTTTTAAAGAAATTCAACTTTGGAAAATCATCAAGAACTAACACTATTGTATGTCCAAATAACTCAAATCTTTATATGACTATATCATTTGTGTTTAGAGTTTCAAGATTATGGAACAACTTTCTTCCAAATGAAGAACGACATTTTACTAAACCCTTTAAGGAATTTAAAAGCATCCTAAAACAATACATATAAAAATGCATCATTTTAGCTGTTATCACATAAAGGACTGGTATTAACAACATGTTTTAATGTTGGTTTAGCTTCATCATGTGTGCAATTTGAAAAAGTAATAATTTTTTTTTTATAATTTCTGTATAATTATTTTAGTTATAAAATTTATTAAGCCATATAAATCTAGATTAAGTTGGCCTTTAAGGCTTGTAATCAGAATAAATAAATAAATAAATAAGTGAGAAATATATTATTTGTTATAAAGCCCATGTTAATATACCTTCTCCAAAAATTCCCATTATTGTTCAAAAATTAGTCCATATAAATGAACTGTCGCAAATCCCTTTAATTGTTGATATTTGTTATAGAGGCCGCACAGTGGCTGAAAATCGTTTTTCGTTGGCCAAAAGTAAATTTTTTTTTTGTCACCGATTTTTAAAATTTTTACGTAATTTTGTAGTTAATATATCCAAATTAAGGTACCCAAAAAATTATGTTAAAATATTGATAATTGTGGGCGTGGCATGCTATCAAACTCAACTTTTTTTTTTAATTTCAGAAAAAGATGTTTTTCTTTGGTTTTTTATCAAAATTAAATGGTTACTACTCGCAAGCTATCATCGATAATGGTCTGCGGTTTTTTTTATAATGTTGGTAGGATTATTGTCTTTAGTTGTTGTAAGTAGACACAGCTCTAGCGTTAAATATTAGGGGCGTTATGAAATATTTATGAAACTACTATATTTTCCTCAAATTTAAACTTTAGTGGAATAAAACTTCTAGGGAACAAAAGGGAACAAGAAACGTATACAACCACGAGAAAGGTGAAAGTGTCCTCTTTAAGGCTATATATACTTTTGCACCCGCCACGAGCCGCCTGTAGAACACTTTTTTCATTTTAATGAAATTACTCGAAAAAAATTCATATACAATGGTGTATTAAATTTTCACTTTTTTGCCTAAAAGTTTATTTTTTTTTAGTTTAGGCTACGTATAACTAAAAAAAATAAATATAATACCTTCGAAAGGGTTTAATGGCTTTGTTTTGATCAGCAAAAAATAAGTAATAAAATTATCACAGTGGGCTCTACAGGAAGCATATGATCTCTTTCTAAATTTACCTGTTATCAAATGTTAGGGTCAACCAAAGTCATAAACAATTTTATAACAATAATTGCGACATTAAACCACTAAAGTTAAAAAACAACCCCATATTGACGCATGAGTGCAGTTTTGTTCAATTTAAGCGCTACCTGCTATGAAATTAAAGATCAGTGTGTGAAGAACATGTATCTAAAAATTTATAAAAGTACGGATTCGTTAAGGGATTACTCAGTAATAATTTAATCCTTTAAGTGTACGGATAAAACATAACAAACGCAAATAAAAATACTCAAAAGAAAATGGAGAGCTTCAGTTATTAAGAACTGGCCGAAGTGTATTTTAGATACAAAAATCAGGAAGATGTTCTTAGTTACGTTAAAATAAAATTAAACTTAAATTCGTGTAGCACCGAAATGCAAGAGCAATTATATAATTTCGTCAAAGCACTAAAAAAACGCTACAAAGAAGTTATGTACAGTAAACAAAAATTTTATATAAAAAGTGCAAAGTGGTTAGAAGGTCAACTTACTGTCGCTGCAGAAACAGCAAAGCAAGATAAGGCTGGAAGACCACGCAAATCATTAGTGGACAATTGCAGCGATAGCTCTAAGAGGCGGAAGCCCAAAGATATTAACGATGCCTTTGGTTCTACAAATATAAAAGAATCTTTTCTACATCAATTACGATCACAGACCCAATTTACAAAAGTGGATATCATTGAAAAAGTTGTTAAAGCTAGTCCACCGAGAACAAAACGGATTCTTAAAAGTATACCAACTCCGAATGATGCAATACAGTACACAAATGAGGAGGCATTAGCATTATTTCTGGATTTGAAATTAACAAAACAGCAATATATAAACTCAGACAGCGTGCGATTGAAAAAGGCTCAAATATATATCCAGCATATCATCACATAACCGCTGCTAAAATGGACTGTTTGCCATCAAAGGACACTATTACAATCACACCAATTTCGGCAGAGGTACAACTACAATCTCTTGATCACACAGCCGCACGCTTGCTGCAATCAATAACAGGAAATGAGTTGAAGAAATACGGAATCACAAAGTTAATTCTTTTTTGTAAATGGGGATGCGATGGTTCTTCGGGACAAAAACAATATAAACAAGCTGTATGTGAAAATATTTCTGACTCAGATATGTTCATGGTATCATTTGTACCATTGCGATTGAAAAAGATTTTGGAAGATTCAGAGCCTTCGACTAGTACAACGCAAACAATGGATATTTGGAAAAATGAGACACCATCTTCTACGAAATACTGCAGGCCAATCAAATTTCAATTCAAAAAAGAAACAAATGATGTTATTAATAAAGAAATTAGTGATATCAAGGCCCAAATTACAGCACTACAGCCATTACAATTACAGTTAGATGGGCAGCAAATTGAAGTAAGCTACCAGTTAGTCTTGACAATGATAGATGGAAAAGTGGGTCAGGCTTTGACTAACACGAAGGCTGCATCCAGCTGCATTATATGCCAAGCAACATCAACCCAATTAAACCAAGTCCCAGCAAAATCATTAGATAATACCGATGCATATGAATTTGGATTATCACCACTACACGCAAGAATACGACTTATGGAACACATACTAAAAATCAGTTATGATTTTGATTTCGGGTCTTCAGGATTAATAAGAAACAACGTGACCAACAAAGAGTTAAGAAGTTCAAAAAAGAAACATGTTCAAGATGAATATCGCAAACGTGGACTGATTATAGATCAAGCAAAACAAGGGTCAGGCAATACAAATGATGGCAATACCGCAAGAAGATTCTTTTCAGATCCAGAAACAGCATCTGAAATAACAGGAGTGGATTTCAACCTTATTTTCAGATTTAAAATAATACTAGAAGTACTTGCGTGCAATGAAGAAATTGACTGTAGAAAATTTGGAGATTATGCTAAGGAAACTGCAAAAATATATACAACTAACTACCCATGGAGAAATATGTCTGCAACAGTTCACAAAATCCTTTATCATGGTGAAGATGTCATTAAATATCATTTGGTGCCACTTGGAGATCTATCAGAGGAGGCTCAGGAAAAAAGGAACAAGGATTACATATTTTATAGAGAGCACAATACTAGGATAATTTCACGGAATTCAACAAATGAAGATCTATTTAATATATTATTGGCAAAGTGGACCATCGGGATTTAGATGAAGCCAAAAAACTACTAAAGAACAGAAATAGCACAGAACAAAATATAGAATATTTGCAATTAATATTTAAGTCAAATGAATAAAAATTATATTTTCTTGTTGCTTAACCAAAAAAAAAAAAAATTTTTTTTTGGGGGGGGGGGGGTGAGGTGAAGGTAGCGCAGAAGATCCGAGTACATTTTCCATTCGTCATGAAAGCTTAAAAATTAATTTTTTATGCAATCTAGGCTTAGGTAATACAATTTGTTAATTATTGACACTATTTTTCATATAATATGCTATATAAACGCCAACAAAAAGGGGGCGGGGTCCAAAAATAAATTTTTATGATTTTCTGGCTCCAGGGTAAAGGCCGTGAACCTTCATTGTTCATTCATGTTTCATTTGCTTAACAAATTTACAAAAAAACTTGTAAAAATGTGTAGTTTTTCAGGGGTTGTTTTAGTTCTTCTTAGGGGAATTTTTTTCCCCCTGGTCCGATTTGGCCCATTTACGAACTTAGCCTGCCCTATCCTTCAAGATATATATGTACCAAATTTCAAGGGTCTAGATCTTTTCGTTTAGACTGAATCGTGTTCATACAGACAGGCGAATGGACGGACGGCCGGATGGACAGACGGACGTATGGACAGACGGACATAGCTATATCGTCTTAGATTTCATCACTGATCAAGAATATATATACTT
Organism: Phasia obesa; assembly: GCA_949628195.1. Lineage (NCBI taxonomy): Eukaryota > Metazoa > Arthropoda > Insecta > Diptera > Tachinidae > Phasia > Phasia obesa. The sequence goes on from OX451218.1 coordinate 120,986,874, forward strand.
TTTTGGATCTTAGAGGGATATTTTACTATGTTACACACAGAATAAACCCATATTTCACTCTGAAAGTTAAAAAAATTAAAATGTTCAACTTTGACCTCGAATTCCTTAAAAAGTCCTCAATCAATTTTAATGTAATTAAAACTGAATCAAGCTGAGCTAAATATCTATCCACTAAAAAAAAAATTATTTCAATATTTTGATCGGTTCAAAAGTTACAGAATTTTGGCCAACGAAAAACGATTTTCAGCCACTGTGGGCCGTAGTAATATACCTTCTGTGAAAACTTCAAGAGTCTATCTATTATGGTTAAAAAATTATTTTATATTCATGCAAATCACGGCACAATCGGAACACCCTTTATTTTTTAGTTTTATTGTTTTATACTTGTTTATATAGCGAACTAAGTTCTAATTACTGTTTGTAAATTTTAAGTGTATAACTCCTACAGTTCAAAAAATAAACATATATACGTGAATAACACCTCTATATCGGAACACCCTATAAGTTTTAGTATTTGTTGTTATAGCGACCACAGTTATATATCTTCTGTGAAAATTTCAAGAGTCTACCTATTACGGTTCATGAGATAAAAAGCTCTGACAGACGGACAGACATTGTAGCGAAAACAATAGGGTCATGTTTTTACCCTTTGGGTACGGAACCCTAAAAGTGATATAACAAAATTTTATTAAACTATATATGTAAATAAGAGGTTGTGTTGCCCTTGTATATAGTGACCAATTTATCTTGAAAATACCAGACTGGTAGTAAGTACCTGAAAAAATGGTATTACTCTATCAGTTTTTTCAGGACAAACACATCAGCATTGATCCATTCAACCAATATGGTCTTGTTTAGTTGTTTCCAGCAGTCATATAGCTTGGAATATGCATATATTTTTGCAGAAGATATTCACCATAGATCCTCGATAGAATTGAGGTCTGGCTTAAAGCAGACTACTTGATCAAATCAATTTCTCGAAGGTTAAAAAAGCCTTTATCTTCTTCATCACGTGGATCGGTTCATTATACTGCTGGAAGGCCTATTTAACGCTTTGTAAATCATCAGCAAAATCTGTAGTCGCTTCGCAACAAATCTATGTAGATTTCTGCATTCAGTTTTTCTACCACAAAGGCTACTTTGGACTTCCCTTTTGATAAAAAATACCGTCTATACCATGAGTGATGCTGCACCATGAACTCGTTTGTGGCATGCCTCCCGTCGGCGACCTACGTCCATCTCATATTTGTGGAGAACATCTGGTCCGTCTAAATAAAATTTTTTTTTGTCACTGAATATCACAGATTCAAATTCATCTTCCCAAAAATTTTAACTTTTCATAAAATACCATTTGAGCTTTATTTTGACGTTGTTTTAGACATGGTTTAGGCACTCGGTACTCATATTTAAGGTCTAAATATTGTCTTATTATTTGATGAAGGCGTTTTTTAGTCACACTTAGACCAAGTTCCACTTTTACTTGCCTACAACTCATGTGGCTATTATTCACTTACTGCTGTTTTCGCCGTTTGCTCCTGTCATCAATAGTGCATATCCGGCGCTGCGTTTATTAAACCGTATAATTATATAATTATTTAACTGAGAGTACCTGTGGCAACAAGGAAAAACTGCTTATGTCTTATTCTGTTTTTTTTGAAATAGTTGGTTTTTATTAATTTATTTGTAATGCAGTTAAGGATATTTTATTCTCTCGTTTTTTTTTTTTTTATTCTGAGTTTATAAATTAGCAGTTCATCTGATGGTATTGCGGTAAGGGGTTGCGGGTTCGATTCCCACCAAAGTATCTGGCTATTTCTGCAGACAAGCAAAACGCAATCAGGAAGTGTTGTCTAAAAAAAAAAACAGAAATATTATATTTTACATTCCCATAAATAACAAATTCAAATAATTAATTTATTCAAAATGTAAGAGTTTAAGTTGACTTAATCGGTTATTCCTTTTTGCTACATATATTTACCTTTAATATCGGGCAATTATTGTGCGCATAATTACCCTATGCGTATTCCCGCGAACACACTGTCATATATTGCAGATATTTGCTTTTTGTAACGTAGGACTTGGCTGATTGTTTTAAAGTCCAATCGACTTGGAAGGACATTTTGAATAATGAAGTTTTATCACTATCAAAAGTTTGTTTCAAGTACCTGAAAATAAAAAGCGAAGTTAATGAAAGACTTAAAGTGTCAAAATCAGAAGTGTCAGAAAAAAATGAGATGAAAGCAAAACATTGGATGTGGTGATAGACAACATTTAATTTTCGAATTTCCTGACGATGAAATAACATTTACTTAATTGAACTCCCTACAATTTGAATACTTTGAGTTAAGAACCATTTACGGGGTCCGTTCAAAAGAAACGATGAATTTCAATTTATTTATGTTTATAAATTATATTTGTGCCATAGGTATCAGAAGATTATCCTTTACGATACCGCAAGTATTGTATTCGCAACAGAATAAGGCATAGTCAATTTGACGGGCTACCTTATTTTTCTTTGGTATCAACAAGAAATAGCAATGGCCCTAGTTTTTAAACTAATATAAACCAGCCTTCTTACAATAACATATCTCTCAGGAAATACACTGTCATTACACTACGGGTAATATAACTGACATATGCTCTTGGGGAGAATAGGGGCACTAGACGCCAGGGTTCGTGGAACCTAAATCTGGAAGAAAACGACTGTGCTATCGCCCGACCAGTACCCAAAGGACTAGTACCACGGGAATCGCTAGCCTCACAGATACATTCTCATTTCTGTGACTAGTTATTGGCGAGGTCCTCTTCGGGGGTACACGTGGTAGTTGTGGTTGAATATCAATGTTTCCAAAGGTGGTGCATTGTGTATCAAAGAGTGCTGTTGCACTCAACAGAAGGAATTGGATAATCTCCAACCCCTAAGCAAGAGGTTAGGACATGGGTACATGGTTTGCCATATTTTAAAAATTGCTACTCGCTGTGACTGTGCGGTACATCTAGTGCGATATCGATGCCTTCTTCTACACACGGCACGTTTTCGTAGGGTATGCTGTACTACACTGTGGGGGCGTTAGTCTACGCTTTTATTTCACTCGGTGGTAAGACCACCATTGGATAAGAGCCAACACCGACATTAGTCTTGAATGGGATAATAGATAAAAACTGATAACATCTTTTTGGAGGGGCTAAATGATTTTTCAAATGCCCATCAACAAAAATTGGTCACCAATTTCGCCAAACCGAGTACCCTTTGGTAGTAGAATCGAAGATATATTGTCAAGTCCATGTATTTTTTTCACTGTAGCACTGTGTAATTTTAGCGTATAAATACTTATTGTAAAATATCTTAATACTGCTGTGTAGAAAATAAACTTTATTATTTTCTACAAAAAAATAAATTAATTAATTTTTCGTAATTAAACTCAATCTTGAGAAGTTTATTTCTAAATAAAAACAATTAAAGTCAGTTGTAAGTACTTTCTATATACATCCATTACGTTTTCTACTATTTGAATTTTAATGATTTTCTTGCATCCAGCCAACGAGAATTTCGTTACGGCGCATATGTTTGAAAGTAAAAAAGTTATTTCTAATTCAAAATTTCGTTTTGCCAATAACATTTAAATTCACGTAGAAACTATAAAAAGTAAATTTTTATCTCCTGCAAAAGGTTTATGGCAATATTTTATTTTCACATTTTTCTCCAAATGCAATCTTTAGCAAACAGTAAAGAACAACCGGCAACCGCCGTTGAGGTAGTAAAAGGAAGGGGATGAATTTTCACAAAATCATAAACTATAAATTGTCCAAATGTTTTATTATACATTTACAGCATTTTAATGTTTAAATAGTAAATCATATTGGCTCAAAGGAAATTAAAGAAAAGAAGAAGAAAATAACATTTTGTTTTCGATTACAACAAACAACCCTTACCCTAAGAAAATGAACGGTAGGCCGGGCGACCAGCTTTACCGCCAATAACAACTACCTTTATACATAATTCTACAGCATACAGAACACCACATCATGCCTCATGCAAAATTAATACCACTTTTTAACTTTAATTCTATTCTGCTTTATGTTTGCAGCAGGGCCGTAGTAAAATGTGTAGTAAAAACTTTTTACTACTTTACCTAAAACATTTCAAGTAAAAATTTTTCGATTAAAAATATAAAAAGTAAAAAAAAAGAAATAAAGAAAGCAAGAAATACGCTATTCTTATACCAAAATGGATGGCTGTATGGATGGATGATTGTACAATAAATGAGAAGAAAAACTCATCTAAACAGTTTATGTCATGACGTAAAAATAAAATCAAAATACTTAAAAACTGCAACAATAAATTTTCATTTTACAGGGCTTGTACGCGTTCTATATAATTTCACTCACTTTTTGTTTACAAGAGTGTAAGTAAATGTGTATCAGATGCGATAAATTAAGAAGTGGTTGCAGCAATGTTTCGTAGAACTCAGTAGATTTAGGCTAAAATGCGTTGGAGCAGGGGATTTATGGTTGGTGTTTTATAAAACACACATCTTATTTTACAATTTACAACTATGTGAACATAAATTTAGTAAAGAATAAATACATATTTATCATACAATATATTCTTGTTCTTGTTATCGTAATACAAATACATTTTAACGCAAGGAAAATAATTACTTACTTACTTACTTAGGTGGCTATTACAGAACATTTGTTCCTGTAGCCGAACGTAAAATAGATTTCCAAGCGCCTCGATCTTCTGCGCTTCTTCTCCAGTTTCTGACACCAAGTTTCGAGATGTCTTCCTCAACTTGATCTTTCCATCGAAGTTTCGGTCTTCCCCTTCTGCGTGAACCGTCACCAGGTTCGTATTCAAATGACTTTCTAGCTGGAGCATCTTCATTCATTCTCACAACATGACCTAGCCAACGCAATCGTTGTAATTTGATACGTTTGACTATGTCTATGTCGGCATACAGCTCATACAGGTCATGGTTCATACGACACCGATATTCTCCGCCAACGCAGATTGGTCCATAGATTTTTCGAAGAATTTTTCTCTCAAACACTCCAAGCACAGCATCATCTGCTTTCGCAAGTACCCATGCTTCGGAACCATATAATAGCACGGGTAGTATCAGTGTCTTGTAGAGAGTTATTTTTGTCTGTCGAGAGGTGGCCTTGTTTTTAAACTGCTTACCTAGTCCAAAGTAGCATCTATTGGCCAGTATTATTCTTCTCTTTATCTCACAACTGATGTTGTTTGTTTTGTTGATGGCGGTACCGAGGTAGATAAAATCGCTAACTACCTCAAAGTTGTAGTTTTCAACTTCCACTTTCTGCCCGAGTCTACTGGACGTCTTGTGCGTTGATACCATCAACTTGGTTTTATCGCCGTTTACTGCCAGACCCACTTTGGCAGATTCTTTTTCGATTTTTTCAAAGGTGGCAGTTACCGCTCGCAATGTTCGACCCATGATGTCTATATCGTCAGCGTAAGCGAGTAACATGTGTTGTTTAGTGTATAGCGTGCCAGTTCTATTCACATTCGCATCCCGTATAACCTTTTCTAGCAGGATATTAAAAAGGTCACACGATAGACTATCGCCTTGTCTGAAACCTCGTTTGGTACTAAATGGCTCGGAGAGGTTTTTTCCTATTTTAACTGAAGATCGCGTATCAGTTAAGGTCATCCTGCACAGCCGTATTAATTTTGTAGGGATACCAAACTCAGACATGGCTTGAAACACCTTTGAACGAATGGGGCTGTCAAAAGCAGCCTTGTAGTCGACAAATAGATGGTAGGTGTCGATCTGTTTTTCTTGGGTCTTTTCCAGGATTTGACGTAAGGTGAATATCTGGTCGGTGGTGGATTTACCAGGTCTAAAGCCACATTGATATGGCCCAATTATCTCGCCAACTTTAGATTTTAGTCTTCCACACAGTACGCTGGAAAGTATTTTGTATGCGATGGGAAGGAGACTTATTCCTCTGTAGTTGGCGCATACTGTCTTGTCTCCTTTTTTGTGCACGGGACATAATATGCTGAGGTTCCAATCATCGGGTATGCGTTCCTCTAACCAAATTGAACAAACCAGCTGATGTATACACCTCATCAGCGTGTCGCCTCCGGTCTTAAATAGTTCGGCTGGTAACCCATCGGCTCCTGCTGCCTTATTATTCTTCAGCCGAGTAACTGCTACTTTGACCTCATTTTGGCTAGGTGGTATACACTCAATACCGTCATCCGGGATTGGTTCTAGGGTATCTTCGTCACCGCTACTATCTGATACCAATAGTGTGGAAAAATGTTCCCTCCACTTCCTCAGCACACACTCAGTATCTGTCAGCAGATTACCTTCTTCATCTTTATAGGAGAATATGCTTGTACCAAAGCCATCAGTTTGTTTTTTCACTCTTTGGTAGAATTTTCGGACCTCATTCTGACTCCTGTACATCTCGATTCGCTCACACTCACGTTTTTCCATTTCTCTCTTTTTTCTGCGGAATAGGCGTTTCTCCTCTCTCCTTTTCTCCCGATACCTCTCCCTTGCATTACGTGTTGCTACTGAATGCAGGGTTGCCCTGTATGCGGCATTTTTCGCTTCAGTAGCATTACGACACTCTTGGTCGTACCATGGGTTTCTTGGGGGAGGCTTCTGATACCCAAGTACGGATTTTGCGGCGTTTTCCATAGAGTGGGCTATAATTTGCCATTGCTCTGCAATATTATCGGGACGAGGAGTGCTTTCTTGAAGCAATTGGGTCAGTTGAGTGGAGTATGCTATTGCTGTCTGAGTGTTTGCAGCTTCCCGACGTCCAGCTTCCGCGCTGTGTCAGACCGTACGTTTCTCGCAACATTTAACCGGGTGCGAACCTTTGCGGCCACAAGGTAATGGTCCGAATCAATATTTGCTCCTCGGATTGATCGTACGTCCAACACGATGGATGAATGCCTTCCGTCTATCACAACATGATCAATCTGATTTCTGGTTGTCTGATCTGGTGACAGCCACGTTGCTTTATGTATATCGAGATGACGAAATCTGGTGCTGCTGATTACCATGTTTTTTGCCGCCGCGAAGTCTGTTAGCCTCATTCCGTTATCGGATGTTTCTTCGTGGAGGCTAAATTTTCCGACTGTTGGACCAAAGATATTCTCCCTTCCTATTTTTGCATTAAAATCTCCTAGGACAATTTTAATGTCGTGGTCGGGGCAGCGGTCATATGCTCCTTCTAGGCGCTCGTAGAATACATCTTTGGTCTGTTCGTCCTTGTCTTCAGTCGGGGCATGGGCACATATAAGACTGATGTTAAAGAACTTGGCTTTTATACGGATTGTGGCTATCCTCTCATCCACCGGAGTGAATCTGGAGACAAGGTGTTTGAGTCTCCGACTAACCACAAATCCACAGCCAAATTCATGTCTTGTGTCATGGCAACTATAGTACAATGCGTCACCCTTGGGTGTTGTTGTGACGCCTTTCCCATTCCATCGCACTTCCTGTAAAGCAGTAATATCGGCATTGTACTTTTCAAGTACGTCCGCCAGTGCGTATACTGCACCTTCTCTATATAACGTCCTGACATTCCAGGTGCAGATTCGCAGATCGTGATCCTTAAAACGTTTGCGGGGGTCGTCAACATTAGGGGTTTTTTTAAATCTTTTTCTTTGTTTTTTCATAGTAAGTTGGTTTTTATAAGGGTGGGTTACTAACCCGACGCCTCAACCCATATTTTTATCGTTCTTACGGGTGAACGAGCGGCACATTTTAGCTCACTACCTCTAAAAAGGGTATTAAAGGTAGCTACCCCAGGTGACACCACGGGGAGGTCTGTGTCCACAGTTGAGATGAAAGAGGGACCAAGATAGGTCTGGGTTCTACCAAGTTAAAACCAATCAGAGCCGTTGCTTGGTATCCAAATCCCCTACGGCACCCAGGAAAATAATTAGAAATTAAATTTTAATAGATTATAGCAATTTGCTTGTTGCATTTCGACTGGGTAAATAGCTTTTCTATTATCGCTCACATGGGGTAAAGTTTGGCCTATACCTATACCAATATCTATATCTATGTTATATTATAATCTATACATATAATAAAATAGTAACTCATTTCCGTCTGTCTGTCTGTCGGTCTGCTTTTCCTTTGTGTTCGCATCACGTAAAAACTACTGGATGAATTTTAACAAAATTTTGTGAGAAGGTACCTACCCTCCTGATTCCAATATAGGATACTTTTTTCGCAAAAAATTTCTCATTTCCAAAAGAAAGTGGAGAAAAAGCAGTGAGAGTGCGCAATTTCCGGTTTAAAGGTACTAAAATTTTCGGATATTATAAGCACAGTTGTGCACCTTTTGTTTTTGAAAGTGATATTTTAAACACAATTGCGCCGCAGATGGCGCCAATTGAATACAATTTTTCATTGATTTGTATTTTTACTTTGTGGCATTCCATTGTTATTAAAACATTTTAATTACCTTTGAGGGAGCTTTGTCTGAGTTTAGACACAGAAACATTTGGAAAGAAAACATTTTGTTTGGTAGCATATTACGAGTGGGGAAGAGAGTATCATTTTTGTGTTCGGTACTCGGTGACACATTTTGTTGACATTTGCTGAAATTTGCTTCAATAATAATAAACTGTTTCCGACAAAATGTTTGTTCGTTTGAACGCAAATGAAAAAACAAAAGAGAATTCAAAATGTTTTTTTTTTCAATAAATTATGACTACAAACCAAAACGAATCAAAAATTTGCTCTTTTAAAAGTAGAAGTAAATTAAATTCCGACCAATGGTCTTAACCACACCGAAAACAATAAAGCAAGTAGTGATGATGTTATTCTAAATGGTAAACAGATGGGGAGTAGCAAATCAAAATCATCTAAAGTGGTTTCTTAAGTTCTGTTGTATAAAGTTTTTGTGTAATTGAAACCCGTGTACTTTGAAGGGGTAAGTAAAGTGGAAATACAAATTTCTGAATGCTTCAATATCTGGGTGTAGGATGAAACACTCCATATACCATACCCTTTCATTAAGGAATGAACGCAGATCCCATATGCAGAGATGTCGACAAAACTTTCCTAATATCTCTAAAACTACTAAAAAAATGAAATGAAGAAAGTTGTAGTGCTGATTTTTCATTTTATATAATGAAATCGAAGTTGAAACTATTATCTCGAAAACTAGAATCAATTTAACAAAATATTAGAATTTAATTCACCGACCTAAATAAATTAAGAAAAAACTTGCAATTGGTCCAGCTCAAGAGTTGTCCTGAATTTGTAAACGTATGCAATTTCATGCAGGGTGGTTATAATATATTAGAAACATTTTCAACTGTTTATAAACATATTTCTCATTGTAGTTAAAAAATCCCAAAATATTCTTAGGCAATTGGGGAGATATTAAAGTGGCTTATTAGACTACTTGTTAGTGAGCTAGTCTATTGGTTTGGGTGACTCTGGGTATTTGGTACAGACATGCGAGGAGGTTTGCAGCTAGAGTTGCCTCTTAAAACCAAAAATAATATTTTGTAAATTGGCAATTTTATTTAAATATATTAAAGAAAAACTAACAACATCTATATAAATAAAATCAAATGTCGTTTGTTGGTAATTGCATAACTTAAGAACTGCTGCACTTTTTTAGTTTATCATAACCCAACTTAGGATTTACGGGAATAAAAATTGACCATGCCCACTTTTATGGATAATTAGTCATGTTCCGATGTGGTTTATTAAGTAATAGTATAGATAATTTTTTAATTTTAATTATTATTAGTATAATTATTATGTAACTATCAATAATAGTTATATTCTTAGCTTCAATTATTTAAAAAAAGAAACTATAATTGATCGAGGAAAATCATCACATATTTAACTTGCAAATAACGTCCATGAAGGAATCAGGTTTTTAGTGTATTGTTAGCAAAACTATGTCCTTTAACCACAATCTTCTACACAGTGTGTCAAGTGTAAATCCACGAATGAAACAATGTTTACGCTCGATATACATAATTGTTTTTTTTTTTTCATTTTGGTGTTCAGTTGGAGAAGACTTAAGAAAAAATTTATTGCTCTATATTATCTCTTATACTCCGTTCAGACATAAGCTTAAGGGGTCAATTTACCTTCGAGAACTTAATCAGTAAATTGTTCAATTAGTACATACATAATTACGCATCTATGTACTATATAAATAAATAAACAAAAATATCGTTCATTGGTAATGGGATCACTTAAGAACGGCTACACCGATTTGGCCCAATTTTTTTTTTGAATCTTCATCATAACCCAACTTAGGCTTTTACTGGAAGAAAAATTTACCACGCCCACTTTTGAAGTAGCTTGAGAACTATTATAGGCAGATCTTTGAAATTGTGCAACAGTAACCCCCTTATTATTATACATAGTTTAGCGAAACACAGGCTGGATTGGGTTAGTGGGCATGGTACCTCCCATACAAAGTGAACAATTATTATCGTCTACCTCTGCAATAGTTAGAATCTTGAAGCTTTGTACAAGTAACCCCCATACTAATGTGCATAGTGTAACAAAATACAGACTGGATTGGGACGGTGGGAATCGTACCTCATACACAAAGTGAAAAAATATTATCGTGTTCCTAGAACATTACAATAGGTAGAGTCTTCATACTTTGCACAAGTAACCCTCATACTAATCTGCATAGTCTCTAGCAAAATTTACACTAGATTGGGACAGTAAGCGTGTTAGCTCCTATATAAAGTGAAATATTATCGTGTACCTAGAGAATATGCACAGAGTTGAAAATTTGCTAATCTAACCCCCATACTAACATACATAATCTAGAAAAATAGAGACTGGAGAGGAATAGTGGGAGTGGTACCTCCTATAAAAAGTAAAATAAGTATATAAATTATAACACATTGTACGTAAATACATTCAGAAAAAATAGGTTAAAATATTTTTTATTAAGGCCATACACGTTGTTTTTAACCGGACCAAATGTCCTTCAATGAATTTCATTAGAATCTCAGACGACTTCAGAACTACAGTGGTAAATTTGGTTTAACATTTGCATGCTTGCATTTGGATTTCTTAAACCTCTTCTATTTTGATCCGTTAAGCAACTTACCGATATTCAACATTTCAAAAAATCAACAGATGTGTGCCTCATGCTCTATTTCAATTCATAGCATACGTTTCGCAATAGAGTTTTGGTGGAATTCATTATTGATATCGATCATTCTATCCAGTAATTACCAGCATATAAATTAAGAAATATAATTTTTCTTTAAAATTAATCACCTTATTTGTAAAAAAATATTCTTCCAACTTAGAGAGAATAAAACGAACTTAATCCTTGAAGTAAGGATTTTCATTCATTTGTATGTAAAAATAAGTATGAAAAATTCATGGAATTACCACCACATCAAATACAAAACTATACATAATTAGATAGAATATCATAGACATATATTATAATCTTTCTAAAACAAAAGTTAATGTTTTCTATTATGGTTGATAAGTATTCAAAAGTATGTTAGAATTTATAAAAAAATTTGTTTGTGATAAAAAATTGCAACATTTTAAAATCAAAAGATGTTTGTAAACTTTAAATAAAGTTTCTTAAGATATGAAAAACATTTTAAAATATGAAATATTATGAACTTTAAATAAATTTATGTTCGGAAAGTTTCAGGTATCCAGAAGTCAAATCATATTTAAATATGACAAAACTACTTCAAATAATTTGTTATCCATTTTGATATTCATTATTTCAGTTTCTAATGTTGACCAAAAGTCAATGAAAAATCGCCAACAATATCGCCAAATTTTTTAAAAATCGCCATAAAATCGCCATGTTTTCAAATCCAAAATTTGATCGCCAAATAAGGTAGAAAATCGCCACGTTTGGCGAGAAATCGCCATATCTGACAACCCATATCTGGTTACTTCTTGATTTTAACCGTCGGTTTTTAAACGTGTTCGTGTGTGTAATTACGCAGTTATAAAGGACGGTTTTTGTTTTGCTGTCAAATTTTTATTGTTTTGTTTTATTTACGAAAACAAATTAAAATTGTTTACCATTTGAGTTGCACCTTTGTAAAATAAATTCGTCTTGAACTGAAGTAAAATACGTGTAGTGTGTGGATATGATCGTTGTTAGCGTTTACCCGTAAAATTTTAACCGTGCGGATAAAACTGACAAAAAATTACTGTTAAACATTTTATTAAATCTTAGGGATGATGTTTATTAATATTTTTGAAATTATCGCATACGTAAGTTTTCATAGTGTCAGATGTGTTTGTGGCAGTGGGTTAAAACTTAACATTTGCTACAAAACACTGTTCACCACACTGATATTCATTCCGTTTCCCACCATTTCTAGTTGTGTAGCAAGTATCGAGTATCTAATCCTTTGTTTTGAGTACTCTATACACAAATGTAGGTAATCAATACTTTTAGCGTAGTATTTTTAGAAATAAATTGTATAGAATATTTGACGAAGACGATGATTAAAATGCGTTGCTGATATGTAAACTGAAGTTGTGAGTTACCAATTGAAAAGTATTGAGTAGCATCAGTGAAAGTAGAAAAAATTGCCAGCATTAATTTCTAGTAAACTGGTTTCTTTAAGTCTTTTGTTCAGTCTTACGCCAAAAGAGAAAGCCGTGGAACCATTAACATTTTACAAAATCTGATAGATTTGTCAGTATGCCCATTGGGCAGAAACCTCATTTAAAAATAAGTGAGAATTAAAAACTGCTTTCGTATTTAGGAATAATGGTATCGGATTAGCTATCGGAGTAGGTATTTAGGACGGTTAAAAACCGTCCGTCGATTTTAAAATAATCAAATCATTGAAAAACTCACATATGTACATATTTTATATTAGAAGATGTTGCTTAAGGCTTCTTTAACTCATATTGCAGACTGTAAGGTATCCACTTGAAATGAGAATTTCTTTATTTGTATTATACATATATTTTAATGACAGTAGTGAGTGTCATGTCTTTATGACCGAAAAGAAATAAAGCTTACAAAGAAAAAATGATGATGATGATGAACTTGATTAGCCATTAATTTTTTAAGTACACATAGCATATGAGTGTAATGGTAGTGGTGTACGGTACGTAAGATTTCGTAACATGGAAGTGGTACGCTGCTCTTGAAAATAACTTTCTTTTTATATTTAAGCATTTTGCTATTAATCGAATTTCGAAATATATTTTGCGTAGAAAGCAAATAATTTTTATTATTTTTTTTTTTTTAATTTTATGACTTAAACAAAGAAGCATCGAGATTATCCAACCAACCAGTGAGCCAGCCAGCCAACCAAAAACCTTAGTTTATTTTACAAGAGCTAGAAATAAGTAAGCAATGCAGTTTCTGCTCATTTCTTTAGGTTTATTTATGTTTCATTTTTGTGTGTTTGAAGTCGTGAAAAAAAACGCAAATAAAAAATATGTACAAATATAAAATAAACATTATACAGAGTAATAAGAATAAGAATTATACAACAAAGTAATGGCTTTAAGGAAAAGTTTTCAATAGAACAAGTGACTGACTACACCTTCAGCAGCTCATGTTAGACCCATTAAAAAGTGCTGATTATGACCATCGTACTACATAGAGATGAATTGCTTTAGTGAACGAATAAATAATTGAATGGATGGATGGATGGATGGATGAACGATATTACAAGGATTATAAAGATTGTTGTTATTGTTGTTTTTTATAACTCTGCCTATTTTAGTTATGATTCAGTAGCAAAAAAAAAAACTCTTTGTTTTTGGTTTTCCTTTTTAACGGCTACTGCCATTACAAAGTTTCTAAACTTTACGATTTAATATAAAATTGTTGAAAAATAAAAATGAAAAGAAGTTAAAACGCCCATGATATAAAAATAGCAATACCAACACCACAATAAGTTGATGCGCTATAACTGTGGCTTTTATGATATTTTTACTCCTGTAAACCAGTGTATGTGTGCTCTACACATACACTGGTTGAAAATTATTTAGGCAGAGAGGTAGTAGTTCCACTTCAGCCATTTCAGTCCCCCTTTGACATTGTTAAAGAAGGTTAATGATGATTATTTCTCTCAGAGCTAAATTTAAGACAATATATTTCATTTCTCTGTTGTAAGACATACATGTAAACGTTTACTTGCCTTGTAAGCTTTTAAATAATTTTGTTACTCCTAATTAATAAGTATGCATTTATTTTTTGTCGAAAAATTTATAGTTTCTCTGAGTTGTAAAATAGTTACTGGATCTTTCTTAGAGTAGGTTACTCAGACTGCCAATTAGCATCAAAGCACCTCATTCCGATTGTGGAAAATTAGTATCAGAGTGCATTGTGATTGTATCATTTTGCAGTATATATTGCAGCATTACCAATTCGAGAATAGTAAAGATCAGTGGCAGATTAGATATTTAATGGTCTTTTCCGCCCATTCCTGACAAATAAGCTCAGCGATCAATGGGCGAAGTTGTTTCCAAATATTATTATTTCATTTTTATCATAAGTGTAGCAGTGTAGCAGTTTTGTTTAATGATATTGCGGTAAAAGATTCCTCGAAGTTGAACAGATGATCTCAATAAATCATGTTTTTCTCTCAGTCTCCAATAAATCCTGGAAAAATAGCAAGTCTCCAACTCTCAGGTCTAGCTTCCAGAATTTTTTATCTTGTGTAAATAACCAAGTTTGATGTGTAGATATACGAGACCGAATTAAATATTCTAAGGACTAATATATATCTTATATTAATGTAAATGTAAATCAGTACAAACTATACATATAATAAAATAGTAACTCATTTCCGTCCGGCTGTCTGCTTTTCATTTGTGTTCGCATTACGTAAAAACTACTAGATGTATTTTAACAAAATTCCAATCCAATTTAGGATACTTTTTTTTCTGCAAAAATATCTCATTTCCAAGAGAAAGTGGATAAAAAGCAGTAAAAACGCAATTTCCGGTTTAAAGGTACTGAAATGTTCGGTTTAAAGCTGGGATATTTTCAACACTGTTATATTTAATTTAATTTTTCGCTAAAACGAAGTTACATCCAGAAAAGTAAATAATATCTTTATACATGATATCAGCCAGAACGTAGCAGAGTACCGATCAAGAATTGTTTGTTCTTGAGTGAATTGATGTCGAATACACAGTGCAACAGTGAAAAATATAGTCGGACTTTGCAGTATGGGTTAGATTCTACTACCAAAGGGTAGTAAAATCCTATACTTAATTTGTCAATTTTGGTGACCAATGAGGCAATTAATATCTATATTAACTGCGTTACTTTCTTTGGAAAGGGATACTAAGGCTTCGCTTATGGAAACACTGCAATTGCACGTTGTGATTATTTTCAAAATAGAGTTGTAAACGCCTCCGGTGTTATTTAAGGCGAATTAGTTTGAAACTAGCATAGCCAATTTATAATTATATATAGTTTTACTTCGCCGTCGGTTTAGTGCTATGTGGTAATACCGGCTAAGGAGGGCGCTGTTACACGCATTATTATAAAGAGAAATTAATACATCAGAGAAATTGATGTTGCCACTGCTGAGTATTGAACTCGTGACCATTGCTTAGTAGTCACGTGCTAACGACTTAAGCTACAGCAGCCCCTAATTTTTATTTATGAGCCTCGAAGGATTCTGAAAATTAGTGGAGCCTTCAAAAAAGGTGTCATCAGTTTTTGTCAGTTTGGGTTAATACCTCTGTTGACGTATGTCGCGTTTTTATGGAGTTTATTTGTCCTTTTTTTGCCGATAGGCTGCACAAGATTTCTCGTTGATGTAGAAAAATTGTTCTTTCCTAGCCGGTATAAAAAAAAGCAGTACTGACTTTTTATAAGCAAGAAAATAAAACAATTCTTAACTTAATGCACATCTCTGCCATCAAACGCCTTCTATGGCTTATCCATCCCTTCTACTTTTATAATCCAGTGATCCACTGATACTCATCTAAAAAGAGTAGTAAAACGCGTTACATTTTTAATTTCCGTAATTTGAACTTTTAAGAAAATAAATAAAAAAAGTCTTAAAAAATATCGAAATTTATAGACATTTTTTTAACCAAAACAAAAATGAATAAAATTAAGAAATAGAGTGAGAAGAAGAAAATAACTGCAGGCATTTATATCCATCTTTTACTCCATAGTAACACATTAAATTGTTTAATAAAAACTGTAACACCAACAGCAGCAATAACAAAATCATTAACATTAAATAAAACAAAAAATCCACGAGAATAAATAAGAACAGCAACATTTTAGAAACCAGCTAACGGTTATAAGTTGCCGCAAAGTATGAAGAATTGAAAAAACTAATACAAACATGCTTTTGAATGCACTATAACACTACTAGAGTTACACCATTTCCTAGGCAAACCGTTTTAAAGGTATTTTATCTTTTAATTGTTGCAGGGGTGCCGCCTACTGGGGCTAGGTAGTGAGCTAGTCTGTTAATCAGGGGGTTGTGGATTCGATTAACACCAAAATGTCTGGGTATTTCACTACAAGGTAATTGTATTGTAACATTAAATAACAAAATAAATAAATGTTGCAATATTGCCTTGTAGCATACAATCTAAAATAACATAACTTACATTTATCCAAAAACTAGTTGTGCCCAGATACATTGTGTGCGTCCTGACTATATTTTGTTCGATTTTGCTTTGAAAGTAATCCACACCAAATTTTAAAAAATTACATAAATTTAAAAAATTATTGGAAAACTTTGTAAAAGGTTTTTAAAATATTTTAGTAACAATATTTTTCCACAAAGTTAAAATACAAATCAAATACAAATTTTATTAAATTGATTTAATTTCTACAATATTAATTTACGACTCCATAAAGTATATATATTCTGGATTCTTACATATAGAGAAGTTATTAAGCGATGTCCGTCTGTCCGTGTTCGGTTAGTAATGTCATTTGCTAAGGCACCAGAAGAGATACAAACACACCAATCTGTTAGGCATAGTTTCGAAAATTTTCGGACTGCAATTCAGCAACATCGGATCATTACTTTGGAGGCTGGGGACCAAGAACCCCGCCCACCTATATTTTTCACGTATTTTATTTTTTTGTTTAGCTTTATTGACTCTCGTTTGCTTCTTTTGTCATATAAATATTAGACCGCAAGGAGTGCATACAGATCTTGGGAGATCAATAAATTATAAAAATTAAATTTTTTTAAATATTTAGAAAAAACGTTACAAAACATTTTCACAATTATATTTTTTCAGAAAATTTTTCCAAAAAAATTTTTTAAAAAATTTTTTAAAAAATTTTCAAAAAAATTTTCGAATAAAATTTTACAAACGATTTTCAAAAAAAAAATATATTTTTACAAAAAATTTTTACAAATTTTTTTAATTTTCGAAAAATTAAAAAAAAAATTTCAATATTTCTATGAAAATGAAAATCATGACTGTAATATAACATATTTACTATTAAGAATAATAATAAAAATTGACGAACAATTTTTTTTTACTAAAAACGCATAAAAACTGGAAGAAATCAACCAAACTACCAAATCGTTCATAAAAAAAGAAAGCTACCAATTTTGGTCTGATCGGACCAAAGTGGAATCCCTATTCACATTACAAAGAATTTTATGAATTCTAAAATCAGAGAGGACCGTCAAACAGTCTATCGCTGTTTCAGTCTCACATGACATGACACATATTACCCACCTCTAAAAAATATTTTAAGTCTTAGTCGGAGAGTAACTTGCCTACAAAGTACGTGATATTTAAATGTTAGCTTACTTTTAATAATGAAAAACTGCTTATCTCTTTCTTTCTGTCTTCAGCTATTGACAAGGTTTTAATAATGGGCCTTAGTAGCATAGAATAGAACAGTTTTAGTCATTCAATTAAATTAAATGGACCCAATTTAATTCAATGATTCAAACCGATCATTTTCTTTGGAAATGGTTTAATAGTTGTATATTGTTCATGAAACATAGTACTTTGTAGTTAAAAACGCTACTAAAATATCATCTTTAGCGGCGTATAGGAAACGTGCACATAAACTCTCCCACACACTAGCTCCTTACATCAACAAATTTAATGACAATACTAAAAAGTTTAAGCGTTATTATTTTCTTGGTTAAAAAATTATGTTCTAAGGATGATGAGATGTTTTTCCCTAAGAATAAAATGAGGAAATTAAAAACACCAAAAAGATATAAAGAAAATGTTTATAAGATGCTAAAATGGTAGATTCATGACCCGAACAGAAACCTTTTTAACTTAATATTATAAAAAATAAAAGAGAAACATAAACCTTAACCTCCTAAAAACATAAACTAAACTATAAATGCAACTTTGCTTGCACCATTTCTCAGCAAATGCAGTGGAAAACAAAACATTTTAGCATTTGTGAATGACACTGTTTAATCTGTCATATCATTTATAGTTGGCCTACTATAAGTAGGCATTCATATCTTAAGTCTAAAAAATTATATCTTTATTAAAATATTTATTCTTCTGATTACTGTTAACTAAATACGTTGCGATGTTTGCTTCAACCAATGGCCAATTTATATCTTTGTGACTTTTCCAATTTTTAATATACCCTGGAGAGGCTGTGGTTATTTGAAGAATTTTATATTGGCGTCAATGAATATTTATGAATTTATATATTTATGAGCTAGTGCTCCAAAATAGGATTCCATAATTTAATTTTAGGGTTTAGGTTTAGGAATAAAAATATAAAAATATTAGGAAAAACATATGAGGAGTTTGCAATTTAAGCCAGAATACCGAAATACGCACTCATTGCTCAATTATGTGTGAATATAAAAACATTTTAATATGTTTCTGCTCCTTTTGACACATGTGTGAGACTAGAAAATATTTTCTGTTTGTTCATATATGAGTGAGAATATTTATTTCATTCCTTTCTATTCAAAAGCAAATAAATTAAATTTTTTTTTATTTTTTACGCTAGGGCTCATACCTGAGAATTTAGAATTTAGTTTAATTTTCATAATTGAAAAGATCGTGGAAAAATATTCGCATTAAGCATTCGCATAAATATATGTATGTATGAATGGGCACATATTTTATAAAATACAACTACGTTTAAGTAAAAGAGAATTAATGAAAATATGCTAATTTATTACCTATCACATCTGAATAACTCGGATATACTTAGCTTTTCACCACTTATTCTGAACCCTGATTTAAGCTTTCGGTAGAGTTGCTGTCGATGACTCAGTTTGTTTCATGTTGATGAAAGGCAGTTGATTTCTGAGATTTGGTTATAGAATCTTTCGGGCAAGTTTTTATTTATCAAAACTTAATTATTTCTGGTAATACAACAACAAAAAGTCTGTATATGAAAACATGTTTATTTTTGTTAATAATGAAGTCCTCTAATTTTTTTTTAGAATTTTTTAGACACCCTTCAGTCCTCAAAGATTTCAGGTGCTCGATTTGTAATTTACGATAACGTTAATTTCTTGAGTCCTGTGCTAGCATTATTCCTTACTCTGTATCCTTTAGACTGTATTGATTTCAGACTGTCGACTGGTTACTGTCGACTTTCCTCCTCATGACAGAGTCACTTTTCTAAGACCCAGATCGCCAATGGCATCCATATTTACGATGTATCTTGCCGGAGTTCTATGCCTTATGGTAGCCAGTTTCGGAATATTCACAAACACTATCTCATCATCTTTTAGGAATAGTCTGCATGTATTGAGATTTCCTTTGCCAGACGATATTTAAAGTTTGTAACATATCTTTGGCAAAACAATTTAAATAAATATTTTCACATTTTTAATTTTCCAAACCGGAAGAACCTTTTTCGAGTTATGATTTTATATAAAGCGCTACCTTCATTTTATTCGAGAAGTAGATCCAATTCAAAGCCTGTAACTTAACTGTTAGGAAGTAAATGAATGTATGTAGAAAATATTGACATACACCCCGTGTTGCAGAATCGGTATGAATCGGTAGGATAGTTGATAATGTGGTTGACGGGATCGCTATTTTATTAAAAAAAATGTGAAGAAACGCAAACAAAAAAACCTAAAATATATTAAAATAAATTCTGTACCAATTTTTACAATTGAATCATAACGAAGCAGATAGCTGTTGTTAAGTCGGTATGATTCACAATCATGAATCAAAGAGCGAGTTGTCGTCAAAACAAGGAATTAGCATGTATCTCACTTGCTGTATTGAATTGTCACCATAAAAAGTTCACTCCCAAGAACAAATTTCGAATTACCTCGTATGATACGCTTTTTAGAACTAGTGCTTCAAACTTTCTAAAATAGTTCCTATAAAAGCAAGACAAAATTTTCAAGTACGAAATCCTTTTTAAAAATCGCAGTTACACTAAAACTTCCCTTTAAAATATTTTTCTACTCACATTTTTCCTACACTGTATTTTACTGCGCTTACTTCTTTTAATCTTGCAGCGCATATTTCAGCAATTGGGAGTGACGTCGATGGCAGGGGTTATTTTTTTATTAGTGTCGCTTGTAATAGCATTGTTTGTTATTACCTTTGTATTGCTTTACTAAATGCTGAATAACGCACATTACTCAATATTCGACAAAATGCGCCGCCGTTCTGCTGCCGGTTGCAAACATTTCCACACATTTAACTTATAATTTTGTGATTTTTTATGGCCTCTAGTGAAATTTTTTGATGTTGTTGTTTTTATATTCCTTTATGCCAAGGGTTTTTTTTTAATACAAAATGGCTGTTTTAAGATATAATTTTTGCAAGTTTGTTGCTTTACAAGCTCTTAGTTACTCATAATTTTTTTTTGTTATATTTTAATGCAGTTTATAGTTTCTTGTTTGCACATTTTTAGTTTATTTACGATAAATAAAAGTTTTGAGAAATTTTTGTTGATGCAACTTATTTGTTTGAGTAGCGACGACTTAAGAGTGAACTAAGGATAGAGTAGTTTTAAAATTTGAGACAACTATAAAATTAATGAGTCATTAAGTATCGAGCCTTATGCAGGTTTTTAATTCAGTACACGCAACGATAAATATGGCTCTGAGAATAAAAGGAAACCCTACACCTGGAATAAAAATGATCAGAAGGATGGACTGCAAATAGAATGAAGGAAAAGTTCACCAAAACGATCGTAGACAAACAAAATGAAAAAAATTACTTCCTTAATACAATTCATTATGTCAGACTTTACTAAATCGTAAGTGCTTCCACAACAGTAGTTGTTTTAGTTATCTTATTTCTAACATAAATGTAATTTTTAAAAACAAATTAAAATTTTAGTTTTTTAATTCTTTATAGTTTTGTTTTAAAGCTTTTAATGTTTAAAAAGTATGAACTTCAAGAAGTAAGGCGTGAGTAATTATATCTTGCAATCCTATTTGATCTTTTTAAGCTAAAGCTTGGGGACTTAAGCAACGAGGCACACCTTGGCTATAACTTAAGTACAAAGAAAAACGCTATCAGATAATATAACAAAATTATAATATAACAAAATTCTAAAGCAGTGAGTAGGCGGCTGATTTAAATTAATCTTAGGTAGTTAGATGCATGACTTGCATAGTCTTAAGTCAGATAAGCATTTAATTCATATTGGATTAACAGAAGATACTAATTAAGTAAAAATCTGGGTTTAGAATTTTTTAGCATACATACATGAAAGGTGAAAAACGAAGAATTTCCGTGTTATTACTCTCTTTTACATAAGTGTTTGTAGTTTTTTCCATTTATGAACGTTTTTATTTATAAGTGAGTGTTCATTTATGCAATTTCTTATGATTTTTTTTTAAACATTTTGTTACAACACACGCTACCAGTTGCACATTACTAAATATGTGCTTTTACATACATACATTTATGCTTAATGCGATGATTTTTTTACTATCTTTTCATTTATGAAAAATTAACAAAATTGTAAATTCTCATATATGAGCACTTGCGTGAAAAACAAATTTTTTTTATCTATTCACTTTTGAATGGAAAGTAGAAAGATCATCCCACTCATAAATGAAGAAACACAAACTATTTGCTAGTCTCTCACACCTGTATAAAAAGAAGCAGAAAAAAATTAAAATGTACATACTCACACACAGGGATCGTAATAGTTATAAGTTTTATTAAAAAAATTACTTTTTAATGATTATTTTTCAATTTTTATTTTTTGCTTGAAATATAACAGTTATTTTTCGAGTTTTATTTTTTGATTAAAAAATATAATAGTTATTTTTCAAGCTTTATTTTTTGGTTGGAAAATAAAAGTTATTTTTTGAGTTTTATTTTTTGCTTGAAAAATAATAAATATTTTTCGAGTTTTATTTTTTTGATTGGAAAATAAAAATTATTTTTAAATTTTTTAAATACATTTTTTTGAGTTTAATTTAACAAATAAGAGGTTATGTACGGACTCTGGAGATAGTTTTGACCGTAAATCAGTTAATATTAGTTTTAGTGAATATTAGTGGAAGTTGTTAGATTGAGTATATATGTATGTATGTATGTTTGTGCAAATCAAAAGTACTTTTATTTTTCAAGCAACAAATAAATCTGGAGAAGTAATTTTTATTTTCCAATCAAAAAAATAAAACTCGAAAAAATAACTGTTATTTTCCAAGCAAAAAATAAAATTTAAAAAATAATTATTATTTTTTAAGTCAAAAATAAAACTCAAAAAATAACTGTTAAGCAAAAAATAAAACTTAATAATTAATTTGTAAATTTGAGTTTTGTAATAAAACTCAAAATAATAAAAATTAATGCACGTAAAGGTAGTCCGCGTAATAGCGATTATATTGGTGTACTTATTAATCTTGTAACATATCTCCTTCATTATGATTTTTTTTTTTTTGTTAAAATTTGGGAAATAATCATTATTTGCGATCCCTGCTCACACATGATTGAGCAGTGAGTTAGCATTTCAGTACTCTGGTAAAAATACAGAAAGGAAGAAGATTTGTCTAGTGACACAAAAATGCTTTTAAAATAGCTGCATTGGAATAAAGTTATCGCTTACAACAGCGAAGTCTAGTACTTACGAACGTTCAAGCAAAATCTAGTTGTTTTTAGTAGATTTCCTTTAAAACCCACTACGAGTTAGTCACTAGATTTTGACGAAATGTACTCATAATCTAGTGTTACTTAGTGATGCAACTACGGGTTTTCCTCAAATTGTACTTAAATGTACTACGCTGTAAAAGAAAAAATTAAAAACAAAGAGAAAAAATGCGAGTGGTTAAAATTAAAAAAGTTAAAAATATACAAAATTATCAGTTTAATATTTATAAAAAGGAAAATATAAAATAATTTGCAAAAATAAAGTTAGTGAAATTCTCTCTCTTCCTCAAAATTTAACACTTGCATAAAAAATTTGCTCTATAGAAAACAGGTGTTATGTAATAGAATCTTGTGTAATGAAATCTTTAAATTGTCAAAAAATAAAAACGTAATATAAATGATCTAGATTTTGAGAAGCAGACCACTTCATAATGCGACCCTTTTGGACCCCTTCCGTCCATGATTATAGGCAACCGAAATGTAATTTACGACAACTTTACCTTCATTGAGTCATGTGATATAAGCAGCCTTTAATCTTGATATTAGTGATTTCAGACTATCGACTGGTAACTGTAGGCTTTCTTTTTCCTCACGCAGTCTCTAGTAATTGCTAGCATTTGTTTAAGGCTCAGATTCCCCATGACATCCATATCTAACAAGCTTCTACCAGCGAATATTCACACACAATATGCACTGCCATTCCAGCCTCTTCCAGGCATAGTCTGCAAATATCATCTTCTTAGATTTTCATCTTGTCTAGATGATACTTGAAGTTTTCATCTGATCTGTTACCAAAGCTGTTATCCAGCTTAAGGTACTCATATTATACCTAAGAACCTTACTGGCCTTCTTGCCCTTGAGCCTGCCTAAACATTGTAGCCTCCCTCCATCTTTTCAGTTTTAATGAGTTCACCCAGCGTAGAGCTTTAGCTCGCATTATGAAGAAATTCACAGGACCGCTGCTTCATTCCCAGTTGTGTCTATGTGTCTCTTAACCTTCATCAATGTTACCTCATTAACCGAGTCACATCTGTTAAGTTTTAAACCACATTCCAGCACAACTAGACTACAGAATAAGTTGAGCTCACCTGAGTTTACGCCTGCTCTTGCATAACCGTCCATATGACAACCCTCAGTAAAAACACTGATGCCGTTTTTCATACCCTCATTTTCTTCTACTCATGCGTTTCATAGGCATTTGAGCTTCCCTGACCTCCTTACTACCTAGGTCCACAATGCTGTTATATGCCATTAATTCTATTAATTATGCTGTGATAAAATTCATTTAAGGAGTATTTTTGACCCGCTCTAACCGTAATTTTAGTTTCTGATATCACACGTTTTTATCAACTGAAACTGCTTGTATTGCATGGGTAGACGTCAACCGGGATTTATACATTTTTTATTACATTTTTTGCTCCTTATTCTATTTTCAAATCTTAATTTTTCAACACACAGTCTTGTAAAATATCACCCAAATGGTTTATCATTGCAATCCGTTACTTTACAAAAGAAAAGAGGAGCCTTTTGAATTTTCACTTCATTCCTCATACTTTTTTCTTTGAAACTGTGTTGTAAAAATGCGTTTTAATGGTTCAATAAAATAACGAAAATAAGAAATTTTGTTCCTGCTATCTTTTATTTATTTTTAATGCTGCAATGTCCGTTACGGTAGTAAAATTTATATTAATGCTAGAGAAATTGTTGCTACATAAACCCAAAAGTTCTACATATAAAAGTTTGCAAAAAATTGAAAACAATTAGTGTAAATAAGCAGTTTGCTGGGGAAAAAAATATAAAATAAAATTTTGTTGCTTTCTTTTAGTGTCATACTGGTCAAAAGAAAATGTATTTTGTATTTATGATTTCGCAAACAAAAAGCTGAACCCACTTTAAGACAACAAAGTTTGAAATGATCTTTATGAGGCAATACATTCTCAGTTACAAATTTGTAATAGGAAAAATTTCGCACTTAAATAGATTTTGATTAAAAATGAAAGAGTGAATATTGAAATTTCACATAACTAATAAAAATTTTTAATATTAAAACACTGCACTTCCTCCAATATTTCTTTAGTCTGCATGCCTACAGTAGCTCCTAGACCTAGAAATAAAACTTTCAGCTCAAAATAGACTGCTGACCAGATAATGCAACTGAGCAACTATTAAGTATTTCTAAATTTGTCACCGCAATATAAATTGGGTTGAGCTAAAAAATGTTGGCAGCTATTCAAAAATTTATCAGGAGTTTGAAATTTTATTTCCCTTGCGCCCACGCCAAAATAATGGCATTGAATTTTTGTTTTTTTGTTTGAGGGTGCCTATTATGCCAACAATGTCCCATATTTAATTATTGTGCAAATTCTTAGCTTTTTATTTGAAATTAATTAGATACACTTTGTCTCACTTTCCACATCAGTTTCTAATTGTATTTTACACATGTGTTTCAATTTATATTTCTTTCTATTATTATTCTTTTTTTACTTACAAAACAAAATGAACAAAAAATATACAAAAAAGGACATTTCTAAAACAGATTTTCATGACTTTAAAGTGGGTAAGTTTTTTTTTATTTCGAAGCGCAACAGCAGCTCTTTGGTTGGTTGTTGTTTATAAGCTACGACTTTTACCCAAATGTTGCGTTGTTGTTGATGTTAGAGATGGATGTTAAATAATCATGTCTTTTACGCTTAAATTAAAAAGAAAATCAACCAAAAATGCTTAGAAACATTTACGGTGGACAATGCCAGGGCCAGATTCATCGTATTCCTGTTTGGAGATCCACATCTGTTGGAAGGTGGACAAGGAGGCCAAGATGGAGCCACCAATCCATACGGAGTATTTTCTTTCAGGTGGAGCAATGATCTTAATTTTAATGGTGGATGGAGCCAAGGCAGTGATTTCCTTTTGCATACGATCAGCAATACCTAGAAGTATCAAATAACATATGCTGAACCTTAGAAATGTAGGAAATAAAAAAGATCTTACCAGGATACATGGTGGTACCACCAGACAAAACATTGTTGGCATACAAGTCTTTTCTGATATCGACATCGCACTTCATGATGGATTGGTAAACAGTTTCGTGAATACCGCAGGATTCCATACCCAAGAAAGAGGGCTGGAAGAGAGCTTCGGGTGAACGGAAACGTTCATTGCCAATGGTGATGACTTGACCATCGGGCAATTCATAGGATTTCTCCAATGAGGTGGAAGCAGCAGCAGTAGCCATTTCTTGTTCAAAGTCCAAAGCAACATAGCACAACTTTTCCTTAATATCACGAACAATTTCACGTTCAGCAGTGGTGGTGAAAGAATAACCTCTTTCGGTCAAGATTTTCATCAAGTAGTCAGTCAAGTCGCGACCAGCCAAATCCAAACGGAGAATGGCATGAGGCAAAGCATAACCTTCATAGATGGGTACGGTATGGGAAACACCATCACCAGAGTCCAATACAATACCAGTGGTACGACCGGAAGCGTATAGAGACAGTACAGCCTGGATGGCAACATACATGGCGGGTGAGTTGAAAGTCTCGAACATGATTTGAGTCATTTTCTCACGATTGGCTTTGGGATTCAAAGGGGCCTCAGTCAACAAAACGGGATGTTCTTCAGGGGCTACACGCAATTCATTGTAGAAGGTGTGATGCCATACTTTTTCCATATCATCCCAGTTAGTGATGATACCGTGTTCAATGGGATATTTCAATGTGAGAATACCACGTTTGCTCTGGGCTTCATCACCAACGTAGCAATCCTTTTGGCCCATACCGACCATCACACCTTGATGGCGAGGGCGGCCAACAATGGAAGGAAAGACGGCACGTGGAGCATCGTCACCAGCGAAACCAGCCTTGCACATACCAGATCCATTGTCTACGACAAGAGCAGAGGGTTCATCGTCACACATTTTGGCGTTTGTTTAGAGTACTAAAAGGAGCAATAGGACGAAATCAAAATTACACACACGTTTAAAAAGGATTCAAATTTATTTTATTTTAATTTGTTTTTTAAATTTTTAATCCAATTTATTTGTTAAACTTTTTAGCTGGATGCTCTCAACACTTACACTGTACTGACACTTGAGATAAGAATGAACAACGGAACAACCGGATGATATGTTTTTGCGAATGTTGCAGCGACCAGAGTGATTCTAGTTGGTACAGATCAACGTCTTTTTAAATCAGCATGATTCCTCCCTTCATATGTCACTCACTTACACTCACGCATATTCATATTCACACTCACACTCACACTTATTTATTTACATTAAAAGATTTATAAAACAATTCGCACAATGGCAACAAAAAATTATTTATTTTAAAATCATTTTTCAGAGAGATTTTGAGAGATGCCAAAAAGTAATGACAAAGAGTCAATGCAACACAGTCTACAACGATCAAATGTGCAGTAGGGCTACGAAGGGAACAGAGATCGCAGTGCGGTAGGCGCAGGACTATGGTATTAAAATATATTTATAATTTATATTTAAATTGTGCTAAAATTATCATATTCAATGATAATAGTACAAATTGTCTTTTGTATTGTTCTCAAAAATCCTACAACAATGATGTCGATCCAACGAAACAACAAAATTCTTTGCAAAATTACCAAAGATGGTATGACTAGAAAATATTTCAAAATACTGTTGCTGCACATTTGTTGCAGAATAAACAGTGGAAGCATATCAAGGTGGAAGGTATATTATATACATCTTGTTTTACGATCTAAAGTTGTTGTGGTAAGTCTTGCTTAAACTAAATCATTTTCAAATTATATGCTTAATAAAATAAAATTAAAAAAAAAAAAATTAAATTTCAAATTACATTTTATGTCTTGATTGCAGGCCTAAGTATGAAAAAGTTTGTGACACGTCCGTGATCATGGGTTGGCCATAAAGCCTTGAGAGGGGTAAAATGGAATCACTATATAAGAAGGACGGTGGTTATCTCTATGAGGTTATTAATAAGTCTTCTTGTGTAAGGAAATTATTCGAGAATAAGAAACTGCTAGAGAATTTTAATACACTAAATCCGATTAGAAGGATCTCGAAGTATAAAGTGTTGTTTGGATATATGCATGAAAATATTATTGCCATTTAAACTGATGCAGAGTTTGAAGATACTGATATCAAAAATCTTGCTAATGATATGATATTAAAAATCCAAAAATAATTTGGCTAAAGTTGGTTTGATCCTGGACCGAATTGCTATCAAACCGCTATCGATAGCGTTTTGATATCCATCCGGTCCAAGAGCTATTAAAAAATGGGCCAAAATCGCTCCACTTGTAATTGTAAAGATTTTAGATTTATAATAAAATAAAAATATAAATAAATATATAATAAATATAATAAATCTAAAATGACAAAATTTTTTATTGTCGCCGTCTTCGGGTTCCAAATTGCAACTATCACATATAAAGGCATTTAACCTTTGTTCCCTATTATAAAATATTTGATTGGGGTCTTTGATTTAAAGAAATATCTCTCGCTTTTAACAACTCTGTAATAAAAGCATATTATCGTGGTGGACAATCTTTAAGGAAGGTTTCTTTTCTGCATTATAATTTAAATCTGCATACACCTAGAAAAGTATAAATAAATAAATTTGATAATCTGGAATATATTGACCTATAACTTCTTTTTGTTATCGAAAAAGGAAAGTTTAACAAAATGGAAAGTTTTAAAATCATATTTTTTTATTTTTATGTGTTTACATCTCCTATGGTTTTTTTTAAATAACCAATCCTTTTTACAATAATGCAACATAAAAATAATTTCTTTATAACTAAGGGCAACAATTTTTTTGTAAATTTTTAAATGTTATTTTCAAAAAAATATTTTTTATTTTCTGATGAGCTACACAAGATTTACCACAATCTCAAATTTCGAGTTGTATGTTAACAAATAAAGCGATCGCAAAAAGTACAATTTCAATCAACATCTTTCAATCAAGAAGGCGACGATTTTGCCTCTGGTTTTCTATTCTTCGATTATGCATCGAAGTATCGGCGCACATAGGAGTATTTTTGCAATCTTGCCGGGCATTACTTTTTTTAGTTTATATTGGCTCTGAAAATTTATTGAAACTTGGCATAGGCTGCTAGAGCTATAAAATAAAAAAAATCGTACCAAGGAGAAAAAAGTTCCCTTTAGAAGATCTATCCCTTCCTCGGAAAAATTAATTTTTTTTAAGTTTTCTCATACTTTTGTTTAGCAATGCAACTTTTATAGTCAGCAAATGTTCAAAAACCTAAACTTGGACTCTGGAGATTCTAAAATGCCAACTTTCGCCCCGCCCCCTTTTGTGGGCAGTAAGTAGCATTATAGAAAGAATTTCATGGCCTCCAAAACAAGATTCTTCGAATGATCACAGTTGCTCCCGGATATAAAAAAATTGAACATTGGCATCAAAAGGATGACCCGAAAATGATAGCAGCAACCGAGACTTATGGCGTTTTCTTTTCTGACAAAAATGTTCCATATATTTTACACTTATTAAATATTCGTGTTCTTTTCTACAAAAAATATCAGAGTGTAAATAAACATTATGTTCTTTTCTAAATATGTCGCACCAAAACCAGGTAAATATGCTACATTTTTTACACTCAAATTTTATTAAGGGTGAGATATTGCCCTTTTTTGTAAATATTTTTTTTTATTGAAAGCAAGCATTTTTATTTTGAATTAAAATTTGTATGTGAAGAAATATTTTATTTTATACGTCACATAGGCATAAATGTTAAATGTAAAATCAGTTTGCTTTTGTGTTCTTTTGAAATCATAAAAAAGGTCACATTTTTCAAGGGCTGGGTGATCCATAAAAAGTATTACCTATTAATAAGGCAAAATATTTTTTAAGAAAAGAAAACGCCATTAGGTATGAGTAACTAATAATGTACATTAGAGATACAATAAATAAAAAAATATAGGTCTGTCTCTATAAAAGTAAAAGGCAATTAGTAAAAGTATTAATGTCCTAAAAAAGTAGATATCAAATCGAAATAGATAATACTAACGATCCAAATTTGGTGCTTATTTATAACAAAAATAATTTCCCGCAATGATATTCGTTAACATACAGAGGGTACAATACCCTTTGTTAATTTCAAATCAAAAATTTTTTCCCGAGAGATACATATGTATATGTATATTTGTAGAGTTTGTTTGGTTATTATGTTCAGTGATTTCTAATATAAGAAAAATTTTATGAAATGATTCAATTCATATTTATCAGGTGGCCACAGTACGGGGGGGAAATGTATATAAATGAATACGTATTTTGACAGTTAAATTTTTCCCATAAAATGGAAGTTTAACCGACAAACTCTATATAAAGGGTGTTTTTTATAGAGGTATATAACTTTAAGTTGCAATAAAACAACGATGGATTATTCGATTGACATGAATTTTATTTATCCGAAAGATAATCTTGTGGCATTACATTTTAAATATGATTTCTGGCATATGGCCGCCACGGCTGGCGCGGATGTAGTCCAATCTGGACGTCCAATTTTCGATGACTTTTTCCAACATTTGTGGCCGTATATCGGCGATAACACGGTGAATGTTGTCCTCCAAATGGTCAAGCATTTGTGGCTTATCCGCATAGACCAATGACTTTACATAGCCCCACAGAAAGTAGTCTAGCGGTGTTAAATCACAAGATCTTGGAGGCCAATTCACAGGTCCAAAACGTGAAATTAGGCGGTCACCAAACGTGTCTTTCAATAAATCTATTGTGGCACGGGCTGTGTGACATGTTGCGCCGTCTTGTTGAAACCACATCTCCTGGGCATCATGGTTGTTCAATTCAGGAATGAAAAAGTTAGTAATCATGGCTCTATACCGATCACCATTGACTGTAACCTTCTGGCCACCATCTTTTTTGAAAAAGTACGGACCTATGATTCCACCAGCCCATAAAGCGCACCAAACAGTCAGTTTTTCTGGATGTAATAGTGTTTCGACATACACTTCAGGATTACCTTCACTCCAAATGCGACAGTTTTGTTTGTTGACGTAGCCATTCAACCAGAAGTGTGCTTCATCGCTACACAAAATTCGCTTATGAAAATCGGTAACAACGGTAATCTCGTTTTGGGCCCTATTTGCACTATTTGCAAGCGTTTTTCAGGCGTGAGTCTATTCATGATGAATCGCCAAAACAAACTGAGAATAAATCACTTGACATCTGTTAAATCGGTCGCAATCTTGAAAAGTAATGTCAACTTAAAGTTCTATACCTCTATAAAAAACACCCTTTAAAAAAAAATTAATTTTTTCTACCTTTCTAAATGTGACTTGAAATATTATATTGAAATGTTTTGGAAAAATGTCATGTACTTTTTACTGTGTATCAACAATAATGGTTCAGAAACCATAAAAGATAAATACCTGGGTATTAACAAGAACGATGGATCTTGAAAACTTATCATTTTTTTTTTGTTTTAAGTTTCTCACAGGAGTAGCAATAAGTATTTAGGTAACGACATACGCAAAAAATTTTTCTAAAATTTAATAAACGATATAATCGATCACCTAGCAGATTTTACACTCACCTTTATTTTATAAATTTAAAAACGATTAAATGAAAATATGAAATTTATTGCATTAGAAGTTATTAAGGATTTTTACAATTATTAAACGTTAGATTTAAGTTAAACTTTAAATAAAATAAAAAAATGTTTTTTTTATATATTAGATAAAATAAATATTATTTAGATAAAATAAAAAAATGTTTTTTTCCTTTTATCTGTATAATGAAAAGCAATTGTATATAATAATTTACAATTGTGAATTAAAAAAAACATTAGTTAACTCTAGGCCATATTTTCGTAAAACACGAATTTTATCACAAAATGTTTTAAACGTTTTTTTTATAAAATATTATGAAATGCTAAAATTTGTAAGTATTAACTTTACAATAAAGAGTAACCTATTTTAAAACGATTTATATATAGAAAATTAGGCTTTTACGAAGCATTTAAAAAGTTTTGATTTTTAATTTAAACGAAAGTACAAAATATTTATAAAATAAATATTTTTTAAAAATTACGAAATCCTAGCAACTTTAAATTAAAGACTTGATTGAAATTAGGGAATTGAGGACATTTTGGTGCCAGTTTTTTCCTTATAAAAATCTTTTTGAAATAATTTTCTTTTGTAAATTTTGTGTCATGTCGATAAATAAGTTTTTATTTTATTTTATTTTTTATTTTAGTTCACAACTAAACGCTACCCAAAGTAGAAAGGCACGAAGAATGACAAAGATGGATGTAGCAATCCAGAAAATGCATTACATCGCTAAAAGGTTTATTAAATAAATTTTCATACGAAATCAGTTTTATAAACTTTTTATAAATCAAAAATAATTTTTATGAATTTGCCCCTAAGTGTTTAAAATAAAATTTCTCCCATTTTTCTTTAAAAATATTCTTACATTCATATTGAATGGTTAGAGAGAACATACGAACTTAAGCCTACTTAAACCTTTATATGTATTATGATAAATAGTTCAACTAATAAAATATAATGCTACATTTTAATTTTAGGAAACACAACAAAATTATCTGGTAAACGTAGTGATAATGTTTCCTTTGGATATCAGAAAGTAGTATTTTTTTTATCCATTTTCTTTTTTTCCTAAAATATTTGACCACTAATTTAGTTTAGAATTATTTTGTATATTTTTTTGAACAACTAAATATAATAGTATTTCCTTATAAGTACATTTATTTGCCCTTATTACATGCAGAAGATGTCTAAGTATATGGAAACATATAAAAATACAAATATGCAGTATTATTCATACATTAACGAGGTATCGTTTACCTATTCAAATATAAAAGATCAATTAGTTTTTGCCATATTTGTACATTTTGTTTAAAATTTCTATAGTTTGCTGCCAACTTATCAAAATAGTTCTTTTTTTAATTTAAAAAAATATTAGATAATAACCGATGACAAATGCATAATTATATATTCATGCTTTAAAGAATTATTGTATGTGGCAGATACATATAAGCATTTGTCCGAGTACATATTTAAGTGTGTGTATGTTGCTTATTTCACAGATACAACAAATAATTATTATAATTACGAGTAGTGTTTTCTGTAATTATATTAAATGTAAGATACACCGCAGACAAAAAGACAATAAATACGAAACATTTTATTAAACTAAAAATAAAAATTACAAAAGTAAAATAAAAAATATATACATATTTATATAAATATGTATGTACGAGTATATGTACATATTATGTATATATGTGTATATATATGAAATATATTTTTTCATTTCAATTCTGTTATTTTCTTGCAAGCATCGACATTAGCAAACAAATGAAAATAATTAAATCAAATTATTTTTTGCAAGATATAAAAACATTAAATATTCAAGACATTTTTGATAGTTCGTTCATTATTATTATTTTTTTTTTAATTTCCAATACACTCGTACACATACGTTTATAAGAATATATCAGGTCGTTTAGATTTTATAGATTTACATAGATTATTATTATTTTGCAATAAATGCAAAAAGGGTTGGGCGTAGTTTCATACAGTGCTTTTCCTAAATAGGTAGACCAATTGCATTGAACCTTATACTTAGGGTGACAATACCAAGTTGTCTAAAGTAGATTACCTTGGTGTATTTAAAATTAAGATCGATACGGTTGTTTTTTTTTTTCTAGTCAAGATCTTAAAAGAAAAATGCACCAATATGAATTATATCTAAGAGTTAAAAGGATATTTTACTTTTTTTTTTGATTTTTTTTTGCGTCACCATATGTGGGTGTTTCGAGCTTACCGACTAAACAACCCCCTTGTTACCTGTTGGGAATGATATCCACCCGGGGACCGCTAGCGCATTACCTCATCAGCAGGAATACGGACATTCGATTTCGTTCAGTCATACAGCAGTTAAATTAATCTGCGTTAAAGTTTCTGACTGCTCTTTTACCTCAGTTTATTTCTCTTTCTGTGGCGTCTAGATCTTGTTACGCAAGATTTTTTCGCAACATCTGGCAACTGCTCGTCAGTTATTTTTGTCTGCTATCATGCTATCGATAATATTTTCGACCGTTAATGGTTCCGTGACACTCGCAGTAGTTAAATTAATCTGGCTGCTATTTTACCTCAGCTTATTTTTCTTTCTGTGGCGTCTAGATCTGCTTTCTTGTTACGCAAGATTGTTTCGTAAAATCTGGCAACTGCTCGTCAGTTATTTTCGTCTGCTATCGTGCTATCGATAATATTTTCGACTGTTAATAGTACTGTGACACTCGCCAGTTCTTGTCGAATTGCTGAGCAGCGAGACAACTTAAAAAAATATGCTCTGCATGATTATCTGGATCTGCATTTTCATAAATGCAATAGGGAGTGTCGCATTTATTCATTCTGTGAAGGTATTTCCGGAAATATTCATGGCCTGACAACATTTGGGCCAAATAGTAATTAACATTTTTATTTCGTCTATTTACCTACTCTTCCATGTCTGGGGTGAGCCTTGCAGTCCACTTGCCTCTTGTGTCGGTGTTTCACCTGTGAAGTCAACTCTCTAGAATCTTCTGTGTTAGTAGCTCTTCTCTCCTGGGTTCTGTGTCGTTTTTTTTTTTTTTGCTAACCATACCCTCCTTCGTCTTATTATCTGAAGGTCTATTGGGGTCATTTCCACTATCACTAGTATAGCGCTTGCGGACACCGTACGTAAGCAGATGCTGCTCGTAGTGCAGCTGTTCTTTGCACGGCCAGCACGCATAAAAACCCACCCAAAGTAGATGAGTGCAAAGAATGCTAAAGACATATATAGCGATTAACAAAATGTATTACATTCTGCTAGTGTCTAAAATAAAATTTTCCCATTTCTTCTTTAAAATTATTCCCATAATTTGTAATTAATATTCCTACAACTTGAGAAAGAATATAACCATCCTAAAATTCATTTGTGTTAGTAAATATTGTTCGATTAATTAAAATTTAAATATTCAATTTTAAATTTCATGCAACGTTTTCAGGTACCATCCCCAACAGGGCCATATATATTCCATTTGGAAAAATGGTTAAAGGAATGGCAAATAAAGGTTAGTGATTGAATGTCGAATAAAGAAGCAATTTCTACACCAAATCTTGAAAGTCCAATACAATTAAACACATCTTACTTGGAAAAGCCTTATAGAAGCAAAGTTATATGCTGAATGGATTTATTTCAGGTTTATTTAGATTGCTGATAGCAACACACATAATTTGATAAGTTGAAAAAAAAAAAAAATGTTAATGTTGTTGTTTCTAAATAACAAATTTCGTAATTGGAAAAATTGATAGGCGCCTCTAATAGAATACCTGCGACTGTTTATTTTGCTAACCATTTGCAAAACATGCCATGAACGAAATGAAATGCATGTGGTTTTAATTCGGCAATAAAAACTATATTTTTAATTTGTCTAAAAATCTTAGATGAACTTGTTTCACATTGTGCCAAAAATGACGAGAATGATCATAATGCTGCTGTGAGTGAGGGCTGCTTCTGTTAGAGATGCTAAAACTCTCTTGATCACACTAGTGAATGTCATCATCATCATCATAAACACACTCAATCGTACGAGCAAATGATGATGCTTCATTGATTTGCCAAGTGGCTGAGTAGTTATTTATAAATTCTGAAGGAATGTTTTTGTGTCTCTAGATGCAGCCATATATTCACAAAACTACACAATTATTCTAACTTGACAATGCATTTTTATTTTCTTGAATTTTTATTTTCTTGCATTTTTTTTCTTACTTTTTTTTTTGTAGAAATTAAAAAATACAAGCGACAATTTTTCAGTATTTTTAATTATTTTGAATTTTAGGTAAAATGTGTTTTTTCGGAATAATAAACAGTTTACGAATCATAAATTTGTAGATAGTAAATTATTTTAGATGTCATTTTTAAATTATTAATTTGTTTTTAAAATGTTTGTTAAACGGAATATGAAGATTTTCCAATGTTCTTGAAATGCTTTTAATATGTGATTAAATGTATGGAATTGAAATTAATGTTATGAACAAAAAAAAAAAAAAAAATATATATATTTTACTTAAGTGGACATTTCTATTAAAGTATAAAAACAATAAGTGTTAAAAATATTGTTTTCAGGGTTAATAAACAAAGGCTCAATACGTAACTCTTTTGTTTTTGCAAGAGCCATAATATTAAAGAGCCATAATATCAAAAAAGGTGTACTACTATGGCCGCTATAGCAATACTTGCTGAACATTAGAGGGTGTTGCGAATATGATATGATTTTCACGTATTTGGCCTCAATTGGGGACACTTTAAATTTACACATAGTACATTTCAATCTTTACCGATGGCTCCAAAGAAGACTCGGGAACTGAATCGGGGATTTTTTCCTGAGAATCTCGATTTTTCGGTCTCACTCAGGTTTCCCTTTACCTGCATACTGTTCCAGGTCGAAATATCTCTTATATTGTTAGCGGCAAAAAGTATTGGGGAACTTACAACAGAGACGACGGGTATTGATTAGCTGCCATTAAGGCGCTTAACTCTCAGCCCCTACGACACCATGTAAAGATTATTCTTGCAAACTAAATATATTAGAGTTATATAGCGAACTGTGGAAGTAGATGGTCGTCGGGGCATCACAATGGATCTTAGTGGTCTCCGAGAGAACTCGCTTTGTACAGACGGCCCACTTAACTTAACCTGTGATTTACAATGTCTGTTATAATTTAAAAGTTTCAGAAATAATATGAATTAAAATTAAAGGCAGATCCCAATAAATCGGAAATTTTACGAATTTCGCCATATTTTGTAAACGTTATCGTCAGACATAAATATTATGTGTTAACCGGTGTCCCCGTGGAAGACTTTTGTAAAGTATATAATGTTCTTTTCTTTTAAACTGAAGAATGCAAGTAATAAACATATAAAAGTAAAAATTAAAGAAAAAATTATAAAGACGTAAAAAATATTAAAACCTTGTATTCCGAAAGTTATATATTGAGCGCAGTATAGAACCCTATGAGTGTGCGTCTGACTTGCACTTGACTGATTTATGATTTAATGAAATTGGAATATGGAACATAATTTTTTATAAACTCAAATGCTGAGATAGAGATGTTTTTTAGACAAATTTATTTTGGCAAAACTAATTTGCGTAACAGATATCCTTCATTAAAAGTTAATATTACTTTATAAACATTACAAAATCAAATCGAATTTTCACTGAAAAAAATCGTCAGAAAATTAATAAAAATATTTGTAAAATTTTGTGACGTCGCACCGTGGACGATTTGATGAGAAGGCCGTCAGAAAACCATAACTTCTGATTGGATTGGGTATAGCGGGATAAAATGCAAAAATCGACCGAGAAGAAAAAAAGTTATGGAGGGTTTAAAATACATTTTCATTTTTAGTTGAATTTTATTTTGAAACTGAAGTAGTAAAATGCGCTAAAACAAGTATTTTATGTCTTATATTTTCAGTTATAAATAATACTTACTAATAAGTTTTTAACTAAAATTTTTTCCAAAAATACCAAAGTGTGACAGATATTATGAAAAGTGGGCAAAAAAAAAAAAATATTATTATATGGTTACTGACAAAGTTACTGCAGAAGTCAAGATCCTACTAGAAGTCTCTTACTGGCCGCCACCACTAGCAGGGGTAAGTCGACATACTGACAGAAAAATCGGTTACGGCCAGACCCACCATTGTTCTTGCCAGCCGACCATGACGAACCTGACCACATAACGGCCATGACGAAAAAAATTCTATTTTCGAAGGCGCTGCTTTCGATTATCTTATTTTTTATTCTTATACTATATAAGCTAGAGGATCTGGAAAAGGCATGTTTTTTTTTCAGTTTCAAGAGTAATCCTATAAAAGGGGAGAAAAAATTATCAAATTTTTTCACTGCTCTACCATGGTCAACTAAGATACACATCCAGTTAAATTGGGCAAACAAAAAAAAAAAATATAAAAAATAAAAAATTTGAGTACTTTACAACGTTAAAGTTACGAATTTTAAATTGGCATTGAGAACAGCTATGAATACAAAAAAAAGCTCCGGCTTCCTCCGAGATTAAGAAGATCACTTTTCAAACTAGACACGTTAAAGTAAAGAATATAACAAAAATATTATCCAATTACAATACCGCAATGAAAGGAAAGGATTAGGGTATACAACGAATTTTAAAATTTCCTGTAATATTATACTTTTCTTGTGTATATACATAAATGTAGATAAGGTATTCTGTTATCAAACAAAAGAAGGGTTCATCTCAATATCTATCTTCCCATATTTATCACACTTCTATAAGTTTATGTTTCTGATTTATGTTATATTATGTTAACAGTAGAATTTTTAAACTCAAAATCGTCTAGTTTTTATCTCAAAAAAAATATAACCTTGAAATTGCCACAATATTTTAAATTTTGCTCGCTTACTAAGAGAAAAAATTCATAAAAATTTGCTTAAAGTTGTACGCTTTATTTTCAAAAAACTGGATAGCCTATAATTCGCTCATATAATTAATAGACTAATATATCAGTTTGTAGTATTAACTAGCCCTTTAAGACCATGTATAATTTTTGAAAATCAAACAATCAGCAATGCTCTAAAAAATTTGCAGGTGTGAGCTACCCCAATTTGAAAATTCATAGCGTCCCACCGTCAAAACTTTATCTCAGACACTCCTCTTTCAAACCCATGTCAAATTATGCATGAATCGGACTAGCCCTTTACGAATGGCTGAATTATTTCAATTCTGCCCCACTGTGCGACTCACTGTGGCACATATTTTGAGAAGGAGGACAAAAATCATTTTTTTATGGTTACCGATTTCAAGTTTTATTCTTATTTGCATGTAGATACCAGTGAACGTAGGGAGCCAAAAAATTACTAATCTATTTCAAGAATATCACTGCGAATAGGGTTGTTCAAAATGGACTTTCTTGGCATTTTTTTAATATTAAAATATTTTTATAAATTTTATTTATTCTTAGAAAATTTAAATGTTTAAATTGACTATAACTTTAAAAAAGATTTGGATGCAAAATTAATTTTTTATTATTATGTACCTTATAATCTGTTAGTGCATGAGCCTGTAACGGGCACCTAATAGGTTCCTGTCTTTACCAGGAGCTGTCTAAGTAAATACCTATCAACTACCAGTTTTTTTGATTGAATTTCCTGCTCACATCGAGCACTGTGTGGGACATTTTTTCTTCATTACTAGGAGTTTTTTATAAAACCACAAAAGAACGTGAGTATCCTATAGCGAGGAATAGGGGAGCCTCGAAAGAGGTGAAGAGATCATTCGCTGAAGGAAAGCTGATTTTAAAAGGCCGCTATTTTTTGACCCCCTTCGTTCCTAAGTGATTTCTGGTATCCGACTGGAAATTTACGAACACCTTACTTACATTGAGTCTCGTGCTGTCACTAGCCTTTTACTCTCGACTGTAGTAATTTCAGACTGGCGACTGACTGATACATGTCGAATTCTTCCTTATCACAGAGGTTATGGTAATTGCTAACATTTGCTTAAGGCTAGGTCATCACAGCATCACCATATATTATGTATCTGCCGTGGTCCAAAGCCTTCATTATGTTAGCCTTTTTTCAAGCACAGTCTGCTAGTATCAGCTTACCATGATTTTTAACTTGAGAGTCCGTGACCTGTCACTAACGCAGTTAACCATTTCCATGCACCCAGATTATATCCAAGCTCCTTCATGATCTTCCTTCCAACTTGTAGTAAAAAATTCCAGAGTCTTTGGTGGGAATCGAACCCACCTACTAGCCCGCCGAAGCACCTAATAGGCCGCTAAAGATTGACTTGAATATCTCTAGACGGGTTAATCTCTGAAAGTGCTCCTGAGGCAATAGTCTCTCGCCAAGACGTCCATAAAGTTCATTGGATATAATTAAAGTACAGAAAGCTAGATAACTGCATCAGGGACAGGTCATGAAAATTTCTAGTATCTAGTGCCTGTTCCGCAGACTGCTCCGTGTAAATGTGCATCACTGGCTAGCTTAACGCTTAGAAACAAGACCATATACGTATGTAATGTGGATACGATAGAGGATCATCTAAGCATTAGACAACTGCTAGAAATTACATGAGACTGTGATGAGGAAGAAGGTCGACAGTTTACAGTGCCCAATGTGAAATCACTAAAGTCGGGAGTAAAGGCTAGTTAGCATGACACTCAATGAAAGTAAGGTAGTTGAAAGTTATTAATTGGCTTTCTTAAGTCATTGAGTACCGCAGGTAGTCTCCCATAAAGTTAGTGATCTGCCTGGTTATTCCGCCTGTATTAAAAAATAAATAGTCTTGGAGCCATAAGTAAAAAGAAAATTACTGACTGGGAACTGTTAGAACGTTAAGTAAGTGTTAGCAAACTATCGGTAATATAGGATTTTTGGAAGATTAATCATATTTGGGATTTAATTTAAAATTTATTGTACAATATTTTTCTGAAAATATTGAAAGCTGGCTTATATACATATATCCTGGTAGTATAAATATATGTGCCTGTATAGACTATTGAAATTTATTTATGTAATTCTGAATTATTTGTATGCATTTTTGCTAATAATTTTAACACGCACTGGTGATTTTTATTTGCTTAAGTCAAGAACTTTTAACGATATTGTGAAATTTGTTGCTTCAATTTTTGGTCTATTGCAGTTAATATTTTGCAGTCTATCCCGTTAATTTTCAAATGCTGATTTTCTCATGCCTTCGTGGAGGCATAAGGTATTACCTTAAATGGCATCCTATTAAAACTTTTTAAATGTGTGATTATTTTTATATACGAGTACACACATAGAATTGAATTTGCTAGTGTTTGTGTATTAAAACTGATGTTTATATAATGGTATGCGTAGCTATTGCTGCATTTTAAATTAGCACACACTTTCAAACACGAAACTTATTTTCATTGTTGTTAGTGCAGACGTGTGTCCATAGTTCTGCTGCACTCTTTTTCGGTAACCAATTTTGTTTTTTAGTTTTATTAGGTTCTTTTTTTAATATTTTTATATTTATTTCTTTTAATGCGAATGTTTGTTAGTGTGTTTTCATTTTGGCCATCCCTTACTCCACATTTTTTTTTCATGAATTGTCCAAAAAATCCGAAACAGAGGGCGGAGTTTTGCCAGTTTTATTTTACATATTAAATTAATGTGTATGTGTGTGTGTGTGTGTGTGTACAAAACAATCCCGCTCTTTACGCACACAAATCCACGCACCAAAGGCATATATAAATACATTATATTTTTGCTGTTATTCAACTTCCTGTCTTTTCTCTTCACCGGCCATTTATTCTACATTTAAATATTGCAATTTTTATTTTCAACAAAAATAAAAAAACTGTTGTTTTGTTTAACATTTTTTTAAAACTTTTTTTGCATTTAAAAATTTTTATTTTTATTTTTTTGGTGAATAAAAAATATTTGATGCCTTTTCTTCTCCTCTCATAATAAGTTTATGCTCAGTGTTTTAGGTAGAAAAAAAGGTGTTCACATGTGAAATGCATTTACGGATGTATGTGTCCATATAAGCCCACTACAGTTTCGCCTGCATTCATATTCATTTTTGTTGCGGCCAAAAGGCAAACATTTATTAATGTTGTTGTTGCTATTTTTATTCATATAGCAGCTGACTGACCATTAGTTCGCTTTTGGTTCTTTCTGTTGATGGTGTGAGCATTTTGCTCGCATTATATGTTTGTGTGCAGTGTACAGTCAATGGGAGAAAAAAAGAAAAAAAAGCAACAATAAAATCTAAATGAGTTTTTATAATTTTTTATAATTTTTTTTTATTTTTTTTTTATTTCTTTTTTTTATAAAAAACCTTTAATATTTGGAAAGTGTAAAGCAGTGTGTTGGAAAAATAAAACAGCCTACAATTGTCCCACTTGAGTGTGTTGGCAGGATGAAAAACGTTAAACAAAATCTATACATATGATGAGTTGCTGTATTCTGTTTTAATGTGTATAGGAATTAAATTAAACAGGAGCGGTTTATATCAAAATTATTAAGTTGCTGTGGCCATCTAGAAGAATTTTTAGGTTTTTTAATATTTATACAAGAGTATTTATTTATTTTATTTTATTTTATTTTATTTATAACTAGCTGACCCGGTCCGCATTGCAGGTCCTAAGCAAACATTAGCGCTATTTTTAGCTCTATTTGACTACCTCTAACGCGAAAATTTTTCCTTCAGCACTTTTTCAGAAAAAAGAGCAATTTTCTGTGGCGCCATCGTCGAAAATTAACCCCACCAACTTAGGAACCTCCGTCGGCTCATGCGCAACAATTTTGCTAAAGATCATACCATCATCAAATGTACAGCTTACGATTTAATTAATTTTGAGTAATTTTCAATGCCGCCACCTGTCAGAAATTAGTCGCAACAATTTACAATCCTTCATTGGCTCATTCGCAATAACTTTGCTAAAGATCATAGCATGATCAATTGCATAGTTTACGATTTAATTCGTTTTGAGTAATTTTCTGTGGCACCACCTGTCGGAAATTAACCCTACCAACTTAGTAAC
Source organism: Phasia obesa (assembly GCA_949628195.1). Lineage (NCBI taxonomy): Eukaryota > Metazoa > Arthropoda > Insecta > Diptera > Tachinidae > Phasia > Phasia obesa. The sequence continues at coordinate 121,029,484 of OX451218.1, forward strand.
ATCCTTCGGCTCATGCGCAACAACTTTGCTAAAGATCATACCATCATCAAATGCACAGCTTACTATTTAATTAATTTAGAGTAATTTTCCGTGGCGCCACCTGTCGGAAGTTAATCGAACCAACTTAGAAACCTTCGCCGGCTCATGGGCAACAACTTTGCTTAAGATCATAACATGATCAGATGCATAGTTTACGATTCTATAAAGGACATACAAACATACAAACATAAAGACATACAGATATACAGACATACAGACAAACATTCATTTTTATATATATAGATTAAAATTGTTTCGAGTTCTGAAACATTAAACACATAGACGACAGCAGGATACAACCTGAACACGATTATTTTGACAACTTCATATCTACATGGCTACACGACCACCTTTGTGGCTGTAGCTATCTTAGGCTAATTTATATTTTTGTTTGCGACAATTTTATTTTATTCAACAGAAGCAAATATCACAAAAGTAAAAATACAAATTCATTTACAATCAAAAGGGTTTGAACAAATAAATTTATTTGTTTTGATATGATAAAAATATTTTTTTAAAAAGTAATATATTTTTTTACAAGTTAAATATTTATTTCTATAATATATTTATTGTTTTGAAGTATGTAGCTATCGTGTTCAACATAATTCAGTAGGCGACGAGTGTAGCCAAAGGCATTTGTAGTCGTGTTGCCGTGTTGCTGTTGTCTATGTGTTTAATGCTTGATGCAAAGATCTTGAAATTTTTTCTAAAATATATTTGTTTGTAGGCACTTATGTCTCTTATGTTTTAATTTACATTTAAAATGTCCCTTAACAGCTCGATAGCTTAAAAAACTATAACGCGCAAAAATATGAGTATGCTTCTCATGAAAGCTGGATATACAAAAATATTTACTGAGTACTCCTGTAGACCAGTAACTAGTGCGCTAGTATATTAGCTTGTTGGTCATGGGTTGGATTTCAATCAAGCACTCTGATCTATTTCACTATAACGGACGAAAATAAATTCATACTATTTTCGATATTTTGTTTAAATTTTATTTAAACTTATAAGCGCTTTTAAACAACAGACTTTTTTATTTTATTACAGATACGAACGAAAATTCCCCCTCATAAAAAATTTTTTCATATTTAATCTGCCAAAAGTAAAATAAAACGTATGACAAATATTTATTGTCACAAAAAAAAACCGAATAAAAATTTCTCATACGCCAAAGTCGCCCAATTATATTAAATTCCTCCTAAATTGCCTTTGATGTTAAACGCTACTGTACTATTTTTATTAAACAATATTTTTTTAATGCAATAACAACAAAGTCAAATGTAATATTTAAAAAAAAGTAAACTATACACATATGCAAGTACACACATAATAAACCAAACAACAAAGAGTCGGCCATAAATACAACTTTTTGTTGTTAACTTTTGCTCATACCACCAGCATTCAGGAGCATACACCGAAAATAAAAAAGGAATTAACTACACACGCATCTATACGTATTTATATAAATGCATGTACATTAATTACAATCGTACAAGTATTTGGAGTTTAGGATATGAACGAGTTTATGCATTGTATGCTTGCATATGTATTTATATACATACGAGTGTGTATGCGTGTGTTTAATTTTATTTTTGTTCCATTTTTATTTTTTAACAAAAACAGATACACGCACTAACAGTTGCATAATAAATTAAAACTTGCATATTTAAAAATGCAGCCAAATGTATACTCACACACAGACACATTACTTTTAAGCACAGTGGGGTCTTTGAAAAGTAAACCGATAACTTTTAAAAATGAGTGAACTGCTAGAAAAGCATTTAACCAAGAGGCCTTAACAACAATATTTTTGGAACCGAACATTATTTGATTGCTTTTAGTTATAATTTGATTACATCCGTAAAAAACTAATCTACATATCGTTCCGAAGTCGTGTCAGCACTTTCATATAAAAATCGTTACGATTACGGTAATATTTCGGTTCCGAAATCGGAAGATTTTTTCGAACAGTCGTTACGAATTCTTTACAAAATCAGATCATTTGGTTTGGTGGGCATATACATATACCTATATAAAGCACAAAATGTGTTTGTTTCCTCAGATCTTCCTGAAATTTTTACAATTTGTTAACAGATATGTGGTGGGTAAAATAGAGTACTATTTTTTTTTTTAAATTTAACGTGGGCGTAGCACTTTCAACTCAAAGTAAATATTTATCAACGTGTCACTTGGTAACTGTAACAGATAGGTTAATTTAGTTTCAGCGGACCGCCCGGACAAGGCGAATTCCCTCGGAGGCCAATAAGGCCCATTGTGATGTCCCGACGACCATCTACCCACGATCACTATTCCCTATAGAACTCTAATAATGCTAGTTCCTAAGAACCACCTGGAGTTTTCCCAAAGATTAGTAAGCTAATCTAGTATCGCATCTCGGAGACCGTCTAGGTACTGAAAGAGAAGGTGTGGAACTGATTCTTTCTTCTCCTCATCCATACAGATTCTGCAGCACCCTCTACTAGAAATTACCATACTGTTCTACATACGTCCAATCATGCAGTGCCCTATTATGATGCCTACAAGAAGTGATAACGAGTTTTTCTCGACGGTCAGAAGCGCCTTCGTCCTTTTCTTGTCAATTGAAGACCAAAGAATTTTAGTCAAGCTGAAAGTGGTTAATGTATAACAACTGCGAGCCTTTTCTTTTAGCGACCATTCCAGCAGTATGTTAGAGATTTCGGGCATGGGGGCGTCTAGACTCGAGCCGTTCCTCACACAATATATGTCCAATTCGTTTCCACGAATGCCTTCCTGCAATGTGACCCACACTATCCTTATACGGTGTCGTTTAAGTAGGGCTTAAGGTTGTAGGCATGTCACTACACATCTATACATCACTACTTTCGAATATAGGGCCTTATTGGCAGCTAGACTATCCACAAAAATATCAACAACTAACGCCTCCGTCTTAAGTTCCCCAATTCTGCTTGCCTGAGTGAAACTGAAAGCTCAAGATCCTAAGAGTAGATTCCCGATCCAGTTCCTATGGCTACTTTGTCTACGTTGTCCATTGTAACCATAAATAGACATGGCCATACAACAGCCATGTTTTTTCTGTGGCCGGTTCTTTGGACCTCGAATTTTCTTAACTTAATTAAATATAAATCAAATAGCTTAACTCCACTGTGTTTTATATGTACATCGCTTAAATTTTGTTCATATTTTGCCTTCGTCCGGTCTGATGTTGTGGTTCATTTTTGTGCGTAAATGTATGAGTGTGTGATGACCATTTTTTCGTCGATTTTTTTTATTCCATCAATGCTGTTGTTTTGTAATGTCATTTCACTCTCTCCACTTTGTCTGCATTTCATTATGATGTTTTAGTTTTATTTTTTGATTACACGTTTTAACTTTTTTTAATTTTTATTTTTGGTTTTGTTTTGATTCCTTTTTTTTGTAATTTTATATACATACATATGTATATGTGTGTGTATTGAAAAAAAAAAAACGAAAAAGTGTTACAAATAAACTAAAAAAAGTAAACCATGCAGTTTACTGTAGCAGAGAGAATTGCATTGAACTGCAATTGTAGGCAGCAACTGCGGCTGAGAAAAGTGCATTTTGGCAGAGTTGTTGCATGCATTTTTCATACATTTGTTGATGTTGAAAACTTTTTTTTCGCTAACTATGGTGTGTAGTCTCAATAAATACCAGTCAGGCAGTATGGTGAGATTTTTGTAGGGTTCAATTTGGGAGGTGTAGTGTATGTGTATGTGTTTTGCGTAGTTTTATAGGCCTGCTGCGTAATTTGTATATGTGTGTGTTGTTAGAAGTTTTTGGCTGCAACCGGCGATGATGATGTTGTTGATACTTTGCTAACTGATTAAATGCATAAAAACAAAAAAAAAAAAAAAAAAAACAAAAAAAAAATTACAAAAAAGGAAAACAAAACAAAACAACAAGCCTCAATGATGGCTGAATTTTTATTGGCTGATTGAAAATAAAAATATTCTTAGTTTTTCTTGTTTTTTTTATTTTTTTGTGCAGTTTTTTATTTTGTGTAATTTTTTTTTCTTTCGTTTTTCGGTGTTTTGAACGTTTTTTTTTTTTTTATTATTTTGTCGGTCGCGTTAGTTGCATTTTTATTTTACATGCGTGTTTTTATGTTTATACGATTGTTGTTGGCCATTAATGTTCTGTAGTGAGTAGTTTTCATTGTATGGATTGAAATACAATTTTTGAATAAGGATTTGTTTTCTTTAACTAAAATTATCTGAGAAATTATTTTTCAAAGTCTACATTATTTTCATTTGTTTCTATTAAAATCTAATAGACATTTTTTTATTTTTTTGCTTAAAAATTAATATGACATTGTGTAGCAAATAACCCAAAAATATAGAAAACACTATAGATTAAAAAAATTTCGATAATAATTTATTCTTTTAGTTATAAAAAAATAGCTCATAAATAGAAATGATATTGGTGAACCGAAGTAGGATCAGTGTGGTTAGATTAGGGGATTAATATCCAAAGGGAGGTTTTTATTTACTAATGGGAATAAAAAACTAAATTTGGGGCTTGGGGAATTCGTTGAGGTTAATTTAAATATTTTGGGGTTCTTATGTTGATTTCATATACTTTTTGGACTATTGTAATTTTATTATTATTTTAATTGCCCGTTATTTAAAATTTATACTATGAATGGTAAATGAAGATAAAAAAGACGTAACGAAAATAATTTAAGCAACAAAAGTTAATTAACAACTAAAAACTTGCACAAATTAGTCGTCCATCTTTAACCTCTATTTTCTCAGAACTTTACATATGAAATACATTTTTTAAAACGCTATAACTTTGTCAATTTCTTAGATTTTTGAGTGATTTCCTTTGCGTTTTGTCAGGTATTTTGTACTTTATTGAAAAAGGTCAAAAACACAATTTCGACCCATGGCATGTTAAGGGAAAACATTTGTACTTATAAAGATACCTCTGAAACCAACTTGTTTCTACACCCCGCTTTGCATACCACCTAACCAGCTTATGTTTCTGCGGCAAAGCAACCAATAAAATCGTAAATAAGAAATACATTGCAAAAATAGTTGCTCGAATCTTGTTTGCAATGTTAAAATAATAAAATCTTTTAATATCAATCTCAATCAAAATGAGACGTCTCGTTTGGTAATGTGTAGAGATTTTAAATCAATCCATTATCCTTTGCTATATTCTGACCTTTTTAAGACTAATTGGACTGATTGCTGGTGTGCATCTACAGCAGGTAGAAAGTTAGATGTAATTCTGTCATCAATACTAGAAATCTATAACCAACATGTACCACTACGTAGTTTTTAAATTAAAAACTGTAAAAACTTGTCCGTGGTTTTGGTTTAATTCTGCCGTTAAACAGTGAATACTGGAGCGCAATCGGGGTTATAACAGACGGAAGAAAAACCCATCGACTTCAAACAGAACCTTATGTAATATCTAGCTATCTTACATTAGGTGCTTATAGTCGTCCTTATTTGGTTACGTCATTAGGCAGCTTTGGAAAAATATTAATCATTTATTAATCATTTAGGTATCAACCCGATTGGAAACTCGAATTGTCTTTTAGATCCTGACACACCAAATGATTTCTTTACAGTAAACAATCTTAACATACTAGATTTTTCTTATATTCATCCTTCGTTTACAAACTTCAGTTTTCAACTGTATCGCATGATGAGGTCTATACAACTGTAGTGAGCATTCGATCTAATTCCATTGGTGAGGATGGTGTATGTATACGTTTTTTTTAAATTTAGTTTTATATATTTATATTTTTACGTTTTATTACTTCAACTTTTCCAAGTATGGAAAATTATACCAGCGGCAAAAACAAACACCCCGAATGGCCCAAGTGATTTCAGGCCCATAACTATACTTTCTGTTCTTGGAAAAAAATTATGTCTCGTCAAATGATTGATTTCATCAATGTGTATAGTATGCTGTCTCCCCTACAATAAGGGTTTCTTTTTAAACGTAGTTGTACCAACACAGTAATTAAAGTACTTGATAATATCAGACTACCGTATGAAATTGATGATTTATCATTGGTGTGTCAAAGGGCTTTGACAGAGTTGATCATTCTCTTCTTTGTAGAAAACTAGAATACTTTTTTGGTTTCGACCGCAGCGCAGTGCTCCTAATAAGCAGCTACTTATCTCAGCGCGTTCAAAAAGTAGTTGTTGGTTTAAGGGAGTCGTGTTTTAATGCTTATGCTCGATCCAACCAAATCGGTGCTGCTAACCATTAGTAGGAACAAAATCCATTTTAACCAGCTGCAAACTATTAGGTTTGGGGACACCAGGCTTTTTTATGTTGAAATGGTTAAATATTTAGATTTCCATATCTACTTGTCCTTATCATGTAGTGACCATGTGACATTAATAATGTAGTACGCAATATGTACATTACATTGTGTAATTTACGATTAACCTCAAGTTATACACCTTCTGAAGTCAAGAAACGGCTTGTTATACAACTACAACTACTTCTGCCTCTACCTCTTATGATATATGTATGGCATACAGAGATTCAGTAGTATTTTATTTTAGAGAACTATCCTTCTTGGTTGCAACATAGTGGACTACCTAAGCATGCTCAATCTTTTGTTTTTGCACAAATTAATACATTCCGAATCACCGGCATACTTCGTCAATGCCATAAAACTATGGAATTCATTACCTGCAAATATCGGGTGGTTAAATTTTGAGGGCCGGTGATGAATGTGAACCACATCTAAAAGTCAAGTTTTTTACTGCATTTAATTTGAAATTTCTCAATTTCAGACTAACTCAATTTGAACCATGGAAATATATACAGTCGAGCAGCTCGTTAATGTTATTCAGACTTATTATGAAAATGGTCTTTCGAATCAAAATCCATATCGTGCTCTTCGTGATTTTTTCGGTTAATTTAATCGTCCAAATGTGCGTACAATCGGAAAAATCGTGCAACAATTTAAGCAAACCGGGTCTGTAGGAGATGTGAAAACACCAGTGCATGTTCGTACAGCTCGTATTGCAGAAAATATTGCTGCTGTTCGTGATAGTGTGACTGAAGAGCCGTCCACCTCAACTCGTTGTCGTGCCCAACAATTGCACCTCCCACGCTCGTCGTTGATGAACACTGTGCATAAAGACTTCCATTTACACGCTTATAAGTTGCAAATGACTCAAGTTGTACGCCGATAAGCCAGCAACAATTCAAGAGCAAAAGGATAAGATAATTCGGCACATTAGCAGCATAGAACCTCAATCATCCTAAAAAAAAAATCGTTTTTATTAAGTGTAAATTTAAATATTTATTATTCTTGTTTTTGTTATTATTATTATGTTATTATTATTATTATTATTATTATTATTATTATTATTATTATTATTTTTATTATTATTATTATTATTATTTTTATTCATACTATTATTATTATTATTATTATTATTATTATTATTATTATTATTATTATTATTATTATTATTATTATTATATTTGTTGTTATTATAATTATTAGTTTTTTCCCATTACTTTTTAGTTACCATTTTGGACTATAATTTTATTACAATTTAAATTTTTCTGGGCAGTTTTGGAGATAAAATTTATCAAATTTGAACTCAAAAAACTTCTGGGCATCCTGAGTGGGATACCAGAAGGTTAGAGACTAAATAATTGAAAGGAAGAAATGTAAACTTCATTTAAAATTAATGAAAAAAAGGCTAACGCTATTTGATGAATTTGCCAGAGAAGTAGCCTACAAAAAATTCAATTCAAATTGGGTTACAGAATAAGACATGATTTGTAACATTGACATTAATTCAGGATTTATTACAAAAGACTGTAGTGGGTCAGAAATTTCATCTTATTTTTATAGCTACCATTATTAAAAATTTTTTCTCTTAGTTTGTTCTATTCGTTTATAGCGTAGTGTATGTTTACGTTCTGATCCATTATGTTGATATGTGGCCGGGTCATTGATGTTGCTTTTGAGGCATTTTTTTTATTTTTTTTGCAACATGAGGTGGGTCTTGCATTTTTATTTTTGCAATTATTTTGGTTGTTTTGTAGAATTCTTTTTAGCAATTCTTTACTAGTTTATTTTTATTTTATTTTATTTCATACGCGTGTATGTGTTTTTTCTACAATGATAAAAAATTTACAGACGCCATATTTTATTGTCAGTCAGTGTTGTTGTATGCCACAGCAGTTGTTGGAATATTATTATAATTTTGTTGTTTGTCTTTGGGTTTTGTTAAGTTTTTGTTTTGTTTTATTTTGCAACTTTTTGTAAATTTCGTGATTCTGTTTTTTTTACTATTTTTTCCAAAAAAGGCCTACTCCTACTTTTTTTGGGCTGTTTACCGAAAAAAAGAGTACTGAGACTTTACTCACTCTCTCTCTTGGTTGTCCGGTCGGCCTTTTGGATAAGGTTGGGATGGGTTGGGTGTAGCAGTAATGCAAATGTGTTGTTGCATCTAGTATGTAAAATAATAAGGTGGTATTGGTGGTTGTTGTTGTTTTTTTTAATGTTTAAGTGGGTCGTTTGTTATTTAGCATCAGTTTAACAATTTTAACAATAAACCCATCCATATTCATGTGCTATGAGTGCGTGTAAGGACTTGGATAACACTCCTGCTTTATTTATTTTGTTTGGTGTTTCTTTTGGCTTTACATTACAGACATTCTTCTGCAGTGCAAGTATTTTTATTTGTTTCTTTTTTTTTATTTGGATGTTTTGGTTAGCATCGGACAATTGACAATTGCATGGCGCGTAATATTTTATAATCGTTATATTTGCACGCAGTAACCAGTGTTTGTAGGTGTTTTAAAGTTTTCCATACTTTTGTTTTCCTTTTCTCGTTGTATTTTCTGCCATTGCGTTTGTTAAATTTAAATATTTTACGCAAACTAAAAAATTCCCTTTTGGCTACTTACTCATATTAATGCAACTTTTTAATTTTGTTGGTAAAATTGGAAATCTTTTTTATTTAATTTTCATTTTTTCTGTATGCTCGCTCGGATTGCATTCAAAGTCTTTTTTTGTTTCTCATTAATGATTTGCTATTGATTAAGTATGTTGGTGTGTTAATGTAAAAGGGTTTGTGCATGTAGTGGTATTTAAGTGTTTTTGTGTAATTGCAAATTTTGTTTGATTTTTTTCTTTTTTTTTTTGGGTACTTTTGATGAGGCCTATGATTATGTTTATCGACGAGGTTATTCGCTTGAAAAGGTAGTTCTAGTTAAATTTAAATGTTGAGCAAATGCCAAAATGATTTTGGTTAAGAGATATCGTAAATGAAAAAAATTACAAAAAATATAAGGTTGTCTTTTATAAAAACAAGTTTATGTGATTAACAAAAGAATAAATAAAAAATTTGGCGAACCAATTTATCCAGGGTAGGTGCTGGAGGTGTTACCAATACACTTTGGTGTGCCAAGGAAACGGCTAATGCTATAACAGAACGCTCTTTTTTTAGCTTATGCCAGTCTGTTATGTTGCTAAGAAATTTGCGGAGGATAACGTTTAATATTTCAGTTTTACTTCTATACCACATTTCAGGATCACGAAAAACTTCATTTTAACACTAATTGGCGTCAAAGATTGAAAGTGCGTATGACAAAGAACATAAACGAAAAATGTTTGCTATGTAAAACTCTTTAAAAATGATGCTTGTTGACATAACTAACTTAGTAGCTAAGGCTACAACTAAATTTGCTTTATACTCAAATATGTTTGAAGTCTTATCCAATATTTATAAAAAATAAAACTTATTTGAATTGTATTGTAGAATAACTTATGTTTGAAAAATTTGTTCTAAAATATATTTCAAATATATTTTATTTTTATAAATATTAATACTTTGAAAACCCAAAAATATAAAATCTTTCTGGTAGACTTTCTTTCGTACAATTACATTTAAAACAAAAACAAATTAAAAAAAATTTCTTTTTGTTTTACATGGAATTGTACTAAATTAAGAATTCTTTCGACATGATAAGCCAGGCACACGCAATTAAAAAACATGGTTGAGGTAACCATAATCTGAAAGCAACATATTATGATTGAATTATATAATTGTAGTCAAATCATATTATTATTAAAATAACAATAATATTGTTGCTTTAGATCTATATTATTGTCTAACTTAAAAGTAAAATTGTAAAATAAAAAATTTCGTTATGAAACAAATCAAATAAATATAGTGAGATATATCCCTACAAGAAATGGATGATTAAAACTAACACATGAACAATGAAAACTCATACATACACAAAAATAAAAAAATGAATGTGAGTAGCAGAGTTGAATTTTTTGTGAAATACTGCGTGTTTTTAAAATATTAAAATAAATATAAAATATGAAAAGAAAATAAATGTAAAAAGTAGTTTAGTGCATAAAAAAGTTATTAAAAATATAGAATGTGTTAACATGGAGTCGCCAGCATTCTTTCCTTGAAGACCCTTGTTGCTGCGGAAGAGGTAGGGCTGAAATTAAGGACAGCAAATTTTACTCAAGCAATAGTAACTAATTCAAATTTTTACTTTATTATTTTGTTCTTCACAGACTTCATACATATTTGCATAAGCTAAGATCAACGTCGGGGAATACTGCTGACATCCCCGCAATCTGCCCGGAAGACCTGCTAGAGAAGTACAATGAGGAAGATGGATGAGAAAAATATGCTTCCGGGAAGCTTATGTGAGTTGATAATCATTCTCGAGGTATATACATACATACTTTGGTCTACTTAAAATATTTTATAACTTATATATTCATATTTCAGATGCTTTACAGTAGCAGGGAGCGATTGAATTTCAAAAAAGAATGGCAGTAGAACACAGTCATTATTGAGCGAATAAAAATATTTAAATATGTAAAATTATGTATTAAATAAATATGTATAAATGTAAAAATATTGAATCTGTTTCTGCACAATTTTGCTTAGTCAGCTGTGAGGGGTTTATTCATCCTGTTTGAGTAGTTGATTAATTTTTACATCATAGTTGATACACGCACGGCGAATTCACAATTCACGTACACAGTTTTTTTACTCACTTTTGCATTATACCCTTAATAAAGTGAACCTAACTTTCTTATACACAATGAGAAAAATTCTGTCATCAGTGAGACTCAAATGATTGCTCAATTGACGGTCACTGTTCTTGTAGGGATATTTTTAAAAACATACCTTATTTGTTTATATAAAAAATCTTATAACACTGAACAACAATGAATTTGTGTCGGGCTTAAAAATACCCAGTTATTAAGTATTTTCACCCCCTGAGTTCAAAAATCACCTCGAAAATGACCAATCAGTTCTTGTTTTCAAGATACAGTAACATGTCATTTTTAGGGTTCCGTACACAAAGTGTAAAAACGAAACCCTATTGTTTTCGCTACAATGTCTGTCCGTCTGTCCGTCTGTCCGTATGTCCGTCTGTCCGTCTGTCCGTCTGTCAGCGCCTTTTATCTCTGGAACCGTAATAGGTAGACTCTTGAAATTTTCACAGATGATGTATAGTTGTTGCCGCTATAGCAACAAATACTAAAACTTATAGGGTGTTCCAATAGAGAGATGTTATTTACGAAAATGTGTTTATTTCTTGAACTGTAGGATGGATACACTTGAAATTTACAAACAGTTATTAAAACTTAGTTCACTATATAAACAAGTATAAAAAAATAAAACTAAAAATTAAAGGGTGTTCCGATAGTGGTGTGAAATGCATGTATAAGGCATAAGTTTTGAACCATAACAGGTAGACTCTTGAAATTTTCACAGAAGGTGTATAGCGATGGCCGCTATAACAGCAAAAATTAAAACTTATAGGGTGTTCCGATAGAGAGGTGTTATTCACGAATATGTGTTTATTTCTTGAACTGTAGGAGGCATACACAAAAAATTTACAAACTGTAGTAAAAACGTAGTTCTCCTTATATACAAGTCGAAAAAATAAACCTAAACATTAAAGGGTGTTCCGAAAGTGGTGTTATTTTGAGTTATAAACCCTAAGTTTTGAATCATAGTATGTAGAATCTTGAAATTTTTACAGAAGATGTATAATTTTGCCCACTATAGCAACAAATAATAAAATTTATAGGGTGTTCCGATAGAGTGGTGTTATTTACAAATATGTGTTTATTTCTTGAGCTGTAGGAGGCATAAATAAAAAATATGGAAGCAGTAATTAAAACTTAGTTCGCCATATAAACAAGTCTAAAAAAATAAACCTAAAAATTAAAGGGTGTTCCGATAGTAGTGTGATTTGCATGTATAAAGCCTAAGTTTTGAACCGTAATAGGTAGGCGCTTAAAATTTTCACAGAAAGTATATAACTGTGACCGCTATACTAGTAAATACTAAAACTTATAGGGTGTTCCGATAGAGAGGTGTTATTCACGAATATGTGCTTATTTCTTGAACTGTAGGAGGAATTCACTAAAAATCTGCAAGCACTAAATTAAAATTAGTTCGATATATAAACAAGTCTAAAAAAATAAACCTAAAAATTAAAGGGTGTTCCGATAGTGGAGTGATTTGCATGTATAAGGCCTAAGTTTTGAACCATAATAGGTAGACTCTTGAAAATTTTACCAAAGGTGTATAACTATGGCCGCTATAGCAAAAAATATTAAAACTTATAGGGTGTTCCGATAGAGAGGTGTTATTTACGAATATATGTTTATTTCTTACAAACAGTAATTAAAACTTAGTTCGCTTTATAAACAAATTTAAAAAAATAAACCTAAAAATTAAAGGGTGTTCCGATAGTGGTGTGCTTTGTATGTATAAGGCCTAAGTTTTGAACCATAATAGGTAGACTCTTGAAAATTTTACCAAAAGTGTATAACTGCGGCCACAATAGCAAAAAATACTAAAACGTAGGGTGTTCCAAAAGTGACGTGTTATTTACGTTTATGTCTTTTTTTGAGCTGTAAGAGGAAACCACTTACAATTTGCAGACTGTAATTAAAACTATGTTTGTTTTATAAAGAAGTATACAAAATTGAACTTAAATATTAAAGGGTGTTCCAATAGTGACGTTATTTGCATGTATATATCCTAAGTTTTGAATGAATAGGTGGAATTTTGAAATTTTTACAGGAGGTGTATAACTATGTCCACTATAACAAATAACAAAAATTAAAGGGTTTTCCTCCAGTGACGTGATTTGCATGTATAAAGCCTTATTTCTTGAACCGTAACAGGTAGACTCTTGAAATTTTGTACAGAAGATGTGTTGCCACGGCCGATATGACAATTACTAAAAATTAAAGGGTGTTCCGACAGTGACATGTTTTTCACTTATAGTGACTTATTTTTTAATCCCAATAAGTAGATCTTTAGTATATTTATAGAAAGGAAGTTGCCATGGCCACTATAATGAATAATAAAATTAAAGGGTGTTCCGACAGTGACAAGATTTTATAAACCGTAATATAAAATCCGACAGTAGATGTGTCACTTCGGCCGCTATAACAAATACTTAAAATTGAAGTGTGACCATTAGTAACGTGTTTTTCACGAATATTACCTTATTTTTTTAACCGCAATAGGTAGGCTCCTGATATTTTAATAGAAAGTGTATTACCATGGCCGCTATAAAATCAATTACATATTAAAATTTAAAGGGTGTTCTACTTATGATGCAATTTTCGCGAATATTACTTTAATTTTAAAATTTAAAGGTGTCCCATAATACATAAAGAAATAAACAACTGGAATTTTTAAATTATACTGAACATAGTACGGAACCCTACGTGTGTGAGTTTAACTCGCACTTGACTAATTTATTTAATACTCAGCTTTCACTTGGTACGCCTGTTAACTGACAAAACCAACAGTTGTACAGCTATTTTGAGGTTATATACGTGATTTCAGTTCTTCAGATAGTGCTTGATGTGGTTTCTGTTGCTTTCTTATTCGAATTTAATGCTTTGGAGTAATATTTAAGTGTACTAAACCAAAATGCCACGAGGTTGTGTGAATTCAGTGAATAACTTTTGTTACATTTGTGGTGAAGTAACATTTTCGTCACAGAAACGCAATCTTACTCTTGCTGTTGAGACTGCTTATAAGCATTATTTTGGAGTTCCGGTAGGTGACCAATCAAATATGCTGAACACAAGTGGAAAATCTGTGGTGATATAAAGGTCATCGCTATACTTTTAGGAATGCAACTGGGGTATACTAAATACTGCTGCTTTTTATGTATGTAGGGATAGGAAATCACATTACATTCAAATAGACTGGCCTGCAGGAAATCTTGGCCCTAGTGAAAAAAATGTTGTTGCCCTGCCTCTCGTCAACCCGAAAGATATATTTCTTCCACCACTACATATAAAACTCGGTTTGATGAAAAATTTTGTCAAAGCCATGAACAAAGAAGGAGAGGCCTTTAGATATTTCAGGGAAAAATTTGCTTTCCTAAGTGATGCAAAAGTTAAGGAAGGTGTTTTTGTTGAGCCACAAATTCGGGAAGGATCCTGCGTTTGACAGAGTTTTGGAGGGGAAAGAAAAGGAAGCTTGGAATGCGTTCAAGGGAGTTGTTAAAGGTTTTTTGGGGAACAAAAGAGAAGATGACTCAATTGGTGAGGATACTTCTACAAAAATATCATAAACTTGGATGCAACATGTCTCTCAAAATTAATTTCCTCCACTCTCATCTAGACTTTTTCCCTCCTAGCTGTGGTGCGGTTAGTGATGAACACGGTGAGAGATTCCATCAGGATATTTCTGTAATAGAACAAAGATATAAGTGCCGTTGGAATGAATCAATGCTTGCATATTACTGTTGGTGCGTGTGTAGGGATTCTCCAGAACTCACCTACAAAAGACAGGCCAAAAGAAAAATGAAATCCACATGATGGTAATAATATCCAACCTGCCAAGTATTCTGCCATTAATTTTCAACTCCAAATTAATTTATAATGTTGATAAACTTATGGTTTAAAATTTACTGATTTGCCTCAATTTCTTAACGTTATATATTTTGACCCATGGTGTATCACAGAAACTAGAGCTAATAAAATTTTTTCATTGTCATTTTCGTTTTTTTCAACCCAAAATATTTGAAAGATAATCCTGTAAAGTAAGATTCTAATAATTTAAAAAATTCAACCCAAAACTTCAAAAAAACCAAACATTATTTGTTTGTTTTTAGTCATAATATGCTTACATATGAGCAAACTTATGACATTTTTTTTTACTAATAATATATTATGGGTATAAATACAATATTATTTTGGAATACTAATAAAACTTTTGTTGTAGTTTTAAAATCATATAGTTCAAACCAACCAAGTTGCGTTTTTTGGTTGTAGTAAACATTTAATAATCAAATAGTAACATAAACTTGTTTGTTGTGACTAATGATAATGTTGTGATAATGATTAGAACAACTAAAAGTTGTTCATCGCAACAATATAATAAAGTAGGGGGAATATCGAAGCACACCACTTCTTAAATGGGTTCCTTTTCTTGTGACAATACCATAATCATATTTTTCTTTGCGTGCAGTTAGACTATAGGAATCTAATCATTAGACTAAACAAAACTTTTAATCAAATAAAACTGTTTATGCATAGTTAGTGCTGGTCAATGCTTTCGACTTAAAAAAAAAAAATTCCGATGTCCGAAGATTTCAGGATAAACATTTGAATCCAAACCAATCTATTATATTAATGTGCATAATGTTAGTAATTGCAAGTCTATCAGGCTGGAGGTTGTAGGCTCGATTCCCACCAAAGACTATGGGTGTTTAACTATAACGAGTTATAATTGTATTGTTACATTTAATAAACAATAATCTTGACAAGTGCATCAGAAATTATACTACTTACTTTCCGTCCGCTGTTTATGCCGTCTAAACAGACACCGACCACTCTAAACGGATACAATTGCTGAGATAAACTATCTGGTATGAACTGTCTGATAGGACAATATATTTTATGGTCTTACATTAGTTTCTTCTTCAAGCTTGTGGTTTAGTACGACTTCCAAGAAACAGAGCACTTGTATTCCTAAACACTCTAAGTCTTACGGAAGAAATATCATCCGCCTTAGTATTTTATTGTTTGTTCTTTAATATTAGAATTAAATCCTCACAATTAACTGATAAGCTTGACATTAGGAAAGAGGTTTCTAAAGCCATACCGTCGGGTCGGTTAGCAGTTTATAGCGCTAGCAGTTTAAAGTAGTAAAAGTACATAGATGTTTTTACCGATTCAAAGGTACTTTAAGGCATCTTTTATTTTTGAAAGCTTGATAATTTTAACACTGTTGCATAACAGATGGCGCTGTTTTAAAATAAATATAAATATGAATTACTGCCAAAGAGCCAATTGAATAAAATTTGTACTTGATTTTTATTTTGACTTTGTGGAATTACATTGTTATTACAATATTTTCAACACATTTTACAGAGCTTTACAATGGTTTGTAGTATATTAGAATTTTATATACATTTTGAAATTAAAAGTAAATTTATATAAATCCTTTATACATATATAGTAAATAAGTAAAAGTCAGAGCAAAATAGAAAAAAATATTTTCAGGACGCTCACAACATGTATGGGCACAGCTAGTCTTATATAAGAGAATGGATGAGCTATTATAGCGAAGACCTGAAGAAGATTTTCACCGGGAAATTGGAAATAATGATTTAAATCGTGTCAAGATTTTTTAAGGAGCGCATAATCTTGATTTTAAACCTCTGAATTTATGCCTTGGATTAATTGTTTTTATTTTAAAGATTTTATTCACTTAATGCGATATACAATTCACGTACAAATATGAGACTAAAAATATCTCTAACTAGCTAGAATTTGTTTCATTGCTTAGTCTATCAGTGTTTTTTTTTTTTTTTTAATAAAATAAAATGGGCCCTTATAGCTACACTAAAAAAAGTTTAACATTAACTATTTTTAGTTTATTTAAGAAGTTCTCGGTTAAGTTAAAAATAAATGAGAATATGGTTGTTTTAGGAAGATATTTTTTTTTACTTTATGTGACTGTTGTTAAAGAAAGACAATAAAATACCGGTTAAAAGTTAATTTTATTCTTCTATCACTACTGAGAAATTATTTGAGTTGCAATTTACAGGCATGTCACAATTCCCTTCGGAATTGAAATTATCCCGTAGCTACAATTCTGATCGGAATTTATATAAATTTAAATAAATAAAATATAAATTTACATTTATATTTTATTTAAACCTATATTTTTTATTTTCATTAAATAATAATTTTAATTAATTTAAATAATTTTCTTTTATATTTACACTTTATTAAATAGTCATATTGAAGAAATTTCCTCAATATAAGTTTTTTTTTTCATAACTTATTTATTGTATCTTCAATATTTTTGAACTAACAATAATTACTCGTATCTTAACTCTAAGATAAAATATTCTTTTTAAGTCCAGCCAGTGCTAGACAAAAATAATGTTTGTTTCACGGATTTTGCAATTATTTGCGGGTCATCCCTCTAATGTACGGCCAAGAAAAGCAGTATCTCTTCTTTTTAGTCGAATATAACCAGGTTCATTCAGCATGTTGCGCGCGAAAGGGTTTGGATCAGATTCAAGCCTCTTTAGATATGTGACTGCATGTTTCGCTATTTCTGCTTTAACTGATGGCATGTTTAGGTCTTTGTGGATGTTCGAATTTTTTATATACCAGGGAGCAGATGTAATAATACGTAAAATCTTTGAATTTTTTCTACATTGCTAGCTGAGGCAGTGCCCCATAACTGAATCCCATAACACCAAATTGGTTTGAGGATCGACTTGTACAGTAGAAGTTTACAATCTAAGCTCAGGGTGGAGTTTATGCCAATAAGCCAATTTAGTTGTACTGCTTTTATTTTCATTTGTGTTAACTTGAAGTCAATGTGGCTTTTCCAAGTAAGGCGACGGTCAAGATGTATACCCAGGTATTAAACGTCTGAAAGCTGTGGTATCATTTGGTTATTTATGCGAATAGGAGGGCATGAGTCCTTACACAGTGTGAAAGTTATGTGAGTACATTTTTGTTCATTCACTTTTATTCTCCATTTTTCTAGCCATTCTAGCTTGTCATCTGCAAAAGTTGATGTGTGGACTAGGGTGCTAATTGGCATATCTGATGTGTACAGTAGATATAAAATTGGTCCCAAAATACTACCTTGGGGAACTCCGGCTTCAATGAGCTGTGGCGAGCTTAAAAAGTCACCTTCTTTTAGTAAAAACTTGCGATTCGTTAAATAATCTTTTAAGAGCTTATACAAGTTTTCGGGCAAGTTCAGCTTTAGCTTAAATATTAGGCCTTCGTACCAAACCTTATCGAATGCTTGAGAAACGTCGGTAAAGAGCGCAGAACAGTATTTTTTTTCTTTAAAGGTCGTTTTAATTACATTTACTAATCTGTGTGTTTGTTGGATCGTACTATGTTGTTTTCTGAAGCCGAATTGATGGTTCGGAATGCATCCTTTCGCGCTAAGAATTGGATTCAGCTTAGTTATTAATATTCTCTCAAATAACTTTGACAAGTTTGATAAAAGGCTTATAGGCCTGTATGATTCTACTTTTGTGTGGTCTTTTCCTGGTTTAGGAATCATAGTTATCAAAGAGACCTTCCTCAATATAAGTAGTTTAAAAAAATATTTTTTTTTTACGAAAATCGTCTGTAGAATTGACTTAAAAGTGTTTTAGTTATATAATAACCTAGTTTTTTTTAATTCTACACTCCATTTTACAATTTTTAGGAAAATTTTTGGTTCAGCGTACATCTATCAGGATGGAAAAATTTAGGTTGAGCCCTTTGCCCTGCCTAAGGAAATTTTGTCAGGACGTTTTGTGCGTCCTGACAAAATTTTGTTCGATTTTGCTTTGAAAGTAATCCACACCAAATTTTAAGACTCTTACATATTTATTTTATTCTTAGATAAAATTTTAAAATGTATACAAAACCTTTTGTAAAGCTCTGTAAAAGGTGTTTAAAATATTTTTATAATATTTTCAAAATAATGTAATATATCGTGTATATCCCGCTTTCAATTCATATTTTGTCATTATTTTAAAACAGCGCCATCTGTTGAGCAACCGTTTTTAAAATATATAGCTTTCAAAAATAAAGGATGTCTTAAAGTATGCAGTACCTTTAAATTGACGTACTTTCACTGCTTTTTATGCAATTTCTCTACTTTCATTGGAAATTATATTTTTGCGGATAAAAGTACCCTATATTTGAATCAGTATACTAAGGTACCTCTTTAAAAAATTTTGTTAAAATCCATCCAGAAGTTTGTACTTGATGCGAAGACATATACATAGAAAGACAGACCGAAAATGACTATTATTATATGTATAGATATATTTTATTATATGTATAGATAGATATATATAACAGATATTTTATTGTGTTGATACTATTTTAGAATAAAGTAATATTTTACGGTTTTATTCTTCTAAAATTGCCATCTGTTTCAATAGCATAATAAAACTTATTCATATTTTGCCATAAAATTGCTTTGCTGCTTAGTTTTACGATCCAAATAGGTAATACTATCTAATCAAAATCTCATATACAGTTAAAATAATATTTCCCCATCCCTTTCTCCCCCTTTTTATATATTTAATATCATTTTTTTTTGTTTTTGCAAAATGTATTTTTTATATCATTTTGTTTAGTGCTAATTTCATGTTTTACTTTATTTTATGAATTTTAGATTGTAAATTTTATTACACAGTATTTATGTGTACATTTATTCTTTTTATATTTTAGTACTGTTATGCATAAGGCATAATAATATTTTAGAAAAACCAAAAAATGAAATAAAGAATGCAGAAAATTGTAAAACATATTTGCTTACTCACGCTTTAAAATGTCATTATCTGGCCTATAAAAATATAAAGCTCCTTCAACAACTACCTCTTGCCACCACCACCACCACACCATCTTGGAACTGAAAGAAAAATGTGGGTGTGTGTGTGTCTTTTGCTTTCCGTATTCTGTGACCTGCCTCTATGGTGTACTAACTTACACGCTCTTACAGTTTTCTGTCATCTTGCTTGTGGGCTGCTCTCCATAACTCCATTTTTGGCTGTTTGTAACTTTTGTTTCTTAAACAAACACAATTTTTAATATGCATGCAATTTTTATGAGCGAATATGGGAATTTTATTGCTAAAGACGTGTACTTTTTAAAGTTAGATATGAAAAAAATAAACATTAAAATAAATAAGCATACAGCAAGTTAGGGATTGGGCACAAGGCCCAACACATGGAGGTGATATTGCTTACAAAGATTGTACACGAAAGCCAATTTAATGTTGGTTAAGCGCTTTAATTTACTTTTAAATAAATTGCAAGTAAATTTTAATATAATGTAAATATTTTAATATCTGATTTGACTTGTTTTAAAATCAGGGTTTATTATTTAGAGGTTGATTGTAATAGTTGATTTTCTTATTTTTTCTGATTTTAATTTTTCAAACGATAAACACAATATACAGTTTAGACTAACAAGAGATAATGATAAAACTATATTATAATAATGAATGTTTTGTTGCTACAGTGAAGCACGCATAGTACTTATTGCCCTTTATAGTCGGCTATTCAATGCCTCTAAATAGCACACAACAGCACATCAGGAAGAAACTCTCATTCCCACTGATTCTAGTACATCCCACGGCCGCTACGTTATTTAAAACAGAGATCCAGAGTCCATGTGGGCTATTCGTTCCCATTTCTGAGCGATCTAACTTATCTAAGAGTTTAAGTGAAAAAAATACCGTATGTTTTTCTGATATCAACTGATGGACATAAAGCACGGAGTAGTAAAGAATGAAAATCCTTACTATTTACGATTTTCTTTAGAACTTTTTATAGGCGAAATTTGCCGAATTTTTCTAATGTTTCTACATGAGCTAACCAAGAAGTCTCGACGATATCAATTGAGTTGGAAAGCCGATTAGTTCAGCAAAAGCTCAAAGATGATAAAGCTGATAATAGCTTCAACCGCAAAATTTAAGCGCTCCCTTTGAACGTGTAGCAATTGGACATAGTAGGTCCTTTCCCTGTTACTAATGATGAAAACTGATACGTTCTAGTGGTAAAAGACGATTTCAGCAAATTTCCAGAATTACACACATTCCAAATCAGTAATTCATAATGGCTGCACATGCATCTGTTACCAACTCCGTGTGTCGCTATAGTGTTGCATTAGAAACACACTCTGACCGGGGTCGAATATTTGAATCGGCCATATTTCAAGAGAGGTGTAAGGTATATGAAATAACAAAAATCAGAACGACATAGCAATCTGATGGCATCATCGCACACTTGAAGAATACCTCTAAAAGGTAGTCATCATACACAAGCTGGATTGGGAATAGCTTGGTATACAGGTCAGCTGTACAGGACTCTACCTCGAAAACACCGGCGAAAATTGTCTTTAGAGGTTGGAGGCTGAATTTTTCTGCAGATTTATAGTTTGACCTTAAGCCCCATAGAGGAAGATATCACTTGTATGTGTGTTACTATTTCATGCTTATGCTATGAAATCGCTCTTGTGCACAACCTTTAACGAACGATTTTGAAAGTTAGTGTGCAAGTATGGGTGTTTTCTCTACAAAATATAACTTTAGCTTTATAATGTCCTCTAGCATCATAAAAATAAAATGAAAATAATATTAAATATAATGTTATTACAAATAAATATACGCATACATATGTATGTAGATTACATTTTCTAAAACTTAAAACTGGAGGTCGTAGGCCTAAAGTATTTTTTTTAATATGTAAAATAATGTTGCTTTTATGCCTCCTTGGATGTTTTTAAACTAAAAACATCCACGCATTTTTGTAGCTTTTTACAATTATCCTTTTTCTACGCATGTTTAAAAACGAAAATTTAAAAAATTCTTATTGTCTTAAAAAGTTCGCCTTTGACAATATTTTTTTTAGTCGATTAATAGATATTCATTCCATTATGGGTTACTATGTTAGCAAGAAACCGCCAACTCTGTTGCTAAGAGCGAGTACACATAGTGACTCGTACTTTAAATCTCTAAAGCATGTGAGTATATAACAATTCAAATTTATTGCTCATACACAAACACTTCATTTTGTGTACAAAGAAATTTTTCTTTAATATTTATTTTAATTATTTATCAAAATGAAATCTGCAGGATTTTGAAGGTATTTATAAGTACTCTGTCTTATTTCTTATTCTGTTTGTATTTATTACATAATAAACAATGTAATGTATTTGAAGAAAAGGTTCTCGGATAAAGACGGGTAAACTAGAATAGTGTTCTTTTTGTCACGAAGTTCCACGCGCTTCAAATCTTAGGTAGTTCAGATAAGAACTCAGTAGAAGTCTGCATACACTCAGAGTCAGAAACTATGTTTTTTATAAATATTGCTGCCGTACAAGGTCTAATGCTGTTCCCACTCCCTCTGGAATGTGTTGACTATATTTTAAAGGTATTTCTGAAGATTACGGTGTCGTTCTAGTTTTTGTTGTTTCATATGCCCTAAACCTCTCTAAATACTACCGATTCAAAATTTTGACCCCGGTCAGAGTATACTTCTAATGCAACACCATAGCGACACACCCAGTGGTTTACAAATGCATCTGGAACCATTATGACTAAGTGCTTGAAATGTGGCCATTTTCTGAAATCGTCTTTCACTATCATTACTAACAGGGAAAGGGAGCATCTGAATTTTGCAGATGAAGCTGTTCTCAGGTTTTTCTTGCTTGAGCATTTGTAATGCTTCTTCGGCGCTTAACTCCACTGAAGAGACGTCTTGGTTAGCTCTTATAGGCTTGCAGAAATGCCACAAAAATTCAGTAAAAAGTCGCCGGTAATAAGGTCTAAGAAAATTCGTAAATAGTGAAGATTCTCCGACCCTTTTACTGAAGACCACTGAAGGCAAAACAATAGGAACGGATTGCCCACATGATTTCTGGGCGGCTGTTAGCTGATGTAAGCTGAACTACTACTTACATGTGAACAACTGGAAGATACGTCAATTATTCATATCTTACTTACTAAAACCGGCGAGTAAGACTCTCACGTACTATGGGGAACCCTTCAATTTTTAATTATTTGTTTATACAAGAGCATAGTACTTAATACCCCGGTGAAATATTAAGTGTTTGCCTATAACTTTTAAAATAGAAGGCCAAATTCCTCAAATTTCTCAATTTTATTTATTTTATTTTCAATACTTGTTGTTATAAGATATTGTAAAATATAATTTGTGTAAATTTTAAGATCCCAGCAAAATCCTCTCACTATCGAAACACTCTTATATTTTTGGTTTCATTTTTTTGTTTTTGTACTTAAAGTGTCTTCTCATTTCGGTTAAAAATAAGGCTCTTCATACATGAGTAAATTTGTGTCGCTTTTGCAAAAAAAAGTCCCTATAAATGCAGATCATATCCCTGTCGGAATACCCTTTAATTTTAATATTTGTTATAGCAACCATGGTAATATACTTTCTATTAATATATTCAGAGCCTACCTATTGCGATTTAAAAAATAAGGCAATGTATGTGAAAAACATGTCACTGTCGGAATACTCTTTAATTTTTTGTAATACACCGCTGTGAAAATTTCAAAAGTCCATCTATAATAGTTAAATAATTAGGCCTAATACATGCAAATCGCATAGGAATACCCTTTAATTTTTATAATTTGTTTCAGAGGCAATAGTAATACACCATCTGTGAAAATTTCAAGAGTCTATCTATTTCTGTTTCAGAGATAGAAAATGCTTACAGACGGACAGACAGAAATTATAGCGAAATCAATAGCGCTACATTTTTACATTTTTGGGTATGGAATCCTAAAAAAACGGAAAAACTAACGATTTTGTACAACCTTAGATACAACTTCTTTGTAATTTTTGTTTAATATTTTTTTTTTTTTATAAAATTTGTAATCCTTTAACATGAGTAATTTTTCTGGATACCAGCAGTTTTATAACTTTATACAATTTGCCATGCGAAGGCCCAATAGGATTGGCCTTGCATGCGTTAAGTATCGATTTTGGTATGTCGACAAAAATAAAAAGAGACATGCCCTACTACGCATACACAGAACATCTGATCGAGAGTATAAATATGTAAATATAAAGGAGGATACCAAAGCGGACCACTTACTTTTTTGGTACCTCTTCGACGCATATGTGAATTAATGACAAACAAGATAATTTGGCGATAAAATATAAAATCTAAAATTATTTTCCTTCTAATATTCTATTTCAGAATCACTGCAGTCGGAAATCATGGCACGATAGCGGTCGGCATTGACGGTTACGTTCGCAACGGCATAATTTTTAAAGAAATATGGACCGATGATTCCACCGGCCCTCAAACCACAACAAACCGTTGTTTTTTCTGGATGAAGTGGCAGCTCTTGAATCTCTTCAGGTTGCTTTTTGTTCTAAATGCGGAAATTTTGTTTATTTACATACCCATTGAGCCAGCATTTCAGCATTTTGTCAATGAGTAAGTTTGCAACAGCACATGGTAAAAATATCCATAGCGGGGTTATCGAAGTAATTTATTACTGCTTTGGGACATTTTTTTAACTCCTTTGATTAATAGGCGGTTTCTGTCTGATAACTGATAATAGCATGTGTCTTAGGTGTCCTTATTTGAAGTATTACCCCCGAGGGTTCCAATTGTCACTGCAGGAATGGCAAATGCTTTGACGCGGTTCACTCGGGGAAAATAGGGGCACCAGACGCTAGGGTTCCTAGAGCCTAAATCTGGAAGAAAAGGTCTATGTGTTAAAACATACGGGTCCTCTTCGAGGTCCGACCAGTGCCCAAAGGACTGGTACCACGGGAATCGGTGGACCCACATAGAGCCTATCCTCGCTGTGACCGGTTATTGGTGAGGTCCTCTTCGGGGGTATACGTGGTGGTTGTGGTTTAAGATCGATTTATGTAGGTAAGGTGCAAGGTCGATCAAGTGTGCTGTTGCACTCTCAACAGACGGAGTTTGGATAGTCTCCAAACCCCTAAGCAAGAGGTTATAATGTAGATCTACGCTTGCCTTGGAAAGGCTTGCCATATTATATAAATTGCTACTCACTGTGACTGTATCACACATAAAAAGCGATTGGTGGCAATCGTAAAGTGTTGTTATACTACACAATGGGGGCGCTAGTCTACGCCTAAGTTTCATGTGGTCCTCAGTAAAATGCCAGTCAGTTGTGGATATTTTTATACAAAAAAACTCGCTGCGGTTTTATCTTTCCTTAATTTCTATCTCATTCTGCTTGTGCGCTATTACCAGCTTAGTTATTATACTTGGATTATAGCAATACACTTCCTCTATCTATTATTATTTATTGTTGTATTATTTAGTGAATTTATATTTGCAGCTTCATAAAAGATTTCAACGTTGGCCCTCATTTTCTATTGGTAATATCCTATGTTCTGTTTAACAACATATTTTGAAATTTAAAGCCGTCCAGATATGTTGATAACCAAAAGTAAATAAAACAACAGATAGTTATCTGTAAGTCAAAAATCTCATCAAAGATCCAACAAAATGAACAAGAGTAATAGATAAAATCCAGTGTAGACAATTTACCAATTTTGTGGAATTTTTTTATTCCAACTTTTTAGACAATAAAAGCCAAAATAATGTAGAAACGAATAAACGCTAAGGAAGATACAATGCAACGACTGCAAACTGTAGTGGACAGACTCCGGCGAATAAAAAAGTTAAAAGGATAATAAAAAATAAAATCAAAAATAAATGAGAAGAAAAATATGTTTCATTTTTAACATCTCCAGGGACAAGAAAAATTATTACAATATTTTTCGACTTCTTTTTATTTTAGATGATGTTAAAGCGATAGCCTAACATCAAATTGCAACTGAAAGAACGACAAGCAAGCTCTAGTTAGTTGTTGCTTTTATATTTTTATTATTTTCTCCTTTTATACTTTAAAGTGTAGATAGAAGGCATATTGTTAGATCACATGGAAAGGAGAAAAGTAGTTGGTAAAAATATTTATTTCATATTTAATGTTATTCTTGTAGGCATTTTCTATATTTTGCACACGAAACAGAAATGGCAAATAAATATGTGAACGGAAGTTTACGACATGTTATTAAAAATTGTCTTCGTGACCTTCGTGACATATACAAAAGCGTCATGTTTGTATCATATCAAACGTTAGTTAAGAGAAAAAGATTTAAAAGTTATGAAATAAATAATAAATAGTTTTAAAAGTTCATATTAAATATCAAAAATGATCTATTTTCTAGAAGGATTTTTATATATATAGTTTTTATTTTACTACCCAGAAAAAGTTCTATAGGGTCGTAATATCTTCTTTTATATTTTAGAATAAAACTTAGAAATTAACATGTAGATAATTGAAACTAATTAACTTTAATGTTGCCACATATAGTTGGGCAAGTTGCAAGTCCTAAACTGCACTGTATTTGCGAGAATCTATTTACAGCTGCGGTCAGAAAAATAACACTTAGCTTAAGAAAAAATATATATTCCTATATTTTTTTATTTATTCCTATATTTATTTCATATGCATTTATTAGGTTGAGCATGATTTGTATATTCTAATTAATACTTTGTTGCATGTCTTTTATTTGTAATAACGTCTGCACAACGTTTTGTCCTCGAATTTACAAGATTTTGGAATCTTTCCTTTGGAATTTTATTCCAGATGTGGTGTACAACTGCAATTGAGACACTCTCTTTTTTATATCTGTCCATAAATTCTCAATTGGATTGAGTTCTGGGCTATGAGCGGGCCATTCCAACGCATTGATTTTATTGTCCTGAAACCACTTTGTCACAAGCTTGCTTGTGTGCTTCGGGTCATTATCTTGCTGGAAGACCCGCACCAATGGTATTCCGTCAGAAGCATAAGGGGGCATTACTTCCCCGAGTATACCAACATAAATACTTGTATCCATTGTGGTTTTAATCCAATATATAGGTCCTAAACCATAGTTAGTAAAACTAACCCATACCATTATTCACCGTGTGTTATGGTTTTAGTTGTAATTTTGAGTTGAATTCTGTGCTAGGGGGTTTTATTACGCAGGAACGTGATCCCTTTATTCAAAATAATACATTTTTGAACTGATCTACCATTTATTTTTCCGTTGTAATAAAACTACATTTTGTCGTTGGTGCTACTTTTTTAACCTGGACTGTAGATAAAGCACAAAATGTGTTTGTTTGTCGGAGAGCCGATCTTTTTAAAATTTTCACAGTTTGTTATTAGATATACGGTTGGTAAAATATTTTTTGATATTCGACGTGGGCGTGGTACCTTCCATACAAAGTAAATATTTATCATAATGTTGCTTGACAACAGTTACTCGTAACCTCTACATTAACATACATAGTTTCGAGAAAGATAGACTGGATTGGAATAGTGGGCGTGGTACCTCCCATTCAAAGTGAAAAAATATTATATTGTAACATATCATGAGTAAAAATAATATTGAAACTTATCATGAGTAACTCCTGTACAAATTCGTAAAATCTACCGAAATAGAGAATGAATTTGGACAATGATCGTGGTACAACCCATACAAATTGAAGAATTATTATCGTGTTCCTGGCGAACTACAATAGATAAAGCTTTGAAGCTTTGCACGAGAAACCCCTATGCTAATGTGCATGTACCCCTCAGATTAATGTACATAGTGGGAGTGGTACCTCCCATAAAAAGTAAAAAATTATGGTGTTAATATGTATAGTCTAACAATAAACAGATTGGATGAAAATAGTAGGCACTCGATTACAAAGCACATTGCCTTAAACTTAAAAAAATTAATTGATAATTAAACTAGTTCTTATAGTTTAACCTGTCATTTAAATTTGACAGTACTGTCATGAAAATAAAAGCGTATTTACTAGTGGTCAAAAATGCTGAGAATTGTCTGCGTAGTATAAGCGTCCAAACAATAATTAAAACAATTCATTTAAATTTTTTGATTCAATCCTTTTTGAATTTTATTCTGTACACAAACATTTGAGTTATTATCATAATTCAAATCATTGCCCTATATACTGTCTTCAATATATTCAAGACAGTAGTTGAGAAAACTGAGAAAGTGTATGCAGCATTGTCTAATGTAAACAGTGTTAAAGAGAACACCTTGAAAATAATTACAAAATATTTATGTACTCGTATGTAATTTTTTCAAAAATTTTTTTTTTAAATTTTTTAAATAACCTACTTAATTATTTAATAAAAAAGGATTTGTATTACAATTTATTGCAAAATATACATAACGTAAACTATTATAAAGAACTGGTTATTTTTAGCTCACGCCTTGTTAAAATCATTAAGTTGTTAATCCAGTTGGGAAGTTCTTCCTAAATTCCACACTAGATTACCTTTTTTAAATAGACCGACGCCTATTTTTGGAGATAATAAAAAACTGGAGAGGAAATATAGAATTTAAATCAAAAAATGTGGAGCATTAAGAAGACTTTAGCCGAAAAAAGGCTTTATCCAAAGAGCCTCAGAATTATCATATAGGCCTTATATTATAGAAAATTTTAAGCATACGAATTATGAAGCTTGATTAATCTAGACAACTTTGAATCCTTACAGTTAATAACTTCCTAAACAAATTACTAATCTAAAAAATTTAATAAAACATAATTTTATGTTTTGTTTTGTTTTTTTTATATCATAGAATAGAATAGTTTTTAAAATGTACTTATTTATACTTACAGTGCTATTCTCTTATAAAAATTTTTGTGATCGAAAACACTTGTGACAAGAACAACAATTTGCCATGCTAGGTTTCACAAAAAGCTTTTAAGTTCTAATTTTCAATAAAAGTTGTCAGAATACAGAATAATATCATCAGTTATAATAGTTAGAGTTTTTAGAATAGCACTCTTACTGTGATCGCCTATAAAATCTCTGGTGAATATTACAGGTAATTCTTACAATCGTATTCATTTCACCAGAAGCTATGAATCATGACTTGTGAATAGAGGACAAATGTCATAAGTGATTTTAAAAACGCAAAAAGATAGACAATTTAAGGTTCGGTCTAACTCCTCTCACAAAATAAAAGGGTTAAGAGAACTCTAAACGATTGATATCATTTAAAAACTAGTCCAATGCCAAGTTTTAAGTTAGTTTTCTATCCTCTAGGGATACAACTTATTCTCCCATCTAATCTCTAAATACAATAAAGATTGACTTTCAATAAATATATGAATATGAGTATCACTACAAGCCTGGTATGTTTAATGTTCAATATCTCATATCATTGTTATGTACAAACAAATACATATACTTACAAATTCTCATGTACATATAATCATAACATAATATATCATAACATCACATCACAGGATCATATTATTATAGAACAATATTGCTTTTTATATGGCCGTTTTTATATTTTAGAAAAACATATTAAATAACATGTTTTTGATGTCCTTATTTCTGGCAGAAGTTTGCTTTGTATTCCTTTGCTGCCTAGTGCCTACATGTGTTAGTTAGAATGTATAAGTGTGCATAAATGTTATTATTATCATCGTCATCGGGAAAATGTTGCATTTTTATGATTACAAAATTACGTTCTATTGCCATTTTTTTTTATATCAAAAAAGAAAAATATAAAAAATGTAACGGCTGTAAAACAAAAAATGCAAATTGTAAATTACAAATTTGCAATAAAAATGTTAATGGAATCTTTTAACTTATGGGTACACAAACATATCTGTGTATATGTGTATGTGAGATAGAGAGATTGTGTATATAGTGGTAATATTTCCTTTTAAATTGTTTTATTTTTGTGTATACATATATGTATGTAAGTTATGTGACTTTTGATGAAAACGGCAACATCTTTGAGCATTTTGACAATTTGTATTTATTTTTATTTTTTATGACACAATTATAAACACACATCTCTACATACGTACAAGAAAGAAAAGTAAAATATATCCATAACATTTGGTAAAATTCATTTTCATTGCATTATCGCAAATACATTTAGCAACATTAACTTAATTTTATTACTGAATTTATCGATGTTTATACTCTTTTTTGCTTTTTGGTTTGTTTACGATCGTAAGCATAAATCGAGCAGCATAAATAAAAAAAACATTTTTCATGTTGTTGATATTAAAAAATATAAAATTTTCTCATTATAAACACAACTTTGTACGTAGAGCGAAAAGAAGTGTGTTGCTATCTGCAAGGTTTAAGGTTTAACTTATTAGCTGACTTTGTTTTTTTTATTATTACAAAATAACCTTTAAATCAAGTACAGCTTTGTTTTAAAATTTTTGCTTACAATAGAGTAGGGAGTTTTTTCAAAGAAGCAATAAAAATGAAGAGACTGTAAAAGAATTTTTCAACTTAAAATTTTAAAGTCTTTATCAGCCTTATAAAAATGTTATCTTGATGCATTTGTCTTAATTAATCTATCTGGAATCTTTCAAGATTCTTAAACGGGGCTCATTAAACTATAAGCAAAAAAGACTGTAGGGTATGTAATAAAGATATTAGATTTATATATTCACATATTGCCAAATATAGTAATTAAATATATACGAATGTAAAGTAATGGGAGTAAAACCAAAGCAAAAATATTAAAAGATCAACATGCTAAATCTTTTGAAAATATGTATAACTATTAGTGTAGGGAGTATATCGAAGCAGACCACTTCCGTCTTCGATTCCCTTCCGTCCTCTATGATTATAGGCAATTGGAATATAATTTACGACAATCTACATTCATTGAGTCACGTGCTACAACGTGACTCTAGATAAATGTCGGCATTTTTTCTCATCACGTAGTCTCTAGTAATTGCTACAATTTGTTTAAGGCTCAGATCTCCCATGGCATCCACATTTAAAAAGCTTCTACCAGTGGTCGTGAGTCTTATGCTAGACATTCTTACACATTATGCGTTTCTGTCGTCTTCTAGGTACAGTCTGCATGTATCATCTTCTTCGATTTCCATCTTGACTAGATGATACTTGAAGTTTCCATGACCTGTCACAAACACAGTTACACAGCTTAAGATACTTCCATTATATCTGAGTACCTTACTGGCCTTCCTGCCCATGTGCTATTTGAGCACCATTCGAGCGTGCCTATACGTACACAGAAAAAAATTAACAATTTTAATTAGTTTCAGATACAAATTTAATTAATTTTTCAATTGACTCAATTATTTAATTAATTAAGAATAAATTCAATAATATTTCAATTAAGTAGATAATTGAATTAATTAAAAATTAAATTAAAGTTGTAACTGAAACTAATTAAAACTGTTAATAGGAGCAAAAATTTTTTTCTGTGTAGTGGCATTCCTCCATCTTTTCAGGTTTAGTGAGTTTACCCGTTGTAGAACTTTAGCTCGCTTTATGCCATTACCTAGTGCTACTATGGCTTCTGGTCCACAGAAATTCACAGCAGATCCAACTTTTGGAAGTTCCACATTAATGTTAACTCATTGACGGAGGTACATTTGTTAAGTTTTAAACCACATACCAGCATTAGTTTCGGGTACACGTTCATACGTTATATAACCGACTGGTGCTCGAGTTCTCTGCATGATAATGCTGATGTCAGTCTTCATACACTCATTGTGTATAAAGCATTCTGCAATGAGTGTCCTATCTTATTATTTTATCTACTTATACGTTCTATCTGCATTTGATCTTCCCTAACGTAACTTGTAGTCAAATTTGAGTTCGTTCTATTCCTTCTAAGAAAGAATAAATTAAATTACAAATTATGCGATATTATTAAAGAAAAATTCGGAAAATTTAATTTTTAGACACCAGCAGAGCGGAATGCACATTTTCTAGACTGCTACGTCCGTCATTAGCACTCTTCGTGTCTATTTATTTAGGGTAGTGTTTAGTTGTAAGCATCATCGATTTAACCAACTAAACCGAGATAAAGGAATACGAGAAAACTTGTATTCAATTATCAATCGTCAGTTGGTGAGACGAAGTCTACCACTACCTTAAGCTTCCCTCATGTTGAATATTTTTACGTAGCTGTCTAGATAATGTGCATTCCGCTCTGCTGTTGTCTGAAAATTAAATTTTCCGAATTTGTGATTAAATTTATTCTTTCTTAGAAGTAATAGAACGAATAGAACGAATAGACTACAAATTTCATTGTACGTAATATAAAAAGCTGGACTAATAAAATTTAAAATTTTCAAAATCAGTATTTTTATTCTGGCCAAACAATCCCATTAACGTAATAAGTCGATAAGTCTTAATAAAAATATGGAAAATCTCATAGATTTTAGCTTATAAATTTGTATATTAAGTATATTAAAGTTACATTGAAGTTGGCCGTCACGTTTTTCAGCCCTTCGCAAATAAAAATTTTAGAGATGACCTCCACATACGGCTCAAATCTTCTCCATAGCGCAATTTCTTTAAGTTTGGAAATAGAGAAACTTGCGAGTTCTTGAGGACAATTAGGTAGGGTTTTGGAACCATAAATATATATAATTTTTATTTTTTAAATACAATATTTTTTAGCACAAAATAACCGAAAATCCTTTAATTTTCAATTTTTTCAAAAAATCTAAAAATTGGTAGAGTATAAATATAAATTTAAAAATTGGTAGAGTATAAATATTTATTCGAAGTATTGACTATCGTTGGCCATGACATTTTCCCATTTTACTGGCACTATATGGTTTAGCTCCAAAATAGCTTATGATTATAAAGACATGGAGAAAAATTCGATACTAGAAGAATTAATTTTAAGGATCGCTATATCCCTCTTTAGTTTGTTTCGTATCCATCTACAAGGTAGTTGTAGTTGTAATTATTTTTTTATTTCAACAACTATTACGGGGAAATATAAAACGAGAAATTTTTATTCTATTTTTTAGGTGGTAAGGTTTGTTAGAAATTATTTTACACAAACTATCTAGCAAACACTATTTCTTTATATATTTTCCTTACTTATCATAAGTGTTATGGAAAAACTATATTATTTTACTATGTTCTTGGAGTAATCCCCTAATATTTTATTGACCAGATTTATTTTACATGCAGATGGCAACCTCACTCGAAATAACTAGTCGTTAAAAATATTCTACACTACCAATGACATGCTTAGAAAATTCAACTTGCACATTTCTATCAATGCGCTTAAAATGTTCCTTCTCCCTTCCTTTTATATCTGTGGTCTGTGTGTATTAGAGTAACACTCGTACGAAGCCCGTATTTGTATGCATATGTACGAGTGCACAAGTACGAAGAAGTAGTTTGTGTGTGGTGCAAAAGTTTTAGTGGCAGTCACAAAGTTTGGGTCTGGCCTTGTTTTTCAACCATCTAATCAACGTCATATTAGTTTGTAGTAGTTGTGCTTATTCTAGTCGCAATCATAGTCATAGTGTTAGTACATCCAACAACAACAGCAACAACAACAAACCAATTTTGTTGTTCGTTTATTTCAGTCATACTCACACATGTATGTGTCTGTTTTCTTCTTTCGTTCATTCGTTTTCTATGTGTAGAAAAAGTAAAAGCAACAATTATTCATGTTGTAGTAGTTGATGTTACCAAAACGAAAATATTTGCCGACGGAATGTTGTACATAGAGAATCCTTTCTTTTTTTCTTTTTTGTTGGTATATTTATAAGCCATGGGTGTGTGCTGCTCGTATTTGTTTGTGTGTAGAAAATAGTATAGTTTGTGTAGCTAAGTTCGTACGGTCGGTTATTTTCGGTGCTCAGTTCGGGAGGTTTAACTTAGTCTACGCCTTTTTACTAAAATAGCTTTGATACAAATTTATAACACTATTCGTGCAGTTGTGTGTTGCATGTGGTATAAGCTAAAGCAAGTGTTTTAGGGTTTTTTGTGCTTTTATTTATTTCGTATGTATGTATGCAACTGTATGAATTGCTGTTGTTGGCATTTATAAACATTTGTAGGTATTTTAGTTGAGTGGAGTGGAGTGGAGTGAGCGCAAAAAGAATATATGTCCTAGATTTATTTAAGCTCTATGCGATAGTTTGATTGGCTTTTATTCTAGTCACATACACATATAAAATTGTGTTTAATGCATGACATAGTTATTGTCAACCAATCAGAATGTTGTAATTTAGTTTTGTGTGATAGGGTTAACGTGTTCGGCTTTAAGTTTGATTTGTTTAGAATTAGTATCAACGTAAGAATGTACGTTTATATACTAATAAATTTATGTTGCAAGTTGTAGAGAAAGATGAGAAATTTTTTAAAGGGTTTAATCTAATCAATTTGCTTTTCAGCATTGCACTTACTTACAATGTACTCGCAGTGTTAAATTATGAAGAATGTAGAAGAAGTTAGTAACTTCAAAAATGCATTACATACTGCTACTACCTTAATAAAATTTTAAGTTTTCTTTGAAAATTAGTTAACTCATTTCAAAAATAAAAACAATTTAAACACCTACTTATGTATGTATGCTATATTCCTGTGCGTATTATGATTTATATATATATATATATATATATATATATATATATATATATATATATATATATATATATATATTTTTTTTTTTTTTTCCCGTGGTTCCTAAGAGGAGCATAGGGCCGTAACAAAATCATTCCACTTAGTTCTATCTAAGGCTAGAGTTTTCAATTGTCTCCATGTGAATCCTTTCTCTGTGACTTCTGCTTCAACTAGACGTCTCCACTTCTTTTCCTCTACTACGGCTTCCCTGAGGATTCCAATCGTCTTGTTACTAGCGGAGTTTGTGGCCAAACTTGACTTACAGGGACTTGTTGTTTTGTTGTTGTCCATAGGTTTTCATTGGAGATTTTATTGGGCCAATATACTCGTAAGATTCTTCTTAGGGAGCGATTTATGAAGGCTTAAAGCGTTTGCAGTTATTTTCTCGTCACATTCCATATTTCGCAGCCGTATAGTACCACTGATTTAATGCCCGCGTTGAATATTCTTGTTTTTGCGTTGATCGCCATACTTTTTCGAGTGAGCTGCACGCGAGAACGAATAACGAAACCAAATCATAATCAATGTAGTATGATTTAAACACAAAAATTTATCAAGTATTTGAAGTACAACATAGTAAAGGTATATCTTATCTCTGTTTTTAATTTTCTGTAATTATAACAATAAATTTTAGTATAAAAATATCTTCTATTTAAGTAAACTGAAATCAGTTTTAAGTAAACTCAAATTAGTTTCTTTCCTCCATACGCCGAGAAAAAACATAGTTGTGGTATGATCACAAAAACCATTTTATGTATTCTGTAAAAATATATGATTATTTGTATAAAAATACCTGTTGTACACATTATATATGCAAATTAGGACCCGAGTGCTTACATCAACATTTGCTGATGACACAGCTGTTTTAAGTATTCATGAAAGCGTCTAAGTAGCATCACAACATTTACAAGATCACATACACAATTGGAAAAAATGGTTGAAGTAATGGAGAATAAAAGTGAATGAACAAAAAGGTACTCACATAACTTTCATACTGCGTAGGCATTCCTACCCGCTTTTCGCATAAATAATCAAATGATAACTCAGTCTTCGAACGTCAAACACCTCGGTATACATCTTGACCGGCGCCTTACTCGAAAAAGTCACATTGAATCCAAATTAACACAAATAAAGTTAAACTGGCTTATGGCACAATTTCTATCCTCGCCTTAGATTGCACTTTTATTGTACAAGTTAATTCTAAAACCAATTTGGTATTATGGCATTTAATTATGGGGTTCTGCCTCAGCTAGCAATGTAATTAGAAAAAACGAAAATAAGATTCTACTGATGATCACAGTTGCTCCCTGGTATATAAAAAACTCGAACATCCACAAAGATCTTATTATTATGGTCACGGCAAAAAAAGTTTGTTAATATTTGATCATTCAATGTTGTAACCATGCAACATGGTTGGTTTGAACTATAAAACTTTGCTCAGCTTCAATTTACAATCAAGGTTTTGGTAGTATTTCTCAAAAAAAAAAGTATTTTAACCATAATATATTATTCATAAACCAAATATATAAGTTTGTTCATATGTTACCAAAATAGAATTAAAAATAATCAAATTCGTTTTGGTTTCAAAAATATTTCGGCTAAACTAAGTTTTAGCCGAAATACTTTGAATCATTTGTAACTGATTTTACGGGTTTGTGTTCCAAAAGAATATTCAATGTAAATAAGAAAATAGTTTAGTAATTAGTTGTGGATGTTATTATACAGCATTTTATACAAACGGGCCTATCACGCATGATATTTCATAGTTTTTAATCTTAATATAATTATTTAGTTTATATTATTATCCTCGGCTTCATTATTGCCGAACAAAGTTAAGCGCTATCACTTAATTAGATATAAGACAAAAACTAAAGATACTTTTTTTAAAGTGCCCACTGATTTTCCGATCCTTTCGATGCCCATATACAAAAATGGGGCACCAATTTTGCCAAACTGAGTAACGATTTTACTAACCTTTGGTAGTAGAATCGATCATATACTGTCCATGTATTTTTCAAAAAAATTTTATTTGTCTCATTGCGTTATTATAACTTGCCAATAGGTAAAGTTATAAATTTATCGGAGAGATAAGTAGTTTTTAGTTATAATAAGTAAAAAGATTCTTTAATTATCACGTATTTAAAAGGCAAGTAGTTATAATAAAATCCTAACTTTAGCTACTGGAAAGCTATAAGAATCGGCCTTAAAACACTAATTTAACAATTTTTCTTTAAATAAAAGTATATCGCCTTTATTTAATTTTTTATAAAACTTATATTTATTTAATTATCGCAGAACCTGATATTTATTTAAGTATTGCAGAACCTTAAAACGTAGGCACATTTTGTTATTTTTCCAATTTTTCTTTCATTAAAAGATATAATTAATTTTGAAAATTTCTGTAAATAGTAGCAGAAATAAGTAAATATTTTTATATATTTATTTAGTCGTTAAAAATATTCTTCCTAAGAAATATTTACAACAATTTAAAATACATTTTGAGCAACACACAGCTGATACTGAAAAATAAATTGTTTCTGGCACTGAACGTTAACCTTGACTGATTATTGCAAAGACCCATTCGAATGACTGACACAATGGCAATGTTGAAAATAAAACTTTTTAGATATAAGCATTACATTCCCAAACTTTAATGGAACAAGAGGCAAGACCATGTATAGTCCCGTTAGCATTGATGCTAAAATTGCCACATAGGATGCAACAAAATCATCACAGGGTAAACCCAATAAAACAGGTACTGCCATAAATATTGAGAAAATAGTTGTTTTCACGTTAAAATAAATTAATCAAATTTATGTAGGTATATAAACTCTTTTGATTGTTTAGTAAATAGTTATGTATGTACATATATGCAAAAAAATTGGCGTTAAATGAGTGTAAAGTAAATTGTAGGCGTATGAAAAATATGTATAAATAATTATTTGTTACGTATACGTACCAACGATCTGTGCAAGGCATTTGTAATTTTTTTTGTTAATTAGTTTAATGATTCACGTTAAATAAATGATAAAATAAAAATTTTGTTTAAAGGAAAAAAAACAAGATATATATTGAAAGAAAAAAACTATATCTCGTTTGTACAAAAAAAAAAAAAATATTAAAATTATTTCGTTCATTGGCATTGAACTAAAAGTAAATAATGACATTGTTTCATTTAATTACAGTGACTTATTTTACATTACATTACAAGTATTTTTACCCATGATAATACAATATTAAAAAAATTTTAAAAACACTAATGCTAGTTGATAGGAAAAAATATTTTTTATATAAAACACAAATTTATGATCAAAGTAGTTTGTTATTTGTAGTCGAATAAATTTATAATTTTCATCAAAAATACTTTTAAAAAGTACTTGAAATATAGTAAACTTATTTACGAAGCATTAATTAACCATTATTTTTATAGAGATTTTCGAAAGTTAAAAATTTTACAGTGGTATAGTTTTGATACTTATTTTTAATCTTTCATTATCCAGTTTAATCCGTCAGAAATAATTATGATGCGTCTTTCGTAATGCAATACCACTATGATTATTTTTGCATAGTTTATTTTTTTTTGTTTGGTTTTTAAAATTGATTGTCTACGGGAAAATCTACAAATCGGAGACTATTTTTAAAACTTCCAACAGAAATATTACTTCATTTAAGGAGAACTTTTAAAATCTAGTTTAAAGTATTTTTGTTACATGACCAAATAACACAATTCATTAGCGAGGTTAGTGAACATTAAAAAAAACAACGCGGTACAATTGATTGATATTTTGCCATTTATTAATGTAAGAGTGCGGTAACTAATTTTGGAATGAAAAAATGAGAATAGACTTCGAACTACCAAAGGCCATGTAGGGCGTTCAACTGTGCTGTCACTAAATATACCATAATCACTGTAAATTATTTAAATAAAATCTGTTTTACCTAAAGGATATCAATTTTGCTTTACTTTATGATTTTCATTTTTTTACACAAAACTTAATACAGTTTCTTTGATCCATTTTTTGAAATAGTAAAAAACCGAAGAGCTCACCAAAACACGACTAACCTTCATATCTGTCAAAAACAAACTGACAATGCAAAATGGTTGATATTGTCAACATAAATAACAGACATGTGTACCAACATTAAAAAAAAATGCGAAAATCGAACATACGTACCTCACGAAAATTGAAAATAACGGTTATTTTTTTTATCATACCTCGTACAAGTTATTTGTTTCTGAAAAAATTACTTGTTTCTGAAAAATATATTTTTACAAATTAAGTAAAAATAAATCAGTCAAGTGCGAGGCAGACTCACACACGTAGAGTTGCGTACTATGTTCAGTACAACTTTAAAAATACAAGTTATTAATTTGTTCACGACTTATGGGGCACCCTTTAATTTTTAATTATTTTTTATACAAGAGCGTAGTTCTAACTATGCTGTGTAAATATCAAGTGTCTGCCTATAACGTATAGAAGAGAAGGTCAAATTAATCAAATTCGCGACATCTAGGGAACACCCTTTTATTTTTATTAAATTTATTTTCGTTACTTGTTGTTACAGTATATATTGTACAATAAAGTCTGTGTAAATTTTAAGTATCAACCTATTATTATTTAAATATAAGGACTTTGTATGATATCAGGAGCCTACCTATTGCTTTTCTAAAAATAAGGCAATATATGTGAAAAACATGTTATTGGGGAACACCCTTTACAGCGGCGATGGCAACACATCTACTGTGAAAATTTCAAGAGTTCACCTATTATGGCTCATATTCATGCAAATAAGGTCACTATCGGAACACCCTTTCATTTTAAGGTTTATTATTTCATACTTGTTTATATAGCGAACTAAGTTTTAAGTATTGCTTGTAAATTTAAAGTGTATGCCTCCTACAGTTTAAGAAATAAACACATATATGTATGTGAATAACACGTTTATATCGAAACAGCCTATACATTTTAGTGTTTGTTACTATAGCAGCAAAAGTTATACATCTTCTGACAATAGTGGTAATGCAAAAAAAATCCATTGCTTACAATTCAATGCAAATGAAATGACCAATTAATTATTCCATCTAATTAAGTACTCCCATGTATGATTTGATTATATAAATTAAAATGTAAAATAATACAATTATGTTTTTATTCATTTAGGAATCCTTTTTTTTACTTAAGTAACTTTGTTTCAATTTAAAACTTACTTTTCACGAAATAATATGGAAAAAAGTTTCTATATGAGTTAGTGTTTGTTATTAAGTTGAATATGAATAGAGTATAAGTTTGTCTTTAAAACATTCTTTTTTAAATATGAAAAATAAAATAAATTCAATAAACCTAAAAAAAAAATATTTCAAAACTGAATTATAAATTTTTGCTGAAAGCATTAAAAGAGGCAGAAGAAAAAGAACAAAACTGCCTGTAACCATTTAATACATCTATGACAAAGAAATTAAAACCACACATGTTGCCCACATAATGAAAAATTAGTAGAATAGCTTCCATCTAACCATTACGACTTCTTCTTTTTTTACTTACTCTTTCCTTTTAGACGCAGAAACATATGCGAATAAGGATTCCACACGCAGCAACAACTTTGCCATCATATATCAAATCTCTCAGTAACAAAAAGAATTTTTGAAGAATAATTTGGTTTTTCTTATTCTTTTATTATTTTACTTGAATTTTGTTTGTTTTTTTTTTTTTTCAAAATAAATGTACGCATACATATTCTTGCTTATTAATCCATGTGTGTAGCTACAAAAAGTAAAGTTTTAAATGTATTGGTATTGGTAGGGGGGAAAAATAATTTATTCACAACTTTTGTTTATTTAATTAAATTCTGAATTTTTTGATTATTTTCATTATTTACTAAACGGTAGAGCGTTAAGAGACTGTTCATGGCGGTCTATCAAAAAAATCATTTTTCTAGGCGAAAACAAAAAAAAAGGATAATATAGAAACAATACGTGTATATAGATTGCAGAAAAAAAACCAAATATACTTTTAATGTATGAAAGTAAGGTGCTCAAGCTTTTCAAAGTCCACTGAAGAAGTGTTGAGCGGTGCAAAAAAAAAAAAAAAGATCGGACTTTTCACTCTAAAGTGCAATTTATTTTTAAGTTGCTATTCAGTAGGTTTAAAGAAATCGCCATGAATAATATTACGATTCAGCAACACTAATAAATGGTAGACATTTTTTTTATAGAATTTATTTCATTGGACAAAATCGTCCTTCCAAGGGGCTAATCAAAAGGTTTTTGAACATTTTTGCACCACTTCACTTTCACTACATGATAAAAACCTATTAACAAGGTAAAGAAAAAGTCCTACCGAGGAAACCATCGGATCTAAAAGTTAAACTGTTGATGATGATTAAAGGGCCGCATTTCTCACCAACTTGTATGAGCGTTAAATTCTAATAATCTTCAGTTACGTCGTACGTCTTATGTGCTTCGTCATGTGTAATTCCAAATTGTAAATCTTGCTTAGCGATGAGGTTGTTTTTTTGTCAAGACGCAATTTTAATGAGTGGTGAGTATGAGACAATTAAATGAGACACCATAACATCCTCAATAATTGACTGTTTGATATCGATTCTTAGTCAATGACATTATCAGTTTAAAAAAATATTTTTTTTTAATTGAACAAAAAAAAAATAGATCCAGAAAAAATTTTTTTCTCCAATTAAAGGCTTTAATTATTTTCAAATTAAAGTTCAATAAATTTTTAATTGATTCAAATATATTTTTGTTTAAAAGATAACAAAAAAAACTCCTAATTAGACAATTAATTGAATCAATTAATAATTTAATTAAATTTTAATCTGAAACCAATTAAAAGTTTTAATTGGTTTCAGATTAAAATTTAATTAAATTATTAATTGATTCAATTAATTGTCTAATTAGGAGTTTTTTTTGTTATCTTTTAAACAAAAATATATTTGAATCAATTAAAAATTTATTGAACTTTAATTTGAAAATAATTAAAATATTGTTTTCTGTGAAAAAAGAGAAAAAATATTCTGAAGTTGAACACAAAACAGTAAAAAAACCCGAATGAATTTTTTTGGATTCCGTTTACAGAACAGAGGTTTTTATAATTATATTTTACAAAAAGATACTTTTTCATACTTGAATTATTTTTAACTCAAGTTCTCATCTGCTACCAGATATTAGGAAGATTCATTAGAATGTTATTAATTAGTTTGAGAAATATAACGAATAATATTTTTTTACAACTGGCGATCGATTTATAGGATATTAATTTGTAAATTTCTTGTTTTCGAAGATCACAAGATTTGATTTCATTCTTCATAGAAATTAAATTAAATTATTTTGATTTTGAAAATTTTAATTATTATTATTATGTTTTACATTCAATGAAATTTTATAATCAAGCGTAAGTTCGTTTTTATTCTCTCTAAAAAAGAATTAATTAAATTATAAATTAGGTGATAATATTAAAGAAAAATTGGGAAAATTTTATTTTTAGACACCAGCAGGAGCGGAATGCACATTTTCTAGACAGCCACGTCCGTCATCAGCACTC
The DNA here is from genome assembly GCA_949628195.1 of Phasia obesa. Classification (NCBI taxonomy): domain Eukaryota; kingdom Metazoa; phylum Arthropoda; class Insecta; order Diptera; family Tachinidae; genus Phasia; species Phasia obesa. The sequence goes on from OX451218.1 coordinate 121,071,590, forward strand.
TTGTATCTAATCTACTTAGGGTAGTGTTTTAGTTGTAAGCATCATCTATTTAACCAACCAAACCCAGATAAAGGAATACGAGAAAACTTGTATTCAATTATCAATCGTCAGTTGGTGAGAACGAAGGCTACCACTACCTTAAGTTTCCCTCTTGTTGAATATTTTACTTTTAATATTTACCACATTATATGTATGTTGTTGTTCCTTCAACCAACCTTCTTACAACTAAAACACTACCCTAAGTAGATTAGATACAAGAGTGCTGATGACGGACGTGGCTGTCTAGAAAATGTACATTCCGCTCGTGCTGGTGTCTAAAAATAAAATTTTCCCAATTTTTCTTTAATATTATCACCTAATTTGTAATTTAATTAATTCTTTCTTAGAGGGAATAAAAACGAACATAAGCTTGATTATAAAATTTCATTGTATATAAATTATTTTGTTTTAATTATTATTTAAATTTTATTTATTATTTATTTAATTTTATTTATTTATTTATTAAGAAATTACTATTTACCTATCACAATGTCTGTTAAACAAAAAACTTTACTTGTAACCTTACATTCAAGTATGTGGCGTTTTTGTGAATTTTTAATTTTATTTCTATTTCTTTTCAAAGAAGTGAAAGTTGCTCCTAAAAAACATGTTCTTATGAAAATACACGCATGTTAAAACTGATAAATTAACGCAGGAGTAAGAAAATTTTACGAAGACGACTGACAATATTTTAAAGAAAAAGATAACCACGACAACCGCTGTAATAATAAGAAAATTCCAAGAAAGAATTAAATGAAGGCAACAAAACAGTAAAAATAAATTCTCAAATAAAAAAGACAAAAAAGATGCTAATTTAACACCCATTCAAAGAGCATTCATATGGATATACATTGTACATATGCTATGTATGTACATACATATGTATATTATTTGCAATTGTATGTATATGGTATTTCATTTTCCAGAGTTTTGGTTTAAAAGAGGTAGAATTGTTTGTTGTTGCTACTAATGAATTATAATTATTATGAAGAGAGAAAAAAAAACAATGTGGAAGTCAAAATAAAAAGAACAAAATAAAAATCAATTAAATTTTTCTTTGCTCTAAGATAAAACTTTTTTTCTGAGTTGGCAAGGAAACCAACCACTATTTGCAGTTTCTGATGAAAGTTGGAGAAATAGCAAATTTTTGTGTAAAAATTCTAATTAAAAAAAGTAATTTTTTTTTTTGTAAAGCAATTCTGTTAATAATATGAAATAAAAATTTTAACTTTAACAAAAAAAAAAAACAACAACAAAAATTGTGGATGTGATTATAAATTTATAGCCCTCTTGACAATCTTGTGCAAAGGATCTGGCAAAGTAGCATTTTCAAAATAGTATAGTATCTTTTAACCATATTGTAATAAATATCCAGAAATGCACTTGTTACATGCACTTGTGTTGTTCAGGGTCTACCTTGTTTTTAGTTACATTTACCTATCTGTATTACTGAGTTCGCCAATGAGGCTTTGAACTCTAGAAGAGACATCCTTATAATTTTTAGTTTTACTGTCCCATAATCTTGGGGATCTACACTAGCAAATGTTGATATCATTTGGACGAAATTGTTATCATTCCATCTTAGAATTGATATATTATCAGAAGACATATCTTCTTCTTAAAATAATATAATTAAAAAAAATTCCATATCCAACGGAAACAGATATTATTGTGAATACATTACATAAAGAATATAAGTTCAAAGTATATTCGAGTGGAAAAATTAATTATTTTCGGTTCCTTCCCAAAGGCACGTACTAAATTTCGTTTTAATATATCATACAGTATGACCTGTAGAGCGTTCACAAAATTTGGAGATAAGGAAACTATCCCTTACCTCCTCTCGATTATGCCCGAAAACTATACAGATCTTCATATCTATAAACCAAAGGCACATACAAAATTTCATTTTGATATGACCTGCACAAACTCCACAAAAATAGTCAGAATAGATTCAGGAGACCTCATATATGTATGGTAAGTAAAAGGCTAAATGTACACATATGTATGTGCCAGTGACCCTGAAGAGGTTAAAAAGGTCATAAATGTGTAATGTGTTTAGTGAGAATCTGATTTCAGTTTTTTTTAACACGTCGAGTTTTTCTTTCAGGAGCGTGGAGAGAGAGGGAGTTACGTTAGCAAATGGTACTATAACAACCACCATGCTTAGGTTAGTAAATAGTGGTCAGGCTTAGTTAATCTATCTGCTTCCTTCTGAATGATATCGATCAATTCTCCCCTTTGTTAATGAATGAAGGTGGATGCTACCCCCTCTCTGTATACAGAAACTTCACGAATGTGAAGGAAAGGTATGCCGAGGCAATAAGAAGTAACCCCGAACCACAGCCCATCACACACACACACACATGTAGCAGAGAGGTGTTATGGGTACTGTTTGAATGCCATAGGGCAACAGGATATATGAACTTAATTTACCATCAGTCTGTGAGTAAGATTGACGATCTGTTGAGACATTCCCCTGCATTGTTCTGAACAAACCAGGGCTTATATTCCTCAAAGCATCGTATCATTTTCGCTGAGGCTGCTTTGCTATGATTAAGAGTTAATTGACAAAAACTTAGTTTTTTTTTCCTAATAGTTTTCACTGTTTAACCTGCGTTCTGATCCTTTCAAATCCGCAGCCGTATTCTTACTTATCTGATGTTTTTTAAACAGACTCAGTCATATTTAACTGACATTAAAGTCAGTTTCAATTACAGTTAGAGTTAGAGGTTGATACATTATCTATGTCGTGCGGTTAATTTAATTTACCGAAAAAAGGAAGACCACCTGCGTACATAACTGGACGTTGGATCATGTAGGATTTCTTTGCAATCAATCTTTGGTATATATGTTCTCCAAATGTAAATTGGAGTAATTATTTGTAGAGTTTACTACTCTACTCACGACTTAAATCTTCAAACCCCGTACTATAAGCCTGGTTGGGACCAACACCTACCCGTTTTTTTGTTCATTTTCAGCAGTATACATTGTGTTCGTGTTAAAATTTTATTAATTATATTCTGCTAGAGAAATACTTTTTTGATGACGAAAGCATTCGCTACTGTGTAAAACCATTCGTAAGGAATTATATAAGGGAAAAATTTTATAATATAGTTAACTTGATATCCTTTCTTCCTTTTTTCTTTTAATGGTGACGCAAATCTAAAAGAAATTTTCAATAGTTAAGCATGTTTTTAAAAGGCTGGTTATTAAAATGCATTTGTGACAAAGAAAAACTGTAAAATTACTTAAGTGCTATTTAGTTTTTCTAACGCCGTTTATTTGAATTTTTTAATATGAATTTAAACACTTTGTTCTTTAAAATTTATATAATAGGATCTGGTTAGTAACCCAGCAAAAGTTTTTTCAAGTCTTCACATAAGTGTAAAACAACTTGATTTGTTATTCCATTTGTCAGGCATAGAAAGATCACATTACTAACTGAACAATCTACACTGGAACACCAATTTGATTTAACATAATCACAGTGGTTATCAAAAAACTAAATTTTTTCGCATTAAGTACCTATTTTACAGCGTCACAAGAATTCGTTCTTTCGCACAATTACAAATGTTGCTTTTGTTTTAAATATAATTGTGCGAAAGAATAATTTCGTGACCCACTCTGAAATAGGCAGTAAAATTATAGCCTAAGATTTTGGTATTGGTGTTGTTTTTACTGAAGTAATTCAACCATTTATGGTGTCCTTTGTTTACAATAGAAAAATAAAATTTTGCAATAAACCCAAATTGGACAACAAATCCATTACATTTCGCCAATGAATGGTTTATTGGGATGTTCTTTAAGATAGTTTTCAAGTAGGTTTTATCGTTTATTGATTAATTAAACCAATTTTATCTCCATAGGGCAAATAAGTAACTTCACTCGTTTCTTCTAAATAATCACATATTTTGTTGGGTTTTATAATTACACACCAACATTTAGTTGCATTTATTAAATCAGGAAACCATTAAATAAAATGGTACTTAAATGTTTATTATTAAAGTGAAAATAAAAAGCAAATTACAATTACAATTAAAATTATATCTGACAAAGTACCACTTTTAGTGATACAAGAAAGTCATTTACGTATGAGTTGTAGAATAATACTTAAGTACTGGGAAATTATATTTATTATAAATAAAATACCGTAGAATAATATCAACTAACAAGTACAATGCAACTATGTTCTGCTTTAGAAAAATAACGTTAATTGCTTTAATGTAAATGGTTTTTGTTTTCTTTTGTGGTGTTTGAAACAAAAAAAAAAAAAAAAAAGGAACCATTAAAATATGAAATTAAAAAGAGGTAAATCACACACTGTAATTCTGCAATATTAATTTGGTAATAAACTAAACAAAAGTTATGTTTATTACGTTTAAGAACTCAAGGCAGGGAATGATGATTTGGATTGTAACAGATACGAACACTAATTTTTGGAATGTTAGTTTTTTTTGTCTGTGTGTCTGTCTTTTTTTAAAGACAACATAACTTGCGAAGATTTGTGCTAGTCTGGAGAAAAATCCCCAGAGTCTATTCTGGGAATGGTACGGGAAAACCCCAGACTGATAAACTGGCACACTACCAACAAGTATATCGATTCACTTTATAAGTGTCCATATATCCCCCCTCCGAGGGCTAAAAGGTGTTATTGCAGAATATGCCAAGAGCTCTCGGGGATAATGGGGAACCAGACGCCAGGGTTTTTGTAGTCTGAATCTGGAAGAACATGTCTAGTTTTCGAGGCCTACCCAGTATCCAAAGGACTGGTAGCAGCCTTGACCGGTTGTTGGTGAGGTTTCTTCGGGGTACACGTGGTGGATGTGGTTTTAACCAATACATGCAGAGATGGTGTGCGGTTGATCAACAAGAGATGGTGTGCACTCTCAACAGTAAGAGTTAGATCGTCTCTAATCCAATTAAACAAAAGGTTAAAGCATGGGTCCAGGCTTTCCATGTTCTATAAATTGCTATTCATTGTACTCGCATGCACACATTGCGATAGCTATATTAGGTGTTATTACACACGGCACCTGTATCGTATAGTGTGCTGCACTACACAATGCATGTGCTAGTCTACACTTTGGTTTCACCCGGTGGTGCGTATATGTGTTTTCTTTATGTAAAGGTATCCATTGCTGGATAAAATTCTAAAATTTATATAATATTCTAAAATTCTAAAAACTATTGTAAAGCTTTGCAAAAGGAAATATCTATATCCTATATTTGCATCAGGATACTAAAATTAAAATTTTATTAAAATCCATCATGTAGTTTTTGCGTGATGCGAACACAGATAGACAGGAAATAAGTTGCTGTTTTATTAATGTATATAGATAACCAGAGAGGTTAACTCAATACCAAGTAAATATTCAAACCAAAACTACAGTAATACAAAAGCAAGAGTCTTAAAATTTTTGTAAAATACTTCGAAAACAAACAGCAATAAAAATTCTTTTGATATCTTGAACTTTTTTTAAAAAATATTGTAAACTTAACTATAAATCGATAACAACAAATTCTCAATCATTCTTAATAACAACTTACTAAATTTTGTCAAAATTACTTTTTTATTTTTATTTTCAAAAGAGAGGGTATCGTTTGTGGTTGTTTTTTACAATTATTGGTATAAAAACAATAGCGGTTATGTTATAATATTGGCAAGTTTAAAAAATTGAGATTTATAAAAACATATATGCATTATTAGATTTATATAAGGCATATAAAGCAAGGTAATATCGCAAGGAGGGGCCTAATGAGGGGTAAATATATTAATTTTTTTATAGGGATTTCTAAGTATATCTTTCTCCATATAAAAAACTACATACAAATTAAAAAAAAAAATCCCCTATAATATTAGGCCACTACTTGCAATTGATATGCCTTGTTTGATATGCCTTGATACATACAAAGATATTATTAATACATTTATTTATGTTTTGTCTTCAATATACTCGTATACTCAATGAAGCACAATATGTTAACTGGATGAAAATATGTCATTAATGTTACTTCGAATGACGTCATATTGACTTGTAATAAGTAAAACTTATTGCAATATCATATAAGTTTTTTAGACAATAGTCCAGTTCAAGGTCAAAATTAATACTTTTACTAATTGTTGTCTTGGTATAACATTATGTTGTTATACTGGGTAATTTATAGGATATTATGATATTTTGTTATGAGCTCAAAAGCAATGTATTGTATTTCTAAAAGTGAATTGTTGTACATATGGCTGTGATTTCAAAAAAATAAAAAATAAAAACACGCAGCCATTCTTACGACCAGAAAATATTTTTTTATTATTTTTTTATTTATTGTTATAATAGAATTAAAGATAATAATAATAATAATAATAATAATAATAATAATAATAATAATAATAATAATAAATAAATAAATAATAATAAAAATAATACGCAGATCTTCCATAGTTGTCGTGAAATACAGAGAGTCTTTCATGAGAATCGATCTCCAGGGCACTAAGAAAACTTTCTGTTTTCGACTTCAGTTCAGTTAAATATCAAGATAACCTTATATTTTTGTTTAGATTATTGAATGTATGAGTGTGTTTGAGAGATACTAATAATAATAACTAATAACTTTAAAATTAAACTAATTTGCTATTTAAAGTTTAAATAGCAAATTAGTGTCTTCAAACACCACTCATGCAGACTTCTAATATATAGTACTCAGCGTTGTCAACTTGGTGCGTTTCGCACCATTTTGAGTGCTTTTTCAATTTTTTTGTGCGAAAATTTCACGAGTTGGTGCATGGTGCGCTTTTTTTTAATTTTGGAGCTTTTTTTAAATTTTTGGTGGCACCAACAGTGCAAAATATTCATAGTAATTTTTACAGACCATAATAAGAACAACTAGTAGTGATGTTTAAGACATACCAAATCATATGCACAAAGTAAAACGGTATTGTTGTTGTATTAATTTGTGTTATGTTAAAAAAAGAAACATTTCACTGTAAGGAATTTGCTATGTCTACAAAACACATTGGTTTTTCCGTTCAGTTGTTAGGCAAAAGACCTGCGAACAAATATATCAATTAATAAATACTGATAATGAGTATCCTGATAATACTGATAAGGAGTTCCATTGATTGCAGACACTAGTTGGCTTTTAATAGAAAAGTCAAAGCAATTTTAAAAATATGGCTTGAATTAAAAACGCTATTTAATACATTTCCAACATCTCAACAATATTTTTCATCTAACCAACTAAAAAATATATACAATGATGATATAAATTACGTTTACTTGGTATATTTATCCGATATTTTAAAATAGGTGCAAAGTGTTAATCTCGCATTTGAATCAAAAAATGCCGACCAGACTAAATTATTTGATGATTTGCACAATCTCTTAAAAATTTTGATATCCAAACTCACTGAGCCTGACATTGAATTCGAATTTTTTAACAGGTGATATCAATACATCGTTTGATATTTGTTATTTGGGTTTTAAGTTTGAAGAAGCTTGCGCATTAAAGAAAATAAGCAATGAAGCAAAGAAAGATATATCAAAAAATTATTGTAAATTCACCAAAAAATTAGTTGAAAAGATTCGGGCGAGACTGCCTTCTAATGTTGAAATTTTACAAAAAATTAACGTTTTAAACGTAAAAAATGTTTTATCTCATTGCAAAAGTGATATCATGCCATTAGCAGTACAATTTTCATCCGATATCGAAATATTGTCTAGTATTGAAAACGGATGGCGAATGGTTTACCTTATGCAATGGAAAAATATTGATTCAACATTAGAATTTTGGACTGAAGTTAAATATTATTGTTAAGTTTTTTGTTAAACTATGTATACTGTGAATTATCGCTGATTTCTATTTAAAAAGTTGTGTATGCAATATATGAAATAAAAAAATGTATTATCTAGTGAAACTGAATACAAACATATTTCTTTAGTTTTTTTTTTATTTTTGTTATTTTTGTTTTTTTTTTAACCTTTAACTTTAAGGCTGTTTTATTGTTATTTTTTTAAAACAAAAATATTATACTTTTTTTGGAAAACTAATTCATTCAAGATTTTAAATAAAAAAGAAATTGTACAACTTGGTGCATTTTCTCTTAAAAGGTGCGTTTTTTTTCTCCACTTTGATGCATTTTGAAATTTCAAAGTTGAAAACGCTGATAGTAGTCTCTACAATCTGTTTTCTCTTTCAAATAAATTTTTTTAATTACCGCTTTGCACAGATATTTTAAACATAGGCATTTTTCTTATAAGAGTACCGAAGCTTTTACTATGGGTTTATAACTTTGCTAAATTTACTGTTAAACTTCGATCACCAATAAAATGTATGTTAATTAAAACTGTAAGGTTTTGTTTAAAAAATGTTGTTATCAGGTAGGTAATTAGAATCATTAAAATTACTGTTTTTAGGGGAAGTTTACCCACAAAAAAATGCAATACTAAAAATGAATTACAATTTTAGGTTTTACACAATTTAATAAAAAACCATTTCATTCCAAAGTATAATGCATTATTTTTTTTTTGGAAATTTTGTTGCTGGTGCGGATAATATACGGTACAACAAATTTTGAAATTTTCATCTGTCTGACCGTTTGTCTGTGACAAGGTGCTTTAGTACCTGAGTTCAAATAGGCGATACTTTTTTCTCGCATAAATATATAATTTTGAAGAGAAAATAGTGCAAAAATTTAAGCAAGCCATAGACGATGCGAGGAGTTGTACAACAATACAATTTAGCGTGAGATTTCATGTACAACTTCATTTAACATACCAGCTCTCTCGAAGTAAGATGGCGTATGCTATAACTTACATCGTCCGCAAATAATACTTAACATTCAATGTTAACGGCAAGATGGTAATTACCACTGTTGCCAATTTAGAGATTTTGCAATGCTATTCGTGGGGAAAACGGTCTCTTAGTGGTTGATTTCCCGCTAACCGCGATTTTTAAATAAATTTTAAGAGATACAATTTTTGTCAAATATCCAATGCATTTTAACAAAGTCAACTTGTTGCGAGGAGCTAAAGCTTTTTTTGTGACAGTTGAAAATTATTTTCATGACTTTGTGGTTCTCACATCTTACAATTGAGAACCGCGACTTCTCATCAATAGCACGTTTTATGCCTTTTTTTAAAGTTAAAATAAGATATAAGTGATAATTAACTAACTCTAGCTTAAACTTTTATTCACGATAAATCGATTGTTACGGTGACTATGAGGTAGGTGACATGGTATTTTTTAAAACATTAACAAATTGCATCGAATAACGCAAGTAACAGCACAACAATAATCTTATTTTTTTAAAAGTATATGGCACCAATTACTTCACCAGGATAATATGTAAACAAAACAACTCTATGTTGGGATCCTTTTCAATCCAACTTTGTTCCACATTGATATTCTGTTGTCGTTTCTCATCCATAAATGGTTGTAATCGGATCAAATACAAATAAATAAATAACTGCTAGTCTTCAGGATTCTTTGGCTGATATTCCCCATTATCTAACATTATATTTATTTATTGTATTTATTTATTATATTCAATAAGCGGTGTCTGATATATCTGTATCTAATTGCAATCGAAAGTTCGTTAGGGTGCTATGATTATTTTAACAAATAAAATTACACGGGATGTCGTAATATCAAATGAGGTTCATCAGTTGGCAATGCATACACAGAAAGTTACAGTGTGGTGCGGATTAAGCAAATTAAAATTAAAAAAAAACTGGTGGAGCTTAGCCGAAATTATTATCTTCAAATGAAAAAAAGAAAAGAAAATTTTTTAAATCGAAATGGCTATGGTTTTTTGTTTTCAAGTTTTGAAGTTTATTGCACTTCTCATTTAGTGTATTAATTTTAAAGCATAAGAATTTGAGTTTGGATATTTACCCTTATGAGCTTTCCACATAGTAATCATTTCGGTTATTACATTTTTTGGGAGAGGAATTCGTAGACAATTTATGTGGATTATAATTTTCATTATTGTCACAAGTGTCGCCCTTAAAACTCTTCTCCGGTTTCTACTTCTACCACGCTCATCTAATGGTAACTTCGGTTTTTGTTGTTTAAACTTAGATTTGGTGTAGATTCGCCAACTACGCTAATATTTATCCTCTATTAAACTAGGCTTACATCAGAAACTAACCTCTTGTTAAGCTTCGTGGTTCGCCTTTTTCGGTTTTCTCCAATAAATATTATAGTCCTCCTGTGTATAATCCCAGAATTCTCGGCTTTAACTTCCGTTAAACTGGACTTTAAATGGAATTTAGAATTCGCAAGCTGTATTCCAAGACACTTACTTCATTTTATTCTATATTTTTTATTGAATTAGCTCTATGATCTCTATGTATTATCATGTTGATAACGACATTTGATTTGAGTTTTAAAATAAAATTGTTTTCAATTTACTTTATTTTAGTGATTTTGATATTTTCAGCAAGGCATATTTAACAAGGTGATAACGTAAGAGAGAGGAAATATCTGCAAAAAATTTTTGGAACTTTTTTTTATATGGATTTTGACAGCAATATTTATTTTATTCTCTCTTAAAATACATGATTGATGTCAAACTCCAAACAAAAAAAAAATTTTAAAAATTTATCTTTAATATTAGCTCCGCCTTGTGCTGTCACCTGCTTAAATATGCCTTGATTTTCGAGTTAATCAAAACCAGAAATTCTCTTAAGTTAGAGCAAAATATAGTGCCAATTCACAAAGAATTTAAGCAATTGATTACAGAATTAAAGAGAATATAAAATAGTTTTAAGGCTTTGCTTTACTTTAAAACATGGTTAAAATGAGTCGTTTGGAACTGGGAATGGCTGAACTATTTTTTACCCGTCAATTGATCAATAACATAGGCTAAAAATATTTTTAAAAATTTCTTTAAAAAACATCCTAAAAATCTATTAAATCTCTTTGAAAAAAAGTCTAACTTTTGATAAGTCAGTACAAGTTGCTGAATTAGTTGCATATACAAGCTCTAGGAGGGATTTATGCAAAAATATTCACTGGGTTGCTATTATTTTCTTTTGATGATGAAATGTATACAAAACAAACAAAAAAATATATAAAAAATAAAACATATTATATTTAATAAACAGACGATTTGTTTCCTAACAAAAGTTTCGTGGAAATTTACACCTGATTGGTCTAATAACGGCTAGACAGAAATTGTTGAGAAATTAACAAACAGTTTTTTTTTTTTATAAAAACATTAACAACTGAAAAACACCGACATATTCATATGTGAAAATCTATATTAAGCCTATAGAAATCAATGGTTTTTAATTTTGGTAATAGGAGCAACTTAAGATGAAATATTAAAAAGGTAGAGATTAAAGAGAGGATATTTGTAAAGGCTCGTGTACCAATGATTTATGAATTTTAATTTTAAATCAAATCATTCATTTATGGCCAATAGTTTTCTGAGTCTAAAATTAATAGAACTAAAATACTGCGTCTCTCACAGATGCTCAAGACTCTCCGATTGTTTTTGAATCTAAATCTGCTATGAGCAAGGACTTTTTTCGCAAGGATTATATTATCGATAATATTATAAAGAAAAGGAATACGAAGCCACAACTCATCTTTTATATTTATCACATCAAAATTTTAATTATTTTTTAAATAAAGGTACTTAAGGTACTTCCAGGTATTCACAGATTATTCAGTAAGAAATTATTTGCCGTGATCCATTTTCAAAAATGCATTTTCATGCGAACATATGAAAATTTGCATAGATAGCAACTTGAATTTTATTATTCCAAAGTGTCATTTTTAATAACAACTTTTAATTTCGCAGTTGCATCCATAATGATGATATCAGGCCCTTGAATTAAAAGACTAATTTAGTTCATATAGCAAATTTATGTGTACAATATATTTTTTTTAATATTGGCAAGGTTGGTTATCTTTTTCTTCGTGACAGCCAGTGCACTTCCGGGTGGGGACGTAGATGTTTTTTTAAGTGATGTAATACGCTCAGGCAATTAATGCCTATATTAACTGTGTTAATTTCTTTTGAAATGTGGGCGCCTGCCTTGATGGCCTTATCCCACGGTGATCTTACCACCGAGTGAAATGTAAGCGTAGACTAGCTCCCCCAACAACACTCCACATATGACGAAGCCGCCAATATCGCATGTATTATGTGTGATACAGTCACAATGAGTAGCAATTTATATAATATGGCAAGAATTTATATAAAGGCAAGCCTAGAATCCATATTATAGCCTCTTGTTTAGGGGTTTGGAGACTATCCAAACTCCGTTCTGTTGAGAGTGCAACATCATACTTGATCGACCTTGCACCACACCTACATAAATCGATCTTAAACCACAACCACCAAGTGTATCCCCGAAGGGGACCTCACCAATAACCGGTCACAGAGAGGAGTAGGCTCTCTGTGGGGCTTACCGATTCCCATGGTATCAGTCCTTTGGGCACTGGTATTATAAAACAACAGACCTTTTCCTACACATTTAGGTTCTAGAAACCTTAGCATCTGGTGCCCTTGTTTTCCCGCAAAGAATCGCGTCAAAGTATTTGGAATGTACTGCAGTGACAATTGGAACCCTCGTTGGGGGGGGGGGGGGTGGGGGCAGGAGTAGATAAGGCAGATAGATGGTTAGATGTCTGGTGTTATGTAGCCATATTAGATCGAAGCTAGCATAGCCAATTTATAATTATTTTACTTTGCCGGCGATTTAGTGCTATGTGGTAATACCGTACTATGGGAAATAGATATTAATGCATATCATAAAATTCGATGTTGCCATGAAATGGTGCTCGAACTCATGACCATAATATGCTTTAGTAGTCTAAGTGCTAATAACATGAGCTATAGCACCATCATGTTGTGTTTTTCATGACCCCATTCACAGATTGCTGCAACATCACGGAATTTGTTCTCAATTACTAAAATTAAATATTATAATTTGTTCAACATTTGGATTCTCTTAAAAGGAAACGATGAAAGGCCGACGGTTATTTCATAATTTTTATAAAGAAAATTATATTTGAGCTATTTTTAAGTCAAGACTAAAACTGTCCATAGTCATATTAAATACATAAAATATATGGTATCTATACTCACAATTTTTTAAATACTACAGGTTTAAAAACACTATTAAAAAAAGTAATTTATAGCTAATAATTTAATGTTTGTATCTATACTAAACTTTTTTACATTGTGATATTTAAACAATATTGGAGTGGTAAATTGATATTGACTTCTAATTTGTTTTTTTTTTTATTAAAAATCGTTAATTATTAAAATGCCCACACGAAAAGCAAAAAATGCAACGCAAATAAGAAAAGAACGGATTTACAGAAAAATAAAACGAAACTTTAAACAAGTGTAACGTAGCCCGTATGCGGTCAGTGATAATGAAGAGGGTGTTTAATAAGATACAAAAACAAAAGGAAACCCAAAAATAATGAAAAAAAAAAATCTCTCAACGTTTCGATTTTTCTTTTTTAATGCGTGGGTCTGACTGAAAATAAAACATGAATATGAGAAAGAGAGAAATGTTCGAAAAATATAAAACCCAAAAAATGCAGCATAATTGAAGGGGCCAAATGGAACTGTGCATGTAACATCCTATTTATGCATGTGTATTTTATTATGTGTATGGGTGTTAGGGTAGGACGCTTTCAGCATGGTGTGTACTCACTAAGTTTGTAGATGTTTATGCAACTAACGCACTGGTGTTTGGCTGGTTTTATTATAGGTGGAGTTTTTCCAATAAAACAACTGTCCGATGCATGGGTTCCTTTTTTTTACAACTTTTATAAGGTTTTATTTTATTTTTACAGAGACGACACACCAATAAAACCAAACCTAATGGCAATATATTTTTTTGTTTTTCGTTTTTTTGGCAAAATCAAAAAAAGTTGAGTTGCATACAAACACGCATAAAAAACGAGAAATAACATTCAGCAAAAAAAAAAAAATAAAAAAAATCTTTATGCACTTTTGCCTGCATGTAAAATAAGAAAAATAGACTAAAAAACGTATCTTGCCAAAATAAAAATACACATCATTGGTGGCGTAATCACGGTCCCTAACGGTCTAAGGCAGCAAATGATTATAGGCAGCAACATTACCCCATAGTGAACAGTGGTCGAAAGTATAAAAATTGATTATAAACAATTTCTTATGTTATGAAAAAATATTTTCAGCAATTAAAGGTTTTAATTAGTTTCAGATTAAAATTTAATTAAATAATTAACTAATTCAATTATCTGTTTAATTAAGATTTTTTTTGTTCTGTTTTAAATAAATATATGTTTGAATCAATTAAAAAATTAATTGAACTTTAATTTAAAACTAATTTAATCCTTTAACCAGTGCAAACATTTTTTCCGTGTAGATGAAGTCATTACGTCCTTATAAAACTTACAAGCAGCAATAGAAATATTTTGGAAAGTGACTTAATAGTTAGGATTAGTAATTACTTCCGTGCCATTTCGAATATTCTGATTTTATTTGCTAAATACAAATGTGTTTGTGGCGCATCATTACCAGTTTTTTTTTGCAATTTTTTGAAACATTGAAAGTGGTTTGGTTAAAAAAAATTTTTTAGCAAAAGTCAGTTTTAAAGAAACATTTTTTGGACTTTTAAATCTAATTTTAAATATCTTTATTATTAACCGCCAGTAGTTGCTTGTTAGCCCGTACTAACAAGCATATCAAGTAAACAGTTGCATTAGCAAGCACATCTAATAGTTGTGCTCATACGCTCATGAGCAGGTCGTCATACTCCAATGCAAACTAGCTTACTGAACACATGCCTACAGCGTACCATACTATTACTGCGCAAACCTCTGTTTTGATCATAACCACAATGAGCTGACCGAACATGAGCTGATCTCTATATACTAGTGTTTCGAACATGAGATGAGTAAACTCTCGAACATGAGCCAAGTAAACACTCACCACATGTTCATGTTTAGTAGTTGTTTAGTTGTTTTGTTTAGTAGCTGTGTAAAACTTTTTTATAAGACATAGTGTTTTGTGCTTGTACTACTGGTTTTTGTTTTTTGCATTTTTTAAAAAATTGTTTTTGTAATTGGTAAACAAATTTTGTGTTTTTTGTGTGTACATGCGAACTGTTTTTTGATTTCACTTAAAGCATAAAACTGCTTGAACTCGCCCAAGTTCATTGTTATTATGTTTAACATTTACTCATACTTATATAAACTTGCTCATGGAAGCTCTGCAAATTCATCGCATTTAGCTCGCTGGTATTTGCTATGTATTATTGTCCACTCATCGTTACTCGTGTTCTATGAACAGCCATGAATTCAATGAAATATTTTTTTGAGCATCTTATGAGCTTCAGATTCTACGTAATCATATTATTAATTACATATGTAATTTACAAGACTGTTGTCAAGAAAATGAAAATGCATCAACTGTTGTGATACATAATGAAGATTAGCCGGAAGACAAAATAGTTTTTAGCAACCGAGAAGTTTAATTGATCAAAGGAGTTAAGTCCACTTGTAAAGTACATTGTTTAGTAGTTTGGATTTTGTATGAAAATATATGATATCGGCTAAATGGATGATGCATTGGTTTACAATGTATATATAAAATAAATTACTGACTCATTTTCTGTGATCGCATCACGTGAAAACTATTGGATGGAATTTAACAAAATTTTGTGAGAAGATATGCTAGTAATCTTATACTAATATAGAATACTTTCTTTCCGCAAAAATATCTCATTTGCAAGAGAAAGTGGAGAAGTGAAACTACGCTCATTTTTACCGATTTAAAGGTACTGCATACTTTAAGACAAAATACGATAAGTATCCTATATTGGAACCAGGATACTCAGGCTGTTCCCCGCAAAATTTTGTTAATATCCATCCAGTAGCTTTTACGTGATGCGAACACAAACAGTAAGACTGGCAGGCAGAAAATTAGTTACTATTTTATTATATGTAAGATTGATAAAGTTTATTTAAATTTACGTTCACAATTCCACTGTTCCTACTAACTGTCTGCAGTCAAAAATGCATTTCTGTTGCGAAAACTTGCATTAACTGCAACGACATTGCACATTGCATATAGCGATTTTTTTTTATTTTATTTTGACAGCGTAGTTGAAAAAGTGCGTTGCACAAAATACAATGAGTAAAAAAAGCCACGCCTGCATATTTTGTTCGATTTTTATTTTTTAGTAACTTTTTTTACACAATTTTTGGTGATTTTTTTGTAACTTGTTGTTTTTTTATTTTTTCGTCTTTTTTTGCCAATTTATTATGCGTGCTTGCAAGTGTGTTAGTGTAGTGTGAGAGTGTGTGTAAATTTTTGTTTTGTATGTAGAAGTATTCGTGCAGTTTGGTTATTTGGCTTGTTTTGTTTTGTTTTTTTTTTTTCATCCAGATAAGCAAGTGTTTGTTTAAGTGAGTGTGAGTATATATGTGTGTGTGTACATGTGAATGTGTTTTTTTGGACTCATCATGATGAGCTTGATTTTTTGTTGCCGTATTCAAGCAGATAATTACATTTAAATAAAATAAAAATTTTATGTTGATGCTGGTCCTCTGGATGGATACTTGTTTTCTGTTTTTTTCTTTTTGTGTTTTGCTTGGGAGTAGGGGAATGTTGAACATTTTTTTTTTCGATTAATGTAGTTGTTGTTCTTCTGTTCACCTAACCATTATTTTAGGTTATTTTTATAATTTTATCCTCTGTTTCGTTGGGTTTTAAATGCATGTTTATAATATATTTATATTTTTTAATTTATTTTATGAATTATTCTTTTTCTACGCGAACAGTGAATAATCAAACTAAAAATAGAAGTCGCTAGAACTTTTTAAAGTTTTTTATGTAAGAACTTTAGCTGATTTTTTTTTTTTTTTTAATAAAAAAGTTGTATTTAAGTTTAAACAATTTTTTTATTACTCGTATAAGATTTAGTGTTAAAATTTGGAATACTCAAGATATTCGAAAAGCTAGTTTATAAAACATTTTTAAATTCGAATACAATGTCTTTGTCGCTAGACTCTGAAAAATGTTCCCTGTGTTAGATCGATATTCAACTATATATATATCGATTTTAAGGAAAAATATACTTTAAGAAGCTTTCTACCTTTATATCATCAGCGAAATTTATATTTATTTATAAATAATTTTAAGGCATAATATAATAATATAATAAATTTTAAAACGCCGGTGCACTATGCTTCGACTCCATAAGAAAAATCAAAATTGTGATTAAATACAAACTTTTTGAAAAATAAGAAAGTATCTCAAATAGATGTTAAAAAAATATTTTTCCTGATTGCTTTTGCCGACACGAGAGGGCACTAAACTCAGAGAATTTCAGGAAAAATAATTCATCCATTTTTTTTTTAAACTAATTTGAAATTTGGTTTTTAAGTACTTTAAAATATTTGTAGTTTAATTAAAATATATAAATATATATTTTTGTTGAAAATCCAAAAATTGCTTAAGTTTGATGAAGTATAAAAAATTATAAAAATTAACTAAAATTAGATATTTTTTCCTCTTCTTTTTTTGTTAGTTTATACTCTTATCTAAGAACAAATTTTTGACCCCATATTTTCCACATATCCGATTTTATACAAATTTGTAAAATATATTTCCGCCACTTCGTCAGCGTCCTTGCAATATTTTGTTCGACTTTGCTTTGAAAGCAATCCACACCAAAGACCCCTACCTCTTTAGTGCTTTAGTTATGGTTTATGTATATACTACTATAATATCCCGCCTAAATGATGCTGCATATCGGTTAGTGCTAGTGTTAAAAATATTCCACTTTCAAAAATAAAAGGTGCGCAACCACGTTTAAAATATTCCAGTTTCAAACCGAAAATTTCAGTACCTTTAAACCGGAAATTGCGTACTTTCACTCCCTTTTCTCCCCTTTCTCTTAGTAATGAGATATATTTGCTGGAAAAAGCATCCTATATTTGAATAGGGATGCTAAGGTACCTCCTCACAAAATTTTGGTAAAATCCATCCAGTAGTTTTTACGCGATGAGAACACAAAAGAAAAGCAGACACACAGAAAGATGAAAATGAGTTACTATTTTATTATATGTATAGATAAAAATCATTTCTTATAATTATCAATTTACATACAAAGTTTTGTTAGGATCGGACAATTTGTGTATATGATGTAGCGTTAAGAAAAAGGATATATAGCATGCTGTTTAGTCCTTGCCCCGCACAAGATGCTAGTTGTATGTGTATCAGCATGACCACTTTCTGTAATTTTGCGGATATTATTGAAACTAAACTTATATTTTTCAGTTTCAGTACATATGGGAATTAGGCGTGTCCTTGCACCGATTTTTCGAAAAATTCATATTTTTCTTTCTAAGCCATTTTATGCTAGTGTAAAAATTTTAAAATGATCTGACAACTTCTTGTATTTTTGTCCTTTCGTTATATGGGAATGAAGCACCGTGTGATGGTGGTATTTTAGATTGACAAACTTCGATTGTTGGTGAAAACTGCTAAAGTTTTTCATCTCACTCATGACTTTTACGTTTCAACGAATTGTAATTCTAAAAACAATATTTTATAAATCTTTTTTATCAGAGATTTAATTTGATTATTTTTAAACATAATCTATACATATAAAAAAACAGTAACAGGACCATTACTTTACATTACATGAAATATTTTTTGAAATTTTTTAGAATTTTTTTCTCTATGTCCGTCTGAAATAAGAAGAAATGTTGGATGAATTTTAATAAAATTTCGCAAAGAGTTACTTATTTTAACAGCTTGATTCATTCCACAAAAATATTTAATATCCAAGAGAAAATAGAGAGTAATTAGTGACAGAATACAATATCACTGATTTAAATATCATATTTGGGATTTTTTCATTGGCATTGAATTTTCAGTGGTATTATTCCAAATAGTTACAATGATAAAAATTTTAACTACCATTTAATGCTACTGATTTATTTAACTAGCTGTACCAGCCACGTCGTGGTTGTCCTGACAATATTTTGCCCGATTTTGCTTTGAAAGTATTTTACACCAATTGTAAGACTCTTACTTTTATAGTGCTTCAGTTATGGTTAATGTGTTTACTTTATATATCCCTGGATAAAATTGTAAAATTTATAAAAAATTCTAAAAACTATTGTAAAGCTCTGTAAAAGGTGCTTAAAATATTTTAATTACGTTGTAATTCCACAAAGTTAATATACAAGTCAAACACAAATTTGTGTTTTAAATATCCCAGTTTTAAACCTTTCAACCGGATTCCACAAGCTAAAAAATACAAATCAAATACAAATTTTCTTCAATTGCGCCTAAAGTTACACTAGTGTTTAAAATATCGCAGCTTTAAACCGAAAACTTCAGTACCTTTAAACCGGTAAGGCGTTTTTTACTGCTTTTTCTCCACTTTCTTTTGGGAATTAGATTTTTTGCGGACAAAAGTACCCTATATTGGAATCAGGATGCTAAGGTGCCATCTAGTTGTTTTTACGTGATGCAAACACAAATGAAAAGCAGACAGACAGACTAAAATGATTTCCTATTTTATTATTATAAAATGTAATGAAATCGTATAATTACTAATTATAATTAATGAAAAAATCATTGTTGTTATTAAGCACAAATTTGTGAACAATTTCATAACAGGTTAAAAATTAGTCATAAAAATTAAATTTTCGGAAATATAATAGGAGAGCAGATAATGGAGATGAAACTTCTTTAAAAACATCACTACAACAAGGTTGATTGGAAACGTGGCCAATAATGATAATGTTTGTTTATAATTAATTCATTGATTAATGGAAAGATATTCTTTTTTAAATAATAACTAATGAAACTTTTTCATTAAAAACCATAACTATTAATGAAAGCAATGCTAATGAATAAAAATATTACTATTACTGATAATTAAATGCTAATGAAATTGTCAATTAATTACTCAATGTCATTAATTATACCCAGGTTTGTTAAATATACTAAAAAAATGACAGATTCTTTTATTTTTGAAAACGAGATATTTTAAACATAATTTACAGAACTCTATAATAATTTTATAATAATTTTAATGGGTAACTAAGTATGTATAAAGAAAATATGTAAACTATAATTCCTGCAGTTTAAGATTGATGTTGCAAAATCGAACGAAATATTGTTAGAACGCCCAGGACGTGGCGGGCACAGCTAGTTTGTAAATACTTTTAAAAAATACTTATACTTATTTATTGTTTTGCATATGCATAACTTATTACCCTTCTTAACCAAAAATTTATTAAAAGCCAGAGGTCATTTTAATTGGTGTAAGATTATGTCAAATCGATACATTTTTTAAAAGCAGCGAATTGGATTAATCTATAGATATTGCAATTTTTTATAATAAAGATTTTTTTACAGATTTATTTTTTTTAAACAGATATGTCCTTTATGATTGGCTATGTTATGCTAAGTCTGGAAAAATTAATTATTTCCTTTGAGTAAATTTCATTCTAAAGATGGAGTTCAACGTTCACCAAGTATACAAATTTTTTAAGGATACAACACAAAATCTATCACCAAAATATTTACAAAATACTTATTTTAAAACTGAGTGCATGTTTTTCAATTCGACTGTAATATTATTTACACAATTCCATCTTACTTTTTTGTATTTCACCTTTTTTCCATTTGTTTAATTACAGAAAAGTTCGGATGAAGAAAAAGCAAGGACCCTACTGAATTAAACTACTTTTACTTGCACACTTTTACAACGAAACGTATAATTTAGTTAAGCATCTATAAAGCTATTTAAGTAAAATGAAAAATGTGAATTTTTTTTATTCTTAATTCTTACAAATAAATATATTTTTTCTACTACACCAAGTGTGCAAATTGAGGTTGTAATAAGTCCAAACCTCATTCCATTTGATTGTATGGTTTTTTTTTGCCCTGCTTATTTTTAAATATTTATTTATGTAGTCCTTTTGGTTTTTTTTCTTTTGGTTAGCTGCTGTATGACCAAACCATTTTTGGAGCTATTGTTTTGTAAAACCAACAATAGTTGCTTTGGTTTTGTCGCATTCTAAGGGGACTTACTTTGCTCTATACACTCACATTAATTTCACTAAAACTCTAAAATAAATCGTGGCAAAAAATATTTAATAATTTTACAAATAACTGAAACATAAACCCCAAATAAACTTCGTTTTTTTTTGAAGCAGTTTTGTTATGAATACAGGATAGGGAAAAAATGAAATAAAAACTTGGAAAACAAATTGTGTTTCCTCTTGTAGTCAGTCAATAGCTGGAAGACATCAAATGCTTGCAGCTAACTTAAAATGCATTTGTTCTCTTGTTGTTGTTTCCCTCTATAATTGTCTGTTTTATTGTCGCATCCTCTGGTTCTGGTTCTCGTTGTTATTTTATTTTATTTTTTCCTCTTTTTGTTTGCACGAGTATTTGCGTTGCTTCTTTGGCTGTAAATTTATCTTCTAAAAACACAAGTCTTTGAAAAGTGCATACTTTTAGGCGCCTAAAAGTGTATTTGAAAGTGAGTGGTGTTGTTATATGTATGTATGTATGATGGCATATGCATAAATGTGGCTGGGTGGATGTGTGGTATGTGTTCCTTGTTTTTTGATGCATTATCTTGTGAATTTGTTGCTATTGTTGTTGCCTTTACCACTGTTGCTGTCATCATTTTGGTAAACACTTGGTGTTGTATATGTATTTGTATATTGCAATTTTTGTCTTTTTGTTGTAATTAAAATCATGTGAGAATGCTTTGTTGTGTTTTGTGATGTTGCCACTGCAAAAGAAATTCACTAAAGCCACATACTCCCTTTAACTATAGCTGCAATTGCAGTTGACAACCTCAAAGGATTTTGTCACTGTTATTTTTTTTCTTTTTTTTAATTTTTACTGTTAGTGTATGTGTGTGTATTTTTCTTTTCTGTTGCTTGAGTTTTATTTTGTTTTATTTATTTTTTATTTTTTTTTTGGTATCTGTATCAAGTTGAGTTTTTCATTTTAATTTCTTTCTGGCTTTTTAGGATATTATTACAAATGGTTTTCCTCTGTTTGTATTGTAACACTTGTAGTTACATAAAACAATAAATGCACTTGTGTCTGTTTGCTGGTGTTTTGTTCAAAGATATTTTTATTTTAGAAACCCTTCGGCTAAATGCAATTTAAAAACTTTATCTTATCAACCATCAAAATGATATGCATTTTATTTATGTTTCTTTTTTTTTCTCAAATAAAACATCATATTTGTCAAATGTATTGCGGTCTAACAAACATAAATCAGCAACAATATTAAAACAAACAAAAAAAAAACTTTTAATATGAAACAAATACACCATACAACAACACTTCAAAGACCTGGTTTTCTTTGATTTAACAGATCAATTGTTGTTTTAAAATTAAAATTATTATTTATATATTTTAAGAAACATGACACTTGTGCTTATTAAATATCAAAAACAGATGACAAAAGTTTACTCTCTGTCATGGCCAATTCATTTTTCAACAAATTTAATATTTGCTTGATATTTTAGAGATCATAGTGTTTAAAAATAATCATTTTGATAACTAGTGATCACACAATTGCTGATGTTCTTATATTACGTAACAAATAATTTACAGTGGAAATATTTACTACAATAATCGACGACTATTTTCTAGTCAATCTAGCTCTGTAAAAAATATTATTAATATAATTATTGTAGTTTTTGACTTTTTTATAATTTTGTAATTCAATTTTTTAAGCTCGAGGTATTTTTTTATAAAAATGTAATTTTTATTTTTATTTGCCACAGATGCTACCCTATGGTGTAGCAAAATATTGAAAATAAAAATTTAATTTTTATAAAAAAAAGACCTTGAGCCCATAGCTACCAGATTTGACGATTTATCGTCATTTTGACGATTTTGGGTCTTAAAATTGACATGATGACGATGGGACGATTTATACCCTTATTTTGAGGATTTTAAATCATTCAAGTTTTCATAATTTATTTGCACTTTTAAAGCAACCATGAGACACATTTTATTATTAACAATAACTTGTTAATAATTCTTTGACGTTGTGTTGTTACGCTTGTCTATAACTTCCATCATCGATAGAAACTTTGACACAATTATTTGTTAAATAGTCCGAAGAGGCGCAAATATCTCTAGAAGCTGTTGTTATTAGAATTTTAGAGATGTAGGAACCAGTAAAGATATTTTCATTTGCTGCAAACATTGATAAAATTAAAACCGATAAGCCGATTTCAAGTAATTTAAATTCAATGAATAAAATGTATCTAAATTCTCTAAAATATATTCTAGGAATTATTAAGTGCCGAGTTATATAACGCAACTTTTGTCGCTGCAATTCCTCATTCATAGGCGAGAGGGGAGAGAGGAATTAAGAAGGAAACAAATATGCATGTACTATTGAAATTCGTTTTTACTCTCATTAATAGTTTTAATTTTGAAGTTTAAAATGTAAACAAAGGTATACATACAAGTTACTGCAGCGACAAAAGTTGCATAATGTAATTCGGGACTAACAACGTAAATAAAATGTTTCAAAGCGAGGGTATAGAAAAATTTATAAGTATAATGAAATGCTAAAAATTTTTATAAATTTTAATGAACAAGTTTTTAAAAACTAGTTTGCTTTAAACTGAAGACTTTTATTTAATTGAATTTAAAATTATAGGAATATACCAGAGACGTATTGTCAGAAATACAAATAGATGCAAAAGAAAAATGCGTTGTTATTTAAATTTGTGTTAGTTTTTTTTTAGAGCTTTGTGATCAGATATTATCAAGATTTGATTTTTAAAATAAATTTAAAGTTCTAGGCCAAACTAATTCTTATAATATTATTAATGATAAAAAAGTTTTCTAAATATACAAAAGTTTTCTAAAGTTACAAAAGATGTTTTCTATTTTGTTGAAGAAAGTGAAAAATAAGAGCTAGAAACTGAGTTCAAGCGATTAAAATTCTTATACCTAACAGATACTTATCCCGCTAAAAAACATATAGGGATTTTTTTTTTTTGACATACTTTATTACAAAAATCCTTGTTTTACCACTTAGTTCAGCAAATTAGGAAAGAGTATGGAGTCATTAAGAAATTCATTAAATAAGTTGTCTTTGGAAACAATATTATATACAAAAGTTA
Organism: Phasia obesa; assembly: GCA_949628195.1. Classification (NCBI taxonomy): domain Eukaryota; kingdom Metazoa; phylum Arthropoda; class Insecta; order Diptera; family Tachinidae; genus Phasia; species Phasia obesa. The sequence continues at coordinate 121,095,785 of OX451218.1, forward strand.
AACAAACTAAAGTAAAGGATTTTATTTTTTTTACTTTAAAAGTATTGGGAAACGTACATTCTATTTACATGTGATTTTGTTGTGAATTATAATTAAAGCGTTTGATCTCTGTATTAATAATAATGCTGTAAGGTTTGTCGATTTAAGAGTTTATTTTGCTATGTTTAACCTTTTAAAAGAATATGTTTTATTGGTAAAAAAAAGCGTTTTTTAGTTTGACGTCGATGGTTGATCGTCATAAAAACGATTTCAATAAGCTATTTTGACGATAATGACGATTTTTTCCCAAAAATATGACGATATTACTTTAAAAAACCTGGTAGCTATGCTTGAGCCTCAAAAATAATATTACAAAATATTTTTTTATATGTTCTTACTATCAATCAATTGAGAATAGATCTATTAAACTATTGAATGTTTATTTAAAATAATGTTTTTTCTTACTTCTCCAAATAGATATTATATTTGCTTGTTCCAATATAAAGGCGTTTTCTTTTCTGACAAAAAAAATGTTCCATATATTTTACACTTATTAAATTTTCGTGTTCTTTTCCACAAAAAATATCCGAGTGTAAATAAACATTATGTTCTTTTCTAAATATGTCGCACCAAAACCAGGTATATATGCTACATTTTTTACACTCAACTTTTACTAAGAGTGAGATATTGCCCTTTTTTGTAAATATTTTTTTTTATTGAAACCAAGAATTTCATTTTGAATTAAAATTTTTAATTCAAAATCATAAAAAAGGTCACATTTTTCAAGGGCTGGGTGATCCATAAAAAGTAATACCTATTAATAAGGCAAAATATTTTTTCAGAAAAGAAAACGGCATAAGATTTAAAAGTGAGAACGATTTCAATAAATAATTATTGCAAAAAAAACCGACTTCAAAACAGATAGAAGGGCACCAATTCTAAACTAAAAATGTAAGAAGTAATCTGTAAGAATTAGATTTCAATCAAATAAAAGATGCGCCAAACTTATAAGGAAAAAATTAAGACTATTTGAATGTCAAGCCTCTCCTCTTTTCATCAGCATCCGTCTTTTATAGGGGCACCATTCAAGCCTCTGCCTACGGTTGCACAGATAGGGGCACACAGATCAAATAACATCACATATTCGGACACCCTTTAATTTACAATGTTAAATTAAAGACCTGTTGTTATACGGGACTTGGCCACAAAGATTCTTTGTAAATTACAACTATCTGTCTATAACGGTTAAAAAGTTTAACCATATATATCAAACTACATGAACTATTGGGACACCCTTTACATTATAATTCCAAATATTTATACTTGTTATCATACCAGAGATAGTAGTGGACAGTCTGCCTAATTTTCAAGTGTTTGTGTTTAACGGTTCAAAAGATAGGGCCATATAGATCAAATTACATAATTTATGGGGACACCCTTTAATTTCTAAATTCAAATTGTATACTTGCTATAGTGGACTTTGCAATACAGGTTCCTTGTAAATTTCAGCTGTCTGTTTCTAACAGTTCAAAAGTTTGGCCACACACATAGAATTACATTAACTATTGGGACACCCTTTTAGTTCCAAATTCAAATTTTATACTTTTTGTCATAGCTAACTTAGCAATACAGGTGCTTTGTAAATTTCAGCGGTCTGTGTACAACTGTTCAAAAGTATGGCCATATACATCAAATTAAATGAACTATTGGAGCACCCTTTAATTTAAAATTTTGAATATTTTTACATTTTATTATAACGGTATAGTAATCGACATTCTGTCCAATTTTCAAGGTTTTGTCTATAACGGTTCAAAAGATAGACCCAAATAGGTCAAATTATGTCACCTATGGGGACACCCTTTAAATTTTAAACTTATTTTTTTATTCATTTTTGCTGTTGAGAGCTATAGCGACACGCAATTTTTTAAAATTTTAATTTGGTGCCCTTTACGGTTCTTAATACACGTAAAAAACATGTATGTTGTATGGGGACACCCTTTAATTTTTAATATAATGAACTGTTTTTAAAATGGGACCAACCTGAAAGCATCACCTTTCAAATAAAGGCAAAGTTTTTAAAATCGGTTCAGAAATGGCTGAGTTCTGCGGTTACATACATAAAAAAAGCAACATTCAGACCAATAGATAAACTCCATCTTTTTTGAAGTCGGTTAAAAACAGATCTTGCCATAGTTATGAAGTCTTTAATTTTTACGAAAAATAGAAGAGATTTAAAATATTTGTCTTGCACTCTTCTTCATTTCCAAAAATATCAATATTTTGTCATTCCCAACAAGAAATGGCCATTGAGATAATGACGCAAGTGTTTTTTAGGCCCAGGTCATTTAGTTTGATAACTTACACAGAAAAAAAATATGTTGATTAATTAAAAGTTTTAATTGGTTTCAGATAAAAATTGAATTAACTAATTAATTGATTAAATTATTTGTTAATTACGATTTTTTTTGTTCTGTTTTAAACAAATATATAACAGAAGGTAACCGTTGACATAATTTATACTGCAAGATGTACTCATTTAATAGAATAGAAGAAAAGTTTTAACGCTACTATTTCTAAACAAAGTTACTTTAGGCTCCTTTCTTACAACAGCATCTTCAGTCTTTCAACAATACAAAACGAAACGAACGAAATACAAAACTGGATAATTCCTAAAGGGAAGTAAGACTAACACCAAGTTAGTCATGTCTTTGGTATCTAATTCTAAAACATTTTTAAAAATAATAAATTCTTTTCGAAAGCGCTACAGTAGAGAAGTTACATGTATGTGTGTGATAAAGTAGACAGTTATGACAGCTTAATTTTTTTTTTTTTGAACTTTGAGAAACAAATAATTTTTTTAAATAGTGCTTCAGACATAGAGTGCAATACTTCTAATGTACTAATGTAATGTACTAATGTAAATAAAGTTAACACACTAGATCTGAATCGAACCTAGGCAATAAAACCGAGTTGTCAGAATTAATTCACACTAATATGTGATAGGTTTAAGACACAAAGTTAACGACCTTATTCAGTTCTAGTTGCTATACGAAAGCTGCTTCAGAGCTACTTGACTTCTTGAACTTCTCAAATTCCAAACCAGCATTGCTCCTTTACCTACCAATTATTGATAAACTATAAAATAAAAAAGCACGCAACTCCTTGGGAGAATAAAAAATTTATTTTATTGTCCTAATAAAATTTTTTTTGCGCAAAAAGCATAACCGGAAGAGACTAAACTATCGGCCGATAGTTTAGTCTGGTTGGCCGAGAGATTAGTTTGAATGAAATCAGGAAGCCCTGATACAATCGGATCGAAAGCCCGGCCGATACTAAATCGCTGTGTTTTGCGCTTATTCATTCTGATCAAGTATCCAATCAAACTATCAAGCGATAAAACGTCTGCAGTCTGCTGGGACTCTTAAAGGTATTTAGCACCATAATATAAGGAAATAAATTCCGTCGATGTCGTGAAAACCACGTCACTATCGGAACACCCTTTTATTTACGTTTTTTTTACGTTATATACCGAACAGAGTTTCAATTCCCCTATCGGAACACCTTTTAATTTTTATTCTTTGTTGTTAGAGCGGCCATAAAAATACAACTTCTGGGAAAATTTCATTGAGTCTACATTTTATTATTCCAGAGATAGAAATCGCTGACAGGTGGACAAATATTGTAGCGATAATAAAAGGATTCGTTTTTATTCTTTTGGTACACAGAAAGAAAAAAACACGTTCTAAATTTAAATAAATTCTTCTTATTTTTAGCCAAAATAACTCTCAAAAAATAAGTAAGATTAATAGTGAACTATTCTTAAACCAAACAGAAATTGATTCAAAAAACAATAAATAAACAAAGAATAATAATACCAGCTCTCTGCTCTTATAATTTATTCATGCCGATGATTGATTTCAAGGTATATTTATACAAGTAAAACTAAACGCTTAGCTGTATTTATATGTATTAGCTTGATATTTGAATATAAGTACTTAAATTGGTAATAATATTTTTTCTCGATTCGAGATCTAACTAATTTTTAACACTTTTCAACCGAGTTTTGAACCCGAGCGCTGGCTAGCTAAAATAGAATAAGAATAAGTATTCATGATCTGATAACAATCGCATATTATGTTGAGCTTGACTTAATGTTGCTGTCAGGTCCATTTGCAGTCCACTCAAGTCTAGCAGCAGCCATATCGTGTGTATGCTCCTTATATTTGTTGTGACACGTACTTTTTCCTTACGACTCTTATTTTGAAGCTATTAGAGGTGAAAGAGGATCAATGGTACTCAGCACTTATGTAAGAAGTGCAGTTTTATATTGATTCAATCCCAGTCATGCTTGGATTTAACTTATTGTAGGCTCACATCAAGCTCGGATTCCAACTTAAGTTAAGCTGAGAATTCTTAAAACAAGACTTTATCGGCTTAAAATCGTAACCGTAAAAGCTTAAAAAGATCTAAAATTAAAAATTCAGCACTTGATTAATTCATTCTTGAGTCAAGCGTTTTGTACTTAATTTAAGAAAATACGTACTTACCGCATCAACCGTACTTTTGAAACCGCTACGGATTGATTTGAGTACGGGTTACTCAATTTTTTTATTGGGTGTACGATTTAAATGTAGTTGTAGAATTTAAATGAAATAATTAAACAAATTTTTTTGCTAAATAAAATTCTATTTCCGGGCGGATTCTTGTTTGATTGGCTACGTTTAAAATAACTATTACAAATCGATAATTTGATAATTCTGTGACTAATTTTGGCTAAATGTTTTTTTTTCGTCAAAAAAGTTCTATTGGTATAACAGATTCCTTATAAGCCCGACATATTTTGTCCACCGACTTTCTAGTTTTTTATTCCCTTTAACTAAAAGGATTTCTCAAAGCCCTTAAAATATAACTGTATTTTAACGAAGATCTCTAGGATTGACCAAAATCTCTTACCAATTCTTTCTTTCTTTAAATTTGAAAACATAAAGGGGTCACTTGGCATCACTTTTGAAACATTTTAGTCAATGGTGTAGAGTCAGCATCAAGTCGTTCTATGCTTTCATTTGTTGGTATTGTACTTAAAAAATAATGATTAATCAGCCCACAAAATTTACTTTTTTCGATGTTCGTCAAAATTAACAAGGTTGTCTTTTTCAATCGCTATCAAAAATAAACTAACAGACACAGTTTGCTCTAAATTTGACATTGGTGTCATAATAGATAACAATTGAGGGGAGCATTGCCGAATAAAAAATTATTGTACGAGTCACGGAATTATAACAATGCTCCCATACTTTGACTGGAAAATCGTTATGAAACCCAATATAATTCTTTTACAAATTTTAAATTATTGTATTGCCAGTTATCATACGTTTCTTTCAAAAATTTTCGTTACTTTTTAGCTTTTTTAAAAACTAAGAATGTTGTGCTGAAAGACTAAAGTTTTACACCATCGAATAAGGTTTTTTTTGCTTTCAGGCAAGACAACAATAGTTTTTAATTTAAAACATTATGAATATTTTAAGTAAACAGAGTGTTTTAAATCTTTTAATATTTGTAAGAATTTTTAAAAAAAACTGCCACCAATGTATGAACATACATTTATTTCATCGCAGACACACTGCCACCTCAAACTATCAACATGAACAAAACACGTCACTTTCTATAAAATGCTAAAAGAGTTGCATCTAAATTGCCCATTGAAACAATAAAAAGTAAAAGTGTGAGTCAGACTATTTGCTGAGGACAATAGAGGCGAAAAAAAAAAAATGAAAAAAGTATAAAAAGACTTTTTACTAGACATTGCAAAGACAATACTATCTTGAATGTCAGAGCGTCTTTTGTTTTTTTTTTAATTCTTCATCTGAAAAAAATATCGTTAACAATATAGAGTAGAAATTAACAAAGTACTTATGCATGTGTCACATTATTCTTCATATGAAACATGTTTTTTATTTTCTTCTTTTGTTTATTAGAAACGAAATACGTATTACGTCAGCATCATCTTTAGATACAAACAAGCGAGCACAATAAATTGAAGTAGTAGTCATCTCTACCATTAAATGAGGTAAAGAATAGAATTTAACACAAAAAAAAAATACATATATTTTTATAGAAATGCTGGAGAATAGAAATTAAAAAAATCAACCTTAACTCTCCTTTTTTGTCTTTATTATAAATTTCAAATTCATTATAATGCCAATGGTTAACTACAAAAACAAAAAAAAAAAAAAAACATACAAAAACATAAAAAGTAGAATAGAAAACGCACGTATCCAAACAAACATTATATTTCCTGCAACCCTTACGGTTAATGTGAAAGTGTTTTCAGTATATGTATGAACGAACGGCTTCGCATTAGTACAGTGGAACAAAATTAATTAATTAATATTTGTATTACTATTATGAGCTGTAAAAAATTGTGTTTCATAGCCCACTTATAAATCAAAAATATATTAATAAACTAGCTGTGCCCACACACGTTGTGTTTGTCCTGACAATATTTTGTTCGATTTTGCTTCGAAAGTAATCCACACCAAATTCTAAGAATCTTGCGTATTTACTTTATATACTTATAAAACTGTAAAAGACAGACAGGAAAACTCATTTCCTCATTATTTCAAAACAGCTCCATATCTGTTGCGCAACATTGCTTAAAATATACTGCTGTCAAAAATAAAAGATGCCTTTAAAGATACCTTTAAATCGGTAAAAAACAAATCGGCGTACTTTCACTACTTTTTCTCCACTTTCTGTTGGAAATAAGATATTTTCAGAAAAAAAAAGTGTGCTATATTGGAATCACGATACTAAGGAATCAGGATACTACAGGCTACTCCTGGGAAAATTTTGTTTCAATCCATCCAGTAGTTTTTACGCCATGCGGACACTAAAAAAGAAAGACAGACAGACAGGAAATGAGTTACTAATTTATTATGTGTATAGATAGAGACTTTTCCAATTTTTATATATATGAACTTAGGTGGAATAATTGATAATTTATAACTAAGTTACATTTAATGAGTCTCGTGTTGTTACCACCATTAACTCTCAACTGTAGTGATTTCAGACTACCGGCTGATAAGTTTTCTCATCATCGGTCTCCCGTGATTGCTAAGTCTTTTCTAAACATAAAGGTTAATAATAATGGGCGTTTCGCTAATTTTAGCCAGTGTTGGGCATTTACATACAATGAGCGCTATCGTCTTACCCTATTTTGGACACAGTATTCTAGTATCGTTTTCTTTGATTTTAATCGTGGTCAGATGATACTAAATTTTCAGTGACTTGTCCCTAACGCAGTCACTCTAATTACATAAGTATATCCGTGCAACTTTCTGGCACATTTATCGAGGGACTATTGCCTTAGGTGTTCCTTTAGAGATTAATCAACCTATTGGGAGTTATTTGTATTCATCTGTTTTGGCCAATAGAAAACGCAGTTCAAAGGCCAACCTCTACACCTTTTGAGGTGATTGCTTGTTGATCTAAGTGTGATTTATATGTGTGATAATAAAATTATAATTTATAATACTTTCATGAGATGTGAAGAAAAAATGTCAACCCACACAAAGCTGCATATGCGCACATAAGTCTATATTAAAGCTGAAATTCAACATGGTTCACCGTAAACTAGGATAACGTTTTTCTTTGCTCGACTTTAGTCAACCAACTGGGAGTGACAAGACCAAACTAGAATCTTGAAACCGGCCGCCACCACAAAGAGATATAGGTCGACCTTATGTCAGTACACTCAGTTAAGGCGAGCCATACCCATGTATTTGCCAGCCGACGCACATTGGGTTGAACTATAGTCAAATTAGGAATTGATTCATAGCAGCTTTTTGCCCTTATCCAAAAAAATAAAAATATAGTCTACTTTAAGTCTACTTTATTTCAAATTTTAAATGAAAATTTTGGATTAAAGTACATTTCAAGTAGACTTTTTTCTTTTGCCTAAGGCCATTATTCTTTAAATAATAATTTTTTATTTTCAAGACAGTTGTCTGTTATCCGATATAAAAATTTGCTTCAATATACTAAGTTGAAATTTTAAATTTTTCTCATTCTTCGTACGTTCAACCCTATGTGCTACGGAAGAATAGAAACTTAATTATATACAAATTAATTCAAAATAATGAATATATAAGATTACTACTACTGGTAGTATAACAAAAAATTCTAAAAGAACTATCTTAGACGTTACACCCAAAAAACATCCAGGGACTACTGTCATCATCGAAAGGTATGACTTCAGTTAATACAAAGTTTTTGTAATTTTAGTAAAACTTTATTTCTAGAACTTCATATCATATTGGATGTCTATGCTATGGGCCCATATTTTCATTTCGAATTATAATTAACAATTTTATAATTCCTGTCTAACTCTCTGCGTGTCCTTTTGTCTACGTTCGCATCACGTAAAAACTACTAGATGGAGTTTAAACAAAATTTTGTGAGGAGCTACCTTGGTATCCAGATTCCAATATAGGATACTTATTTTCCGCAAAAATATCTTATTTTCAAGAGAAAGTGGAGAAAACCCAGTGAAAGTACTTCGATTTTTTACCTATTTAAAAGTACTGCATAATTTAAGGCATCTTTTATTTTTGAAAGTGGGATATTTGAAACAAGGTTGCGCAATAGATGGCGCTGTTTTAAATAATGCCAAAATATGAATTGAAAGCAGAATAGTTTGAACACGTTTGCGCAATAGATGGCGCTGTTTTAAAATAATGCCAAATATGCATTACTGCCAAATAGCGAATTGAATAAAATTTGTATTTGATTTGTATTTTTACTTTGTAGAATTAAATTGTTATTAAAATATTTTAAGCACCTTTTACAGAGCTTTACAATAATTTTTAGAAGTTTAGAATTTTATATAAATTTTAGAATTTTATCCAGTGATGGGTACCTTTATATAAAGTAAATACGTAAGAGTTTTAAAATTTGGCTTAAAATTTACTTTCAGAGCAAAATCAAACAAAATATTGTCAGGACGCACTCAACGTATGTGGGCACGCTAGCTTTAAATACATCTTTAAGAATTAGAAGGTAATTTCAAAATAATCATTTAAATAGGGCCTGCCTTCTAAATGTTTCTGTAAAGGTTTTGAAGGCGCAGTACCTTCAAATACCGAAGCTACTTTTTTTCCTTATTTTAAGCGACAAAAATGAAGCTTTATGATATACAATTTTCGTAATGTTATCCACTGTAATAAAAAACAAACAAAAAAAAAATTAAAAAGGGATCCAAAACTTTTATATTTTTTAGAACTTTTTTTTTGTTTTCTATTTCGGTATTTGAACACAAATAATTGCAAACATTTTTGCCGTTTTACTAACAGTTACACGTATGTTTGCGCTAATAGTAGTAGTAGTAGTAGTAGTAGTAGTAGTAGTAGTAGTAGTAGTAGTAGTAGTCTTTCTATTATAAATAGAAATATTTTTAATTACAATTGGGCAGACACCCAGTATCTCTACCTCGCACAAATACAAATACGCTGACACAGGCATATACTCATTTATTTTAAACACCTACACACATAAACAACAGCAAAAAATAGCAAAAAAAAAACTCATATTTAGAAAATATATTCAGTAAGTTCTCGAAAAAGAAGGTGCAGGCGAAAAAAAAAACTTTTATATAAATTTGGTTAATACATAAAAATTTACATGCAAGAAAAATTACTGGGTTTTTTTTGTTGTGACTACTCTCAATCACTTGCTCATATATGTATGTATGTTACAAGCTACATATATGAGTTTAATGTGCAGATGCCGACGACTAAACACTTACGTTTATGTCAACCCAACCGACAAACAATTCGCACTTTAGATACCCCTCGCCATATTGCATTTTACAGCTTCAGCAGCAGTCGTACAGGCAAATATTTGTTCCCTTGAAAACTCTTGGGGCTTTTACAAACTTTATATTCATTATTATTATTATTTAGACGAGTTAGATGAGATAGATATAAAATTTTTAAAAGTATATATGTGTATGTTTATGTGTTTGTAATAAGCGGAGAAAAAAGCTATAGAAATATGACTAAATAAGTTGTGTAAGTATATGAAAGGTTGTGCAAATATTGCTGGGGTTTTGAATAATGCAGTCAGTCTTACAGTTGCCTACGGCCACAATTGAAACACTATATTGACAGGTAAGGGTAATTATTTTGTCTAATGATGTCGCAATTTGTGCAAAGTGCAGTGCAGTTCACTTCACTTCTTTAACAAAAGTTTCTTAGTCACGCATGGTTTGTTGCTTAAATGGGGGGATGGTATTGATAGACTTGTTGTACAATTCTAACTGATTTGTTAAAGCTTATATTATATGAAGATATACGAAATCAACTTTTTAAAATTATGTTTAAATTTTACTCTTCATATTCTTAAGACCCTTCTTAAGCCTGGATCTATTTGGAAATTTAAATAGTAATTGGATAAGCAAAAGGAAATAATTTAAATGCGACTTGGATAACTAATTGCTAAGAATATTTAAGATTTATTTATTTTTTCTATTTTAGTTTTGGATTATTTTTTTTTAACAACTGATCTGACTATTTTCATAACTAAATATAATATTGCTAGATCTATGAAAGCAAGAATATTTAAGCTATGTGAGTATATCTTTGTTACTAAGGTAGGTAATTCCCACAAAAAATGGGCGGAATTGGGGCGTTCGCCGTGGAATCTCCTATACAAACTAAATAAAAATAATTTTATACCTGTAAAACTATAATATCTAGAGTCATAAAAAGTTAAATAAACAACTACAAATAAGGATTGGTAAAATAAGCGTTACCTTTCCTACTCAATAAAATAATAATGATTTAGATAGAGCAACATAATGGTCATTTCATATCCGTGAACGGTTAAGAATATAAATTTAAATCAATCATGAAATTAACGATTCCAGCAGTCAATGAAAATGGAGTAATAGAACTGGACCTTGTGAAAATATTAGAATAAGATGAAAGGATATCAAAGGATATGATCAATTTGCTATACTGGGCATTCTGCATTAGAGATTTTGGTGTGTCTTAAAAGCTTTTCTTAATTCTTAGTTGTAGGCATATAAACTAATTGAATGTAATAACGTAATATTAACCCAAATTATCTATACATATAAGAAAACTGTACAAAGAAAAATTTTCTTTCACCAATTAAGGGTTTAATCAGTTTTGAATTAAAGTTCAATTAATTTTGAATTGATTCAAATATATATTTGTTAAGGGAAACCATACAAAAAATCATAATTAAAAAGTTAATTGAAACAATTAATTATTTAATTAAAGGTACTTCCTCACAATATTTAGTATCTCGGTTTTCCGTAAAAATATCGCATTTCCAAGAGAAAATAGAGAAGATTCATTTTTACTGCAAACTTGACAGCAACTTTAATTTTTGTTAACGGAAAATTTTAAAAACCTAGCGCAACAGAAAGCCTTGATTTCATACAGTGTTCTTTGTATTCCTTTATCTGAATTTGGTTGGTTAAATAGATGATGCTTAAAACTAAACACCACCCAAAGTAGATAGAGGCGAAGAATGCTGAAGACGCATATAGCAACGCAGAAAATGCAGAACATTCTGCTAGTTTGTAAAATAAAAATTTTCAAATTTTATCTTTAAAATTGATCACTCAATTTGTCAAAAAAATATTCTTTCTACTTAGAAAGAAATAAACGAACTAAAGCCTGACTTAAAAAATAATTAATTTGCATTTAAAGTATTTAAATTATCCCGCCTTCAAAAAGAAAAGCTGCTGTCAAGTTTTCAGTGCATTTAAATCGGTAAAAATGCGTAATTTCACTAATTTTTCTCTTGAAAATGAGATACTTTTGTGGTAAAAACATCCCATATATGAATGATGAAACTAAGATACCTCCTCACAAAATTTTATTAAAATTCATTCAGGAGCTTTTACGTGATGAGAATACACAGAGATGGTTAGACAGACAAAAATTCTAAAAATTGCTGTTTGGTATTCAGTTTCGATTACTAACTGCTCCAGGATCAAATTTTTAAAAAATATTTCATATAGAGAAATGGTTCTGTTACAGTTATAATATATGTACAGATATCACAAAACTATCGGGACACCCTTTAAGTTATAATTTTATTACTTGTTGATAAATCAAATATAGTTTTAAATACTCTTTATAAATTTTTTTGATTTTTGACTTTTGGCTGCTTCCATTGGGATGATTGGGGTTGGTCTTGACATCAGGACCAAACACCCACGTTTCGTCACCAGTTGTGACCCTTTTGCGCAAACTTGTATCGTCGTTGGTGACATTCAACAACTTCTGAGTGATATTAATGCCGTTAATTTTGATCAAAATTTAGCAATTTTGAAACAAACTGGCACAAGTTTCATGCCCAAAACATTCGAGAAAATTGCATGGCATTCCACGATTTTCCAAAACAATTGTTTTCAATGTTTCAATGTTTTCTTCACTTGGTTGCAACTCTAGGACGGTCATTGTCATCAACATCTTCTAGGCCTTCTGTATAGCGTTTGTACCATTTATAAACACTCTTTTGAGACAAAGTGGACTCACCAAATGCCACAGTCAACATTTCAAGTGACTTTATTCGATTTGTAACTCAAAACCTAAAAACGGAAACCTAAAAAAGCAATATCATTGGCACGCCATGTAACTAAAGTAACTAAAGAAAAATAATCAAAGTACAGTTCCTTAGTTAAAACTTCATGCATAGTAAACAAAAAGGCTTGTCTAATCAATAAACTGTAGCTAAAAAAAAGAATCCAAAAGCTCCCCAAAAAATAGAAGTGAAAAAGACTGCAGATCTAAAATAACTCATACTCTCGTTATAAAACTAGTCTGCTTTAAATCAAAGAACCCCCCAAATATAGTGGTCAGTCAGTTTTACGTCATAGTCATTTGTAAAACGAAAGGAAAAAGTAAAAAGGGAAAATATACCCTTTTTAGAACTTCTCCCAGCACCCCAACTACTTGTCTAAGTTTTACGCGTACTTTTTAATCCTTATTTTATACATTTGACGTTATTTTGCATATGAATGAAATAAGGAATTTGTGTATGGATGGCAGGCAGCATTAACATTACGAAAGTTTCGCGACCCTTTGGGTAGTTGTAATATTTAGCAATCAAATTATAAACACAACCACATATTTAGATATAGTATCTCGCATATGTATCTGTATCTAAGCAAAAGTACAGTTAAAAGAAGAAAAAAAAGATGTACGTGTAATTAGAAAGTTGCGCATCATATTATTGCCGCCGCTCTGCATTAGTTAATGTGTGGTCAGCTGCTAGATGTGAGTATCTAGGTTTGCACGTATGTATCATAATAGCCATTTGGGGATTTTACAACGAAAAAAAAAACAAAAACAAAACAATTCATCTTTAGCCTTAACACGCAATTTTCAAATTTTACATACTGATACACTTACATGCTAAACAAACTCATTTTTCAATGTCGCTTGGTTTTTTAGACGGTTTTTTGTAAAGATACTTTGTTGATTCTTTTTTTTTTTTGTCCTCATTACAGCACTTTTTCCATTATTTGTAATGTTTAGATGGTCATCGCGTTTTTATCCTTTTTTTTGTGGGGTAAAATGTCAGATAATTTATTCCTGTCATAAGCACACATACATGAAAATATACATTTACATGCATATACGTTTTCTTTTTTTTTAATAGTTGAACGTATCTGATTATAATTTTAGCGCACTACATCCTTATTTTTATTTTTTTTTTTTTTTAATAGCGAAAATTTGGGTAAATGAGAAGGATTGATAAAAAAAAAACGAAAAACCTTTTCCTTTTTTTACCTTCCTTCCTTATCCATAACATATGAACCCATCAAAATAAAAGTAATTGCTGTTTTTTATTATTTTTGTTGTTGTTTGGGATTTTACATTAACCATTAGTGCGGATCTTTTCTAATCTCTTGAATTCAAAATAAATATTGCAATATTTAAAATTAAAATATGTAAAGTTACACAATTTTAAGCAATATTTCTGTTACTCCTAAAGATGTATTTTTAAAATGAAATTAAATTTCACAAAACAGATAGTTGTTTTATAAGTGCTTTCAAAAAAATGTGACCAAATTGTAATACTCATTTAAAAACAAATAAGAGTATATTCGACCATGCCGAATCTTTTATACACTAGTAATGCTAAATTTTGTGTTACCCTCTTATGTTACTTTGAAAATTTTTTTGTATTTTTTTTAAATATTTTTAATTTCTTGCAAAAGCGTTTTATAATTTTTTTTAACATTTTTAGTAATATTTTTTTTATTTTTTTAATATTTTTTTTTTAATTTTTTGTATTTTTATAAATTTTTTTTTGAAATTTTTTTTTTAATTTTTATCAAAATTTTTTTTGTAAAATGTTGTTTTATTTTTTTTTTAATTTTTTTAAAAAATATTTTTAAATTTTTCTTTGCAACCTATATTGTGTTAGAATGGTCTGATTAAAGCAAAAAAAATTTTAAATTTCCCCCAATGGGCCTCGTGTCTGTACCCTGTGGGTCTTTTAGCTACCTCTATATCTATTGCTTTCTATAAAAAACTTTAATACAAATCAAAGCAAAGAAACCTTATCAACCTAAAAACAGATAATCAGCCCTCACGGGGGGTTATTGTTCCACGAGATCTGTAGGCAATCCTTGCGATCTACCTATGGCAAAAGCAAAAAAGAATCAATAAAATTGAAAAAAAAAAATTAAAACAACGTAAAAAAATATAGGTGGGCGTTGGTTTCATTGTGGATTATCTTCAAGCTCCTTTTTGGTCTTCCTGCCAACTTGTAGTGACAATTTCCAGAGTTTTTGGTGGGAATCGAACCCACAACCCCAGACTGATAGACTATCACACTACCTACTAGCCCACCGAGGCACACTTTTATTAAGGTTAAAACATTTTATTACATTTTTGGTTGATATAGGTGGTTACATACAACAAAGAAGAAAGAAGATAAGATGGAAGAAATAACATTATTATTCGTATATTACCCAAAGCTAGAAACGAAGCAAAATGTTCAGTCGTAAGTGTTAGTATACAATATTAGGTCTTGCTAGCATTAAGGTTGGCGTTGTTTACACTACATAATCAAGAGGTGCTTACAAGAACGTGATTGCGCCTATTATTGATATTTTGCACTAATATCTGACAGAGATTCAGTGTTTGATATAGAAGATCTTTAATGAAAATAATTTTTGAAATTTTTTGAAATTTTTTTTTTTTTAAATCAAATAATTTTGGACTGGCTCAACTGATTGTTGCCTCACAGACTATTTGGGACGCTGAATGCAAATCTGTAATCTCTTTATTTTTTATAAATTAAAAAATAACAATTTTAGAAGTTTTCATTTAATTTATTAATTACAATAGTACAATTTTTATAGTACGAAAACAAAGAAGAAAACATCATAATTTAGGGATTTTTAAAATGAAATTTTAAATTTGCAATTTTTCTAATTTTTGTATCATTCTTCACTCTTCACTACATTTCATTGCTGATCAAATTGCGTCATTGTTAATCAACATCAATTATAAGCACTAAAGCTTTTTGCGACGTCAGTGTGTTTAATTGCTGTTTCTATTTTCCGTTTGGTTTTGAAATCTTTGGTACCCTTCGCACTTATTTCATCCAAGATTTTGCACTTTTTGTCATATTGTCGATGATCATCATCAATGCAGCCATTTCGGTTGTACCGTTTACTTCAAAATTGATGCGGCCAATTACCCACTCAAAACGCTGGGAAACTTTCTGGCATTCGTGCATGTGTTTACGGTTGATCGTTCGCTAGCAAAACATGTATGTACTTGCCATCAACCAGCTTTCATTCGACCACATCGGTGCCAATGACGGATGGTGTCATGGAATTAGAATATTTAACCAAACCGTCTTATATTTTTATAACGCAAGATATGAGTGTAGTTAATCTGTTTCCGCGTATTGCCGTAGTCTTCATCAAGGCTGTGTTCCGACCCTGAAACTCCTTTCCTTGAAATCGCCTGGTATAGTTCAAAAGCAGACACAATGACATAAAAAATATGGTAACAAATTGTGTAATATTTTATAAATTAAAAATATTTTTTGTTGAAATTAAATTAAATATCAAATTAATATTTTTATTGGACAAAATTTGTCAATTAAAGTACTAACCGGCACATTTTCTTCGGTTATATTTAACAGACACTTTTTTGTTAAATAATGTCAATGAAAAGTATATTATACTTTGTGAAACACATACTTTGTGAATAAATTGTAAGTTTCTGCCTATTACGGCTTAACAGATAACCCCATCTTACATGGGGAGACCTTGTAGTTTTAAATTTTATTTTTTATACTTCCTGCTGCAGACAAAATAATATACATTCTGTGTTTATTTAAATGAATTGCTATTACTTTTCAAAAGATAATATTATATATGTCATAATTACCTCTCATGTGGGGCACCCTTTAATTTTTGAATTTCTTTTTATAATGTAGCAGGTAAAAAATAAACAAATGTTATATATGTAAACGAATGGAATGCTATTGTCAAATTACTCACCTTTACGTCCACACTTGAATTTTGTAATTTATTTTTTATACTGGTTATTATTGCGAAAATATTAAAATACAATTTGTGTAAATTTGAAATGTCACAACTGGGGACACTCTTTAATTTGAAATGTTAACTTGTTGTTATAGCTCACATATTAATACAAATTGTGCTTGAAATGCCCGTTCTTTACGATTCGAAAGATACTTTAATCAGCAGTGCTGCATTGGGAACTCGTTTCCTAAATGTCTTAAATGTTTTTTAAATGTGACCAATCTGTAAATATGTCTTTTCAAACAAACTAAAATAAATTTCAAAATCGGTTTAAAAATTAAGCAGTTCTGAAGTAACAAACTTAAAAAAGTACAAATAAATTGATAACCTTTCTCAAAAACAAACCAATAATAATTAATATACTATAGATAATAAATAGAATTGAAAAAATATCTCAAGCGAAATGGAAAAATTATTTTTTGTCATTTTATGAAATCTATCTTTATATTTATATAAAACAGGATGTTTGTATGTATGTAACGTATGGACTTCAAAACGGCTAGGCCGATTTTGATGAAATTTTAGGGAATCTTCAGAATATTCAGGCGGGTGACACTGTGAAGTCTGATTTTTGATTTTCGGTCTGCGGGCAGAGGGGCGTGGCAAAATCCAATTTACATATTGCACCACCAATGACATACATACATATATGTACATACATACATATATTTATTTTTTTGCTTTTTTTATTTTATTTTATTTTATTTTATTTTTTTTTGAAAGCCGCCCGAAATCACGTGGAATGCCATTGAAGGTTGGATCACCGGTAATTCTTATTCGCAACATAAACGCACCAAAGTTGTGCAACGGAACCAGATTGACCATTTGTAATTTTTATAACTTTAATTTTTTAAATTTTTCCTGATGATGCTACACAAAAGAGTAGCAAAATATCGAGAATAAATATACATAAAAATAATTAACGACCTAAAGCTTGAAAATAGAAATAATTAAATAAAAAATTTTCTATAAATTAAGTTATATACCGTTATTTCAAGTTGTTCGAACTTCTATGATACTCTCAGTTATGGCACTAGATGACTCAAGAACAAAAAATAAAATACAAATTCTAATTTAACTGATACAAAAAGCAAGACATAAACAATCATATTTTATTTATAAAGTGCAGTTTCGAAAAGTGTCTTGAAACTTATTTTCAATTACATCATCAAAGAATCAACCACCAACTAACAAGCAATAAATACAACATCCTGAATAAAAATTAAAAAAAAATCTGTAAAAAATTCAACAGAAATAGAAAAGAAAGAAATAAAAAAAATGTCCTGTAAGGGAATTCCCCGTACTACTTGTTCTTGAATATCCTGTGTCAAGTTAAATTGAACACACACAACACAACAAACTAAAGCAAAACAAAATATAAAAGAAAGAAGAAAAAACACCCCAACAAAGCACTTAACACGACGGCGACATGCACTTGAATTTACACAAAAGCAAAGACAAAGTGAATGCAAACAAACACACATCATGTACGAGATGGGTACATTAGTACCTACAAAATGTGTACGTGCATCATATGTAAATATGGATGTATGTATGTGTTTTTACTCACACACCTGCTGATGTAAGGGGATACCAAGTAAATAACACAGCAATATTTTCACTATCAAAAACGTTCATTTTTCTAATACCACCATCACAACTGATACATACATATGTATGTATGTATGTATATCACTGCAAAAAACTTATATATAAAGAAATATGAAACTCTGATGTTAGTTGCATTTGCATAAGCTGTTTATACAAACACACAGATTTACCCACACTATTGAATATAAACATACTTTTTTATTTGCATTTATCTAATTGTATGCCTTAAAATACTATTAGAGAGTAAGAAAACTACGAG
Source organism: Phasia obesa (assembly GCA_949628195.1). NCBI lineage: Eukaryota > Metazoa > Arthropoda > Insecta > Diptera > Tachinidae > Phasia > Phasia obesa. Next base: position 121,114,246 of record OX451218.1, read on the forward strand.
CCCATATTGGGTTGTATAAAAAGTTGCAATTAGTTTTAATAAACAATTGCAATGTTTCAAAAGATTTTGAAATTTTGTAAAAAATCCTATGAGCCCTATTAAAAAGTTGATTATTGGATTTTTTGAGGGGTATAGTGGCAAAAGAGGCAATCTATTCATTTTGTTATAAACTACTTGAAGTACTTTCTAGTTATGTTTGATAAATGCTTATGGTCAGAGTAAGCGGCGGTATCAAATAACCTTTTATGAATTGTTATATGGACAATAATATCCATTGGATATTTCGGCGAAATAAATATAAAAGAAATGGAAAATTCAATAATTTTTACTTTACCATACGTAGTAAAGGTAGGAATAGTGATCATGAAAAAATCTCGATGTCGTGATTTCAACGGATTTTTACGTTTTGAGCTCTCATGAATCCAGTTTGACTACTTGTCTGTGGGTGGGTGGGTGGTTGTGTATGCCACAATTTTTGTAGAGGGTCATACCGTATGACATATCAAAATGAAATTCAGTATGTGCCATTCGTATATAGAGATGAAGGGCTGAATAGTTTTTGGCCATAATAGAGAGGGGACTAGGGGTAGTTTTCTTAATACCCGCATTTTATGAACGTTCTACAGGTCATAGTGTAGGACAAATTAAAAAAAAATTCAGTATGTGCCTTTGGTATATAGAGATGAAGAACTGTATAGTTTTTGGGTATAATCAAAAGTGGTCAAGGGTTATTTGACATGAACCCCCAAACCGAAAATAATGATTTTATGGATTCGAATATACTTTAAACTTTCATTCTTTAGGTTATATATCGATGAAAATATCTGTTTCCATGAGGTATGGTAAAGTTGAGTATAGGCCAATCCATATTTTCTAATATGAAAAGAGTAAAATTTACTGTTCGCTCTAATTAATTAATATTAGTCGACAAAAAAAAAATACATTTATTTTTATGAAAATGCACACAATCAGTGCGTCGAAATTCGTCGTGTGTAACAAACTCTACGATAGGTTTATTTCTATTTCATATACCGACGAACGACGACTAAATTGGTGCAGAGTGCCCGTTTTTCCTTTGAATTTTTTTAGTAAATAAAGTTACTTTTAAGTTAAAGGCCTGTATCACAATGTCGACAGAGTTCTTTCTTTCTTACAATTATATTTAAAACAGAAACATTTTCAAAAATTTTGTTTTTGTTTTGAATGTACGAATTCTTTCGACATTGAGAAACCGGCAGTAAATAATTGTTCTCTTTTTTATTTACAGCATACAATTCAAATAAATATTTTTTTATTAGTATTATTTTTTTTTTAATTATTCTTCTCTTTAAATTTATATAATTTTTTCTGTTGAAATATTAGCTGCTAAATGTTACCAAAAATGTATTTATAAATTAACTAGCTGTGCCCGTCACGTCGTAAGCGTCTTGACAATATTTTACTCGATTTTGCTTTGAAAGTATTCCAGTGCTTCAGTTATGGTTTATGTATTTCTTTATATAAAGGTACCCATCCTTGGATAAAATTTTAAAATTTTAAAATTTATAAAAACTTCTAAAATTCTTAAAATTATTGTAAAGCTCTGTTTAAAATATTTTAGTAGCAATGTAATCCAACAAAGTAAAAACACAAATTGTATTCAACTGGCGCCATCTGTTGCGTAATAGTTAAATAGAAATAAACAAAAAAGTGTGTTGAAAATGTAACCGTGTTGAAAATATCCCAGTTTTAAACCAACATTTTCAGTACCTTTAAACCGGAAATTGCGTTTTTCATTTCTTTTTATCCTTTTTCTCTTGAAAATAAGATATTTTTGCGAAAAAAAGATATTCTATATTGGGATAGGTAGATACTAAGGTAGTAGATACTAAGTTAAAATCCATCCACTAGTTTTTACATGATGCGAACACAAACTAAAAACAGACAGACGGATAGGAGTTACTATTTTATTATGTATAGATTAATATATATATATATATATGTATGTAATTTGGTGTAATATTATCATAATTTATATAAAAATGGATATTAATTGTGAGGAAGTAAAAACAATGAATCTGGTAACAAAGTTTTGACAGTTCTTTAAATTTTCCAATTGTGTTACAGTTGACGAATTATTGTCGACGAATTCTTTGTACTGTGCGAAATTCATCGTTAGTCTCAGTTGTGTTTATACCATTAATTCGAATCAATAAAGTAAAAAACTGGGAAACCCCAAATATAGAAAATGAATGATAAAAGTGTACTGGAGAATCGAGGCGAAGTGGTTATATTTTAAAGCGAAATAGTTATATTGCTTCTGCTTTTATAGGGCAATAATTAATCCAACGATATATGTATATATGTATATATGTATATATATATATGTATGTATATATGTATATATATATATATATGTATGTATATATATATATATATATATATATATATATATATATATATATATATATTTCAAATTCTACTTTTGGAAAAAATTAGCCATTGAAGTCAGAAACTACTTTATTACCAAGCTAAGCTTATAATTATAATGCATATAAGCATTTACTTATATATATATGTATGTATATATTGCCTATGCATACATGCACATATATCTAGGTGTCTGGTCATGTGTACGTGTTAAATAGAAGGTATTTAGAAAATTAAATATACAAACATGCAGAGACATACAGACATACACTTTCATAACAAGCACAGATTCATTAGGGAAAAAAACTGTGATACGATTCAAATGCAATTGTGCAAAACCAAAAAAACTTACACATACAATAACAAACTTACGTGCATGTGTTTATGCAGTGTTTTTTTACTTTGCATTGTGTTTTTGTTGTTCTCTACAAATAACACACGGCAAAGAAAGTGAAATGTAAATGATTGTCCTCGTCATCAACGTAGTAGTCGTCGCATGTTATTAAAGATATTCTTGTTGTTGTTGTTATATTTTTTGCTCTTTATTTTTATTTGTCTGGTTTGAGGTTCATACAAAAGTGCACTTGCACTACTAGGCAAAAGTCTATGCATATATATGTATGGATGTATGTACAATACCTACATTTTAACATGTGTTTCATGTAAATTCTTTATTTGTGTCGGTGAGTAGAAAAGACGAGACTTTAAGTAAAATCTGAACGAACATGTATGTATGTAATTGTAAATGTGTGCTTTGTGTTTGTTTTCAGTAGTAATGTGTTTTAAATTGGGGTCTTTTGTGGGCTGAAGGACGTTCGAGAGGTGCAAATATGATGTTGCAGTATAACTTTTAAGACAGTTCTTAAATGAAAAGTTGGGGTCGATCTTTTTGAAGAATTGTTGAAATACGAGGTCAGTTTTAGTGAACGACAAAAATAAATAATTTTATTATACATATTTTAGGTAATAATATATTTACGCCTTTTCCCGATGATGTTCTCGTTTTAATAGTTGTTTCTACTCCTTGTCGTTTTTGTCGTCATTTGACTCCTAAATTGTAAACATGAAATATACATATGTTGTCCTATGTATGTTTATAAACGAACAAAAGAAGCTACGAAAACAAAAATTTAAAAATTATAAAGCATGGTAGCGATAAATTAAGTAACTTTACTTGTTTTTAACTTTTTTTTATAAAATTCTGAATATGTTTAACAAAAAATCCAAATATGAGAGTACAGGAGTTTATTTTTCAAGTCAATTGAGAATGATAAAATAATGAATATACATCGGAAGATATGACATGTTTTCCTTTTATATGCTTTCATGCGTTTTTCATCTAGTTCTAAATTCTTTTTCTAATAACAAGAGACGTCTCTCAAATATCTCTTAATTGATTTTAAGTGAGTGCATTGTCTAAAATGGGAGCATTTTCTTTTCAGAGCATTTAGCATTCGTTGAGGAACGAACCCTTGTTGAAATGCTAGGTATGTCGCCGTTTATATCAATTTCAGAGAAAGTAGTCGTATATATACTACATCTATATTTGCGACACTTTCCGAAGTTTTATTGGACGCTTCCGATTTATCAATTAACATCACTTCAACTTCTTCATGGTTGCATTTTCTTTCAGCTCGATTTGTTTTTCAAATTGCAATAAATTTTCCACTGCTTTTTGAAATGGTGGCAATAGAACCTATCTTATTTTATGGAAGGACTTGAACTTGAAGTCCATTCATAACTTTTATGTTTGTTATACACAGAGCAACATTTGTGCACCTGGGTAATTCCAAGTCATAGCAACAAAAAAAATGTTTTCAAATTTACCACTCCCGATTTTAATAATTTTTTTTTATATTTATATTCGTTGACTCCCTGAATCCAAATATGATTTTGAAAAATTCTATCTCTTACAGTTTTTCCGCTACACAGTTACCAAAATTGAAAAATGTCCCTTTTTTGCATATGCGCTCGAGGATTAAATATATTCTAAATCCAGTTCTATAAGTCGTAGAAAGTTTAGTGATAGCTCATTTTAAAGGGTATTTCATACGCTTTAATTTGGTATCAATCATTTTTTGAGAATTTTTTAAAAATCATATTTGGATTCAGGGAGTCAAAGAATATGCATAAAAAAAAGTTTCAATAAGATCTGTAGTAGTCATTTTGAGTACCTTGTTGATTTGACGTGGAATTACCCACCTATTAAAAGTATTGATTAGTTTTAAATTAAAAGTCAATAAATTATTTTATTCATTCAATCATATATTTGTTTAACACAGCCCAAACAAATTTCTTAATTAAACAAATAATTGAATCAATTAATTATTTAATTAAATTTTTATTTTAAACCAATTAAAACCTTTAATTGGTGAAAATATTTTTTCTGTGTATATTTGTTTGTTTTTAACATTTAGTTTATTTTTTACTGCTTGGCGAACTGGTAATGCAAAAAGATTTATTTTTTCAGTAATATTGATCCAAATTTGAGGTTTGATACCCTTCGAAAAAATTTTAGTATAAAAAGCTGGATTTTTCCGATTCGGAAATTAAAATTTTAAACTATCGTTGTTATTTTTAGTTTTATTTTCATTTTCATTTCCATTTTTTATTTTAGATTATTTTATTACAGTTGTTTCACATTCGATAAAAACAATGACGACGACAAAGAACGCAAGTTTTATTAACATTTCTATCTTCGTTTTAAAACACCGATATAATTCGCCAAGTGTTGATCACGCCAGGAGAAAGATGATAGATATGAGAGAAATGGTAAATATTTAAAAAATTTAAATTTTCAGTACATTTAGACGAACAAATATTAATACAATGAACTAATCAAGAACATATTATAATAAAATATATATTCTTATTTTGCTATACATATTTTTAAAATATTTTTATTTTATATAAATAGTTGAGTTGCTACCCATCGGTAGTGGAGCAATGATTCCCTATAGATTGACCTTCGAGACATTAAAAGAGCAATTGTTGATTTAAGTCCCAAGAAAGCCTATGATTTTGACAAATAAATATATAAACTTGCAAATGGAATTTCCGCGTGTAGCAGTAATAAAAAGCTAAAATTTAAGTTAGAAAGGGTTATTCTTAATCATCGAAGTCAAAAAATAAAGTTTAAAGTTTTAAGATTTTATTAATTTTAAACCTACGTGGCGTTATTTTTTTCTCTGTGTATAGTAAACTCACCTTCACTGGCTTATGGCATCGTGTATAGTAGGCTTCATTAGGGCGTAAATATGTGCTCTTTTGCTGTGTGTTCTAAACCGTCTTCTATTTCTATAGCCGGAAGCAAGACTGTTCACCTCTGCGGGTTGTCCTTCGTTTATTTATGCAAGTTCATCTTTTTACCAAAGTTCAATAATGGGGATAGATTTAGTAGGTGAATCCAATTAAGAGTAATAAAAATACCTTATTTTATAATGATAAGATTTATATCATTCATAGTTTTTTATTTTTAAACAGCTCGCAAGGGACAGAAAAATAACCTCCATCATATTTGGTATAAAAAAAGCTCCCAAATACGCGTTGAAAATTGTTTTATTTATCTTTTCGGATTTTTTTTTTCAATTGGTAGTTATTTCACACTATGTTTGGATATATTACCAGTGTACAGAGCAGGAACTTTTCAAGTAAAGAACTTAGTATATTGTCGTTCGAATTACGCGTTTATATCATTATAGCAATTATCGTTAAAAAATTTCTTTAATTTAATTTTATATAGTTTATTTGACCTTTTTGTTAATATTAATTTAACTATTTTATTTTAAGCTTTAGGTCTTTCAATAATTTTATTTATATTTTTTCAATATTTCGCTACTCCTTTGTGTAGCATCATCAGGAGTAGCGAAATATTGAAAAAATATAAATAAAATTATTTAATTATTTTTTATTTGTTAAAGACCTAAAGCTTAAAATAAAATAGTTAAATTAATTTAATTTTATTTAATTTTATTTTATTTTCGAAAATTTATTTATTAAATGTTTCTATACAAATTATATTCTAATTTTAATTACCGAGCATAGACCTTCATTGGTTGTAGTGAAACACCCAGAGTCTTTGATGGGAATCGAACCCACAACTCCCAGACTGATAGACTATTATCCTAACGGTGCACCCATTATTTTCGAAAATATCCGCAGATATTAGTTTAAAACCTATAAATGAAAACATATTATTTTAACACTAACTCGCATTTATTAAACGACTCTCGTATTTACACAACTCTGCAAGCGTAACAAAAAGATATCATGCTTCAACAAGGACCTTGTAAAAAACAGTTTTGTTTTTTAAAAAATAAGGAAAGAAGTTGAAGTAGTCGTCATTAATGTTAAAACCTACACACACACACACGCACAAGTATTTCTTTCGCTTTTTATTTATAAGAAAAAATATAAGCAAGTAGGGAAAACTGTAACTGAGGCTACTTGAAGAAGCAACAACAAAAAAATAAAAATAAATCAAAAACCAAGAAAGCGAACTGCAGTATACATGAATGGGCAACAAACAACAATTATAACAAAAATCGAAGCAAGTTACAGAGGGGGTAGCACAAAAACGCTGCAAAAAACAAAATAGAATCCAACTGTGTTCAGATCTTAAGATGCACTTCACAAAAGCAGAAGTGTAGCATAGTATGGTCTATGATTTTGAAATTTTACGTGAAAATGTATAAAGTAGACATGTCTGCTGGCACAAGGTTTTCAATCCAAACACACAAAAGCAACAAAAAGGGTTAGATTTGCAGTCTTAAGGGTTGATAGTGCATTTTTGTCTTAATGCTCGAGATGAGTGTTGATGTGTGTACACGAAGATGGCAGTGTACGAGGGTAAAGGTAGACAGAAGCACTTATAAATCTGGTCTCGTTGCAATTGTGTGTTGAAATTGTGTTTGTATGTAAAAACAACTTACACTTTTGTATTTATAAAGATGTCTATAGCCCAGGACGAAAGTGAAAGAGAGTTTGCAACTGTCAGATGCAAAAATGCAAGTATAGAAGAACCCAACATGCAGAAAGTGAAAGGATGTGCTTGTTTAATATTTTTCTCAATTTGATTTTCAGTTATCCTACAAAATAGAACAGAAATTTATGGTATTAAATAATAAACATTTTGTTTTTAATAAACGTTTCATCAGAATTGAAAATTCTTCAATTGCCACATTTATAATTTTGTTTTAATGATTATAAAAACCACAAAAAATGTTTTTTGTTGTTGTTTGTAATAAAACCTATTAAAACTAATAAACCAAAAATGTTAAACTTTATTATACTTACGAGCAACAATGTAAATAAAAGTACTTTTACTATCGAAGTTCTACTTTCTGAACAGCTATAAAAACAAGAGCGAAAAATACTTACAAAAAACTTCGAATACAAATTTGCTACACTAAGGACTTTTACGTTTGCTGAAATAAATATGGAATAAAACAAAAACCTAAATGAAGCATTAAAATATAATTTTGGCATAAATGAAATTGCGTAAACATGGGTTTTAACGGCTACTTATTATCGCTACAAGTACTACTACTACTGCAAACATTTAGCTGAATTGCATTTATTTGAAATACTTACAAATTGAAACGAATACATGTACATATATATAGATCTAACTATTGCAGACTAACCAATAACTACAACCCTTGAAACTTGTAGAAAAAAAAACACCCAGTAGAAAATTTGTAGATTGGGGTCAGTTTAAATTTTGAAAATATTTGTTTAATACACAACTTCCCTATAGTGTTTCATCGGTAGTGTTATTGTATTATAATATAATAGTTTAAACTTGTGATATAAAATCACTCTTTTGTTTTAAATGTTTTCAATTCATATCTGGGTTCAAAACAATATCAACCTATATCCTTAAATTGTCTATTATCAAGTTATATATGTACATTACTTTTTTGCTAGTAATGTTAACAGTTCTCAAGGTAACAGCTGATGCTGCTTGGTAAGTGCTTGGTAATCACACCACTTAACGGCTGCACCGATTTGGCTAATTTTTTTTTAAATCTTCATCATAACCCAACGTAGGTGGGCGTGGTACCTCCCATACGAAGTAACCATTTATTATCGTCAACCGGGTGATCTTCAATACGTAGAGTAAATATTATCGTGTACCTAGAGAACTACAATAGGTAAAGTCGTGAAGCTTTGCACAAGTAACCCTAATACAATTGTGCATAACCTAATAAAACACAGACTGGATTGAGACGGTTATGAAAAATATTATCGAGTACCTAGAGGACTACAATAGGTAGAGTCTTAAAACTTTGTAAAAGTAACCCTCATACTAATGTGCATAGGCTAGACAAAATTACATTAGTTTCGGATATTAAACGTGGTAGCTCCCATACAAAGTGAATAATTATTATTGTGTATCTAAAGGACTACAATATGTAAAGTCTTTAAAATTAGTACAAATAACCCTCATGGAAGACTGTAAAAATATTATTACCGTGTTATTAAGCATAGTCTAGCAAAAAACAGATAAGATCGAACTTTGCCTATAAACTGAGACAGTTTTGTCGTGAGAATGCGTTTTCGAGATCAAGGATACCCATACTTTTCTTACAAGTGTTTATTATTTTTTGTTGTATTTTGTTGTGATATTAAGGAATTGTTTAATATTGAGGGTTAATTATTAGCTCTTTTTGATGACCTTCAAAACTGACGAAATACAAAGTATATATGTACGTATATATATTTACGATTCTTAGAAGCAGGGCTGTCGATTAAATTTAATTAGTTTTTCCAAATTATTTTTGTATTTTGAAACTCTTCATCTAATGTGCCGTAATACATTATAGCAATCCATACCATTAGTCCACCCTGTCTATTGTTATGGCTACTCTTTTCTCGTAGCATAAAAATATTACGGTTGTTGCAGTCGTACTTATATCGGTTGTTGCAGTCGTACTTATATCGACTATAGTCGACTATAATAATATTGCGAAAACCGTAATAAGGCTGAATAAACGTTGCCTTCTGGGCCATCTAACTTAAAATTAATTTCGTCACTAAAAATCACAGTGGTTATCAAAACCCCTTACTTCATTATTTACGTCAATTGTTTTCTAGCGATTTCGCCTTTTTTCTGAAATATTTTATAACTAGCTGTGCCCGCCACTTCGCGAGTGACCTTCCATTTTTTTTTTCGATTTTTCTTTGAAAGTAATCCACACCAAAGACCCTTACTTTTTAGTGCCGCCTTAAACTATGCTGTATATCGGTAAGTGCTTCAGTTGTGGTTTATGTATTTACTTTACTACTAAAATAACTTCGTACCTTCACTGCTTTTCTCCACTTTATTTTGCAAATTAAATATTTTTGCGGAAAAAAATTATTCTATATTGGAATCAGGATACTAAGGTACCTCCTCACAATATTTTGTTATGTGATGCGAACACAAGAAAGAAGGTGAGACAGACAGCCATGAAATGAATTACTATTTTATTATATGTATAGATTGCATGTATTTTCAATTTTTTTATGGTCGATATAATTGCCTGGATATCGGCGTAAGAACGATTTTGGTTTTCAAAGAGAATAGTTTGATACAATCTCAAGATTTTTCATGTTGGGTTGGAGTTGATGCCCCGATGGAAATGTCCTTGGGAACGAACGATAAACTTCGACTTTGGTCCCTTCACTATATTTCAAATACTTTTCCGGCCAACTTTTGATTAATGTTTATTAGAAAGTAATATTTTTTTTTCCTAATAGTTTAATGTATAATTAAAATGCAACTGCTTGGAAAAAAAATAAAAAAAGCAAAGTGGTTCTAATCAAATGAACTGCCACAAATATTCATTTTTTATAAATGACCTTCAAAAAATACTGTTGTATTAAAATTTAATGTTGTTGGTGTTATTTTTGTTGTATTACAAAAATGCTAACGATGGCAGTAAAATTTTAGCTGACATCTAAAAACTGTATGACATTCTACTAGCGTCCAAAATAAATTTTTTTCTTTAAAATTAATAAAAAATATTTTTTAAAAACTTAGAGAGAATAAGACGAACTTAAGCCTGACTTCAAAATATCATCTGCATGTCAACTAAAAATTTAAAAAGATATTGCCTACTAAAAACAGAAATTTAATTGGTTCTAATCATCTAGTCCAGAGTGTATAAATTTAAATATTTGAATTGGGTTTTACATATCAAATGAAACTTAACGGAATAGTGAAGAATAAAAAACTATTTTAAATGAATTATCTCATAAATGACAAACGTTTATGTAATGTATTCTTAATTATAGTAAGTTCAGAAGTAGATAGTTCAAAGTAGATAGATACGAAGAGTGCAGATGACGGATATGGATGTCTAGAAAATTCATTCCGCTCTGCTGGTATCTAAAAATACACTTTTCCTAATTTTTCTTTAATCTTAATACCTATTTTGTAATTTAAATTATTCTTTCTTAGAGAAAATAAAACAAACCTAAGCTTGACTACAAATTTTCATATGTAGATATGTAAATTCAGAACTGTTTAAGTGGCGGAGTGAGGCATCTTAGTCTTTAAGGGAAGCTGAAAAATTACTTTGTTTTTAAATAATGTTTTGTAAATATTTCCTATCAGGTTTTCTTTGGTGTACAATTTTATTATAAAAACATAAAGCCTCGCACTTATGGTTATGCAGAAGTAAACCTACTTGATATCCATACACACGTCTTTATTCAAAAAATAATGATGGTCTCATGTGTTGTTTAGAGCGACATAACTTTTTATTCTTTTGTTTAGAATAATACGAGCGCCCTGTGAAAAGGGAATACCAGCGAAAGTAAAATAAAATAAAATAAAATAACTACCACAATTACAAGTAGAAGAATATTAATAGTTGGTGGTGATGGGGTCCCTATGCCTGGGTTTCTTAATATGATTCCGTTAGCAGCTTTCTATTCTTCGTTTTCGTTGTTAGAACATAGTGCTCAGGTTAAGGTACGAGGGCAATCATGAAATTATTTTTAAACTTCATAATTTTTTTGTACAAAATATGTAAAAAGAGAAAAGAGAGCGCCGCTGAAAATTACATACATCACTGTTTTATTAAGCTTACTGTCCTCTCTTTTCTATGTTTCACACTTAAGAAAGTTTTTATAAAACTTAACTAAATATGTGTGTTTTGCTAAAAATAAACTCATGTTTAAAAACTTTTAAAAGCCGAAGATGCCTTAAGCCATAGGGTGTCCTTTGTCATTTTTCAAAAGGACTTTTTAGTTTGCCAGAGCGGCAGAGGTTGTTAAATTTTAATGATCCCATATCAATATGCGTGCATGAAAAATCTATAAAAATAAAAAATCGCGTTTCAATTTTTTTTCTGTTCATCTTGGTTGTTGTTACGTGTCAATGTACAACGCTAGTTATTTTGAGAGCTACTGCTGCTGCTGTATTACAACGATAAGTTTAATCTAACCTTACGATATAATTTCATTTATTCATCCATTCGTTTATTTATTGATTACTAATAATACTAGCGGTTGTCAAGCTAACAGCTGATGCTGCAATGTGCGTGTGTAATATTTTTTATTTTTTCGTTCTCTTCTTGTGCCTCACATTAATGTGTTTTGTATGATTTTTTTAGAGGGTTGTAAGTTTACAAAATATTGTCTTCTGCTGTAACAGGAGAGGCAATAGTAGTGAGTGAATAGTAGCAAGTAGTTTGTATTCATAAATAAATTTCTATTTTAACTCACACAGTTTTATTTTCATAAATTTTGCATACGACAACAAACAACAATATCATTACAAATAACACTAAACAAAGAGAAACTTTTTTTTTTTGAAAAGATACGCTCTTATCATTCAATATCATTTGAAGTTGATGTAATAACAAAAGGGGATGCTGTATCTAAATCAGTTTCTGCATGTATATATATATATATATGCGTGTGTGTGATTAGTTACAACAAATGCCAGGTAATAAAATATATTTTTGTGCTGCTTCTTATCAATAACTGTTTGTCTGTTTGTACGTATTTTTGATTACCAATGACATACATAAGTCTACAGACTTGAAGATTTCATGTGCTAAAAGTTTGCATATTATTTGTATGAGATTTGTTTTGACATTTTAAAATATTCAAATTTTTTATTCAAAGTAGCTTTCATACACCTTATAAATATTTTTAAAATTATTTTTTTTTCAGCTGGCAACGATACACCGTGCAATTTTAAGGGTGAGTTATTTTTGCCTTATCTGTATTTTTTGGATATTAATCTATTAGAAAAGCAATCAAATAAACATGTATATATGTATACTGAATGCGACTATATTTTGCTATGAAGAGTTAGTTATATGCGCATTTGTTTTGATTTGCTAATGAAGCGTGCAAAAGCTGATAATTTTTTTTTCAAGTACCATTAATTTTGTAATTATATTTCATATATAATTCCGTATTCTAAATATGTATGTACTTTAAGGAATTTGATAAAACTATCGTAACACTAACTAGTTGGTTTTCCACTGCCAACAATGATATGGAATGGTTATCACTCAAAAGAAAATAAATAATTATTATAATAAATTAAAAAAATTTACTTTTCTTTTTCTTTCTATTTTCTATTTTGATAATTTTTTAAATTTGAAATGGTTACTATGTTTTTTGTTTAGAAATTTTGGATTTTTTCTTGATTTCTAGATTTAATAAACTTCTCTTTTGGTTTATTAAATTTTGAGCATAAAAATCTGGGTTTTTATTCGGAAAATTTCAAAAAGTCCACTGACGATCTGGGTAAGCACCAGTGAAATAGCTATATGCTATATGGATATGCTTTCCAATAGTAATCTGTTTGGATTAATATATAATAATAAATTAAAAAAAAAGAATTATGCGTTATGACAAATGAATAATATTATTTAAAAAATTCCAAATATAATTTAAAAAAAAAGATAAAAACTATATTTATTAATTTTTTCTTTTTATATTTTATATTAGGAAGAATAATATTTTCTGTGTAGTTGGCGTGAGTTTTTTAAAGTCAGCTTCATCAACCGTGCGAGTACATATTTTTTAATTGAAAACATCGTTGAGAACTTTTTGGTTGTAGAAAAATTATTCAACTCAAAAGCCGTCCATGATATATTTGTATTTAATTATTCTGTGAAAACTTACATGATCTTTTTGCTTCGTATTTCATAAAAATTATGGGAAGAAGTAATCACAAGTTTCTAGTTTTCACTTCTATTGGCAGTCCCAACGACTGCATTGCACTACACTACCTGCGAAGGTTTTTGCTTGTCTGCAGAAAACACACAGAGTCTTTGGCGGGAATCGAGCCCGCAACCCATAAACTGAATGTTTACAGCGCTATCAAGCAGTCTATCGAGGTACTCATCATATGTGCAAACTATTATATATATTTATATATTAACTTGATTCGCCAATTGCGATAAATTTTTAAATGATGTGCGTATTTACGTTTTAAAAATTTTTATACATATTTAAGAATTTTTAAGATACACACTGTTGCATTTTTTAGCACTTTTATCTATTATTTATACAACGTGAGAGGGGATTGCCAGATCACTAACTATCCACTAACTTTCTGTGTCCCTTTCGACTTCCTTTGTTCCTCAATCATGTCTAGTACCCGATTGCTGAGTCTCAAGCTGTCATTAGCATTTTACTTGCGACTGTAGTGATTTCAGACTGGCGACTTATAAACGACAACCTTCTTCTGATTGCGGTTGAGATCTCCTTATATACATAATTCTCAATCTTTAAACTACCCGTTGACAGACCATGGAAGATGGGATATAAGAAAATAATTTATATTTTGTACCGGAAAAAAAAGGAGTCAACGTTAGAACAAAATTTTATATATCTTTGCCCGTATGCTAAAGAAATAAAGTATACTTGAAGTATACTTTATAACAAATTTTGTATTAAAATTGCTTTTCCAGCTTTTTAGTTTATTAAAACGAAACTACTTTAATTTTTAAATTAATTTTTAAATCATTTTCAACTTTTTTTATTGCAACAAAACGCTTCCTTGAAATTTTATCAATCAATTTATGAGGACGATTCCAAAAATAACATATTTAAAAAAGAAAACTTCTCTAAATGGTAATAAAACCCTGATGAAGCTCTTGATTTTTAGGAAATATTGTACCAACTATATTTAATTTATGATATCACAAGATATCGCCTTAATAGCTGTTAAATATATCACCACATGGTGGCGATTTTTAAACTGTTTATTTCAATCTAAGCAAATGCCGCACGCATACAAAGAATCTTTATTAAATCAGTTAAATCCGAGTCAGACTCACAAGCGTAGGGTGCCGTACTACGTTCTATATTAAACTATATTAAACTTTAATTTTAATTTGTATGTTGTTACTAGCTATCTCAGTACGTTTCGCTACACCCATCCACTAAAAATACCATAAACACTTGAAGAAAAGTATGGTCATGTTTCAGTTTATATTCAAGATACGTCGCGCACTGTTTCCATCCAATCTGTTTTTTGCTAGACTATACGTATTAACACGATAATAATCCTTTACTTTTTATGGGCGGCACCAATCCCATTATCCAGTCTGTATTTTATTAGATTATGTACATTAGTATAGGGGTTACTTGTTTAATACTCTACCTATTGTAGTTCTATAGGTACACGATTATAATTATTCACTTTCAGATTACTCTGACGGTTACTTGTGCATAATTTTAGGACTCTACCCATTGTAGTTCTCCGGGTACACGATTATAATTTTTCACTGTATATAGGAGGTACCACGCTCAATTCCCCAATTCAGTTTTTATTTTTCTAGACTATGAACATTAGTATAAGGGTTAGTCGTGCAACGTTTCAGGGCTCTATCTATTGCAGTTTTCTGGTACACGGAGGTACCGTGCCCACTATTGCAATCCAGTTTGTGTTTCTCTGCACAATGTATCTTAATATCGTGGTTACTGATACAAAATTCCAAGACGCTACATGCTGCAGTTCTCTAGATACAGGATAATAATTTTTTACTTTGGGTACCATACTTACTATTCCAATACTGTCTATGTTTCTCTAAATTATGTATATTAGTATAGAGGATACCGGTGCAAAATTTCAAGGCGCTACCTATTACTGTTATCAAGCAATACGATGATAAATATTTAGTTTGTATAAGAGGTGCCACGCCCACGTTAAATATCAAAAAAATAAGTACCCTATTTTCAAAAATTAATGCCTTATACTACAAAAATAAGATTTTATGCGTGAAACTCACGTTACTATCAGGACACCCTTTGTTAGGGCTCCGTACCCAAAGGGTACCGCCTTTTATCTCTGGAACCGTAATACGTAGACCCTTGAAATTTTCACAGAAGATGTATAACTGTTGCCGCTATAGCATAAAAATATTAAACTTATAGGATGTTCCAATAGATACGTGTTATTCACTTATATGAGTTTATTACTTGAACTGTAGAAGACATACATCAGTAGATGTGTTGCCATCGTCACTATAACAATTAAAGGGTGTTCCGCAATAACATGTTATTCACTTATACTGCCTTAGTTTTTGAACGGCAATAGGAACATAGTTCGGAACCCTGTGTGTGTGAGTCTGTCTCGCACTTGACTGACATATTTTATTGTTTTTTATACTTGCTAATATTAGAAAAGATGGTTTTAATTGCAAGCGCCTGCTCTTTAGTTGAAATCACATCACTTTAGGAACATCCTATAATATTTTTTTAATAAATTTTTAGTTTTTTATTATAGCGGCCATAGCACTATAACTTCAAGAGTATGACTATGTATTTTGGTTCCTTTTGAAGAGGAAGTTTCTCTGCTCATGTTTCGAATAAATGTAAATAAAAATAAAAAATAATATCAAAAGTAGATAGTTGTTTTTAATGTACATGAAGTAAAAACGATATGAAAATTAAGAATTTTAAGATGATATTTTCGGCATTTGTAAATTTCTCGATGTGATTATGCAGATATTTTGTGGAACGTTACACGGATTTAAGAACCACTGAGAATACATTATTAGAACGTTTAAAGCTGAAAATAAGACCCCCTATGAATAGCTTTTCTAACATATTAAATTGGTTTGAAAATTGCTTAACCAATTGCACATAAATACACTTTACTTAAATAACGAAAACTAAAGCACGTTTCCTAAAAGCTTTTTTAACTTTTGAAACTTAATTTTTTAAGCATTCTGGAAGCCTCCGTTTGCTTTTTGCTTTTTTAGCATTCACAAGAACCTGTAAAAACTTTTAACTGTTAAAAGCTTTGTTGAAAGAAATGCTTATTAACTTGTATGATGTGCAGGACTTATCATTCTCTTGGTAACAATGACAACTGTTACAGCAGTTATTTTTTTTATTTCATTTTATTTCATTTATACTACGTTACACAAAGCGAATTTTTCAGAGTGCGTTATGTGTTACAAATAAATTGAACAGGCAGAACCATAATTATATGATTTTGTATTTTAGACGTTAGTTGTTTCTTAAACCAGGGAAAGTTTTTATTCACAATTAAATGGTTGCGAAAATAGATATTTTGTAGTTTTAATTAATATTAATTTCCGGTTGTTATCTCATTTCCTGCATGCATAAACAACGAACAATTTTAACACAATGGACGTTCCACACTTGTTTATATGGTGTTTTGTTGTTGTGTTTAAAATAGTATGTAAGTTAAGGTCAGGTGTAATTAAAGAGTAAACACCCTTAAATTGCATGGTTATTACTTGTATAATTACACGGTCTTGGTGACATTTATTAATGAGAAAAAAGGTTAAATTACACAGCACAACAAAATAAAAAAAATTTCATGTGCTCTTAAAACCACTATATAATTTTGATGTATCATGACTACCTTTGTACAAAAATGGTAAAATTTTTAAATTCTATGGATAGATTTTTTTTTTTAAAAATTTTTTTTTAAAATTGCAATTTTTTTGAGACGTTTCTTCAAATAATTAATGATAACTCAAAAACTACTAGTCCGATATTATTAAAATAAATTCAGAAAAATTAAGATTTGCATAGCCTTTAATTCGTCTATATATCGCGTTTCAATCGGATCAATAGTATCGGAGTTATAATAAAAAACTTAAGAAAAAAATATATTTTTTACGTAAAAATGGCAAAAATTTTCGTTTTAAAAAAATCATAAAAAATCGAAAACGGCAAAAAAACTTCCAGATTCATTTTTTTATCGCATAGCGACATATAATAGCAACAAAATGAGATATCGACCATAAAAATCGATTGATTTTTTTCGAATTTATTCACATTTTACTGAATTCGCTCATTTTCACAAAATTTTAGTTTTTTGCTTGATATACGCATTATAGCGGGTTTTCAAATGTGTGAAAAACATAAATTTTCCAATTTCAAGGGGTGCATGTCGGATTAATGTTAGATTTGATGAGAAACTTCCACCCACAAAATTTTAGTCGAATTCGACAACGTTAACACGTAGCGCATAGGCCCCAAATGTGAAAAAAAGCGTTTTAAATCGAAAATAATTGACAAATTTTCAGTTTTTGCAAAATTAACGCTATTTATTTCCCCTTTTGCAAAAAAGTGGATCCTGGTCCTTAGGGCAAACACAATGAGATTTACAATAAGCTACATATCTTTTAAATCTTATATCTTGGTGAAATCGTTCGCCCTGTTCCTCACTTAAGTCTCCTAGATTTTCAGGAAAACGATCTAAGTGACTGTGAAGGTAATGTAACTTGATGCTCATGTTGCATCCAAGATTCTGGAAGTGAGTTAACATCTCTTCAACGTGCGCAACATAATCATCATCCTTGTTATTTCCTAAGAAATGTTGAATAACCCATACAAACGAATCCCATGCATTTTTCTCAATTTCTGACATTGAACTGAGAAAATCGGTATCTTTGACCAATTTGCGAATTTGTGGGCCGTCAAATATTCCTGCTCTCAGCTTTTCCATACTCAAACT
Source organism: Phasia obesa (assembly GCA_949628195.1). Taxonomy (NCBI): domain Eukaryota; kingdom Metazoa; phylum Arthropoda; class Insecta; order Diptera; family Tachinidae; genus Phasia; species Phasia obesa. The sequence goes on from OX451218.1 coordinate 121,132,613, forward strand.
TTTAAACTTCCTTGAAATATACTGGAAACATTCACCATCTTTGTTAAGTGCTTTAACAAATTGTTTCATCAGACCAAGTTTAATGTGAAGAGGGGGTAATATGATGCGATCTCGGGGCACCAGAGGTACATTTATAACATTCCTCATACCTGGGTCCAGTGTTTCCCTATAAGGCCATTGTTTTCTCTTCCAGTGTTCTGACTTAGCTCTGCTGTCCCATAAACATAAAAAACAAGGGTATTTGGTATAGCCACTTTGTTGACCTAATAGGAAATTTACCATCTTAATATCAACACAAATTACCCAGTTATGTTCATTATACTTTATCTTCTTCATGACCAATGCAATTACAGAGTATTCTTCTTTTACCTTGGTTGAATGTGCGATTGGCAAGGAGTGAAATTTATTTCCATTGTGCAAAAGGACACACTTCAAGCTGTGTTTTGATGAGTCAATAAATAAACGCCATTCGCTTGAATCATATCTATGTAAGCCCATGGCAGTCATCAAACCAGGAATATCCGTGCAGCAGACAAAATCGTCCTCTTCTGCAAAATAGTGAAGTAAGCCTTTTTCTCGGGTACGGTAATACGAAACTTTAGTTTCCTCCGTTATGAGATTTGATTCCTTCATCCGGGATGCAAGTAATTCCGAAGATGCTTTTGACAATCCAAGTTCTCTTATTACATCATTTAGCTGGTCTTGATTCCATGGTCTCGGTGAGATATTTTTGTGTGGGATGAACTCGTCATTTTCAGATATAGGTAGTTCTGGATCTGAACTTCCTGATTGAGAACACATGCTTGAGGTTGAGTGTCCTTGTGAAGATGAAAGCACTTGACTACAGACATGTAGCTTATTGTAAATCTCATTGTGTTTGCCCTAAGGACCAGGATCCACTTTTTTGCAAAAGGGGAAATAAATAGCGTTAATTTTGCAAAAACTGAAAATTTGTCAATTATTTTCGATTTAAACGCTTTTTTTCAGATTTGGGGCCTATGCGCTACGTGTTAACGTTGTCGAATTCGACTAAAATTTTGTGGGTGGAAGTTTCTCATCAAATCTAACATTAATCCGACATGCACCCCTTGAAATTGGAAAATTTATGTTTTTCACACATTTGAAAACCCGCTATAATGCGTATATCAAGCAAAAAACTAAAATTTTGTGAAAATGAGCGAATTCACTAAAATGTGAATAAATTCGAAAAAAAATCAATCGATTTTTATGGTCGATATCTCATTTTGTTGCTATTATATGTCGCTATGCGATAAAAAAATGAATCTGGAAGTTTTTTGCCGTTTTCGATTTTTTATGATTTTTTTAAAACGAAAATTTTTGCCATTTTTACGTAAAAAATATATTTTTTTCTTAAGTTTTTTATTATAACTCCGATACTATTGATCCGATTGAAACGCGATATATAGACGAATTAAAGGCTATGCAAATCTTAATTTTTCTGAATTTATTTTAATAATATCGGACTAGTAGTTTTTGAGTGTTCATTAATTATTTGAAGAAACGTCTCAAAAAAATTGCAATTTAAAAAAAAAAAATTTTTAAAAAAAATCTATCCATAGAATTTAAAAATTTTACCATTTTTGTACTAAGGTAGCCATGATACATCAAATGTATATAGTAGTTACTCGAGCATATTTTTGCTGTTGCCCTGTGTTATTAATAAAATATTATGCGAAATGCATAAATTACTGATGTTTTTTCGTTAAAAATTAAATATTATTACACTTATAAGTAGATGTTACATAATTTGTATCGTTAGCTGCTTTATAAAACGTGCTGGGATGGGAACACAATACAATGACATATTATACAAAAAAACAAAATAGTTCAAATAAAATTCATATAATTTCACAGAGCGGGAACGGCTTTGACATTGTTAACTTCAGCACTATTGTGTTAATAATCAAAAATATACATTTGTAAAATAAAAAATATCTAATTGTTGTTAATTGCTAACCAAAGGTTAGCTAATAGCCAGACAGATATGTACCATTTTCAAATAAAAGAAAATATATAAAGAGAATAAAAATAAAGAAAAACGTTTGCTTGGTAGTATAATATAAAAAAAGAAATAGTGTTTAAAAGTGTAAAACAATTTCAAAAAGCTCTATCTGCTATAAAATATAATGTAAAATTAAATAATTCTTGCAAAAAAAAACCGACTACAAAACAAATATATGTGCATCAATTCTAAACTAAAAATATAAAAGGAAGTAATCTGTAAGAACTAGTACCCAAATCAAATACTTTTATACTTGTTGCTCTAATAACGGACATAGTTTTATACGTTCCGTATATTCAAATGTCTATCCATAACGGTTCAGCAGATAAAGCCATATACGACAAATTACATCAGATATGAGGACACCCTTTATTTTTTTACACTTATTATTACTGACACAATAATAAAAAGTAACGGTTCCAAAGATATGGCCATATAGGTTAAACAATATCACCTAGGGGACACCCTTTAATGTACAATTTTAAATTAAATTAAATTATTATTTTAAAGGACAGATTCTTTGTAAATTTCAAATGTCTGTTTAAAACGGTTGAAAAGTTTAGCCATATGCATCAATTTACATCAACTATTGAGATACCCTTTATAATTTTAAATATTTATTATACCGGACATAGTAGTGGAGATTCTGTCTAATTTTCAAGTGTTTGTCTATAACGGTTCAAAAGATAGGGCTAGATAGGTAAAATTACATCAATTATGGGGACACCCTTTAGTTTCCAAATTTAAATTATATACTTGATGTTATAACGGACTTAGAATTACAGGTTCTTTGTAAATTTCAACCGTCTCTCTGTTACGGTTCAAAAGTTTTGCAATATACATCAAATTACATCAACTATTAGGACACCCTTTAACTTCTAATTATAAATATTTAATTTCTGATTATAAATATTGGATATTCTGTCGAATTTTCAAGTGATTGTCTACAATGTTTCAAATGGTTCATATATTAAAATTGACGTCACATATGGGGACACCCTTTAATTTTTAAGTTTATTTTTTTATTAATTTCTGTTATTGGCAGCTATAGTGATATGCAGTTTTTTTAAATTTTAAAAAAGTGCCCTTTTCGGTTCATAATACACATAAAAAACACGTATGTTGTATGGGGACACCCTTTAATTTTCAAAACTCTGAATTTCTTTTAAAATAGGACCAATCTGTAAGCATTTCCTTTCTAATGAAGAGAAAATTTTTAAAATCGGTTCAGAAATGACTGAGTTCTGCGGGCACAAACATAAAAAAAGCAACATTCAGACGAATTGATAACCTCCTTCTTTTTTTGAAGTCGCTTAAAAAATTTCTCATATTCTATTTCTTTGATAAGTTTGTTTAAATAGAAAATTAATAACATTTGAAACTACCAGGTAGATCGATACGAAGAGTACTGATGACGGACGTAGCTGTGTAGAAAATGCATTCTGCTTTGCTGGTATCTAATTTTTCTTTATCTTCTTTATTAAGAACTTAAGCCTAAATAAATAATTAAATAATTTAAAAATAGTTCAAATAAAATTCATATAAAAAGCAAAATAATTAAGTAAAAAATATGAGGGATTAATATGAAAATAAATTTTCTATTTTCCTCTACCACAATGTATGTACATCTAATCTACGTTGCTTTTAAGTACATATATTCTTAAAAAAAAAATAATGTTTCTTTATTTTACTTTTACTATTTTTTAGATAGTTTCTACCGGTTTTGATTTTTTTATAATCTGACAAAATTAACGAATCAGTATTGAAAGGAGTTTTATTCTTTCCGGTAAATTTTTTAAAGATCGTTAGTCAAATTCATGACAATTCTACCAGATGGATTTTAATAAAATTTTGTAAGGAAGTGCCCTAATATCTTGATTCAAACATAGGATGCTTTTTTCGGCAAAACCGGTAAAATTTTTCTTAGAAATAAGATATTGAAATAAGAAAGTGGGATATTTTAAATCTACTGCATACTTTACAGCGCCTTTTATATTTAAAAGCGTGATTTTAAATAAACTGTCATTAAAATAATGTAGGTTTTTAATTTGTTATTGTTTAATTAACGATCTTCACCGGATGTTTTCCCATTTTCACCGCATTTTAGCGACACATCTTATACATTGCTCTTAGAGCAGAACAAGATAACGAATAAAATTACTATGAGGTTAAAAAACAAGTTTTCTAGGAAATAGATAATTTTTTCTCTAGGAGGACAAAAATAAAATATCCATAAATTGGCAAAAAAAGTCAACAATTTATTCCTGCAACCCAGGGAAGCGTGGAAAGAGCATGACATACTTTTAAATTGGTATTGAGCCTCCGTTGAAATTGCATATTATATAAATTTTTTAATTGCTGCTCTTTTTACCCTTGTGATACTTGTCTGAATATCAGCTTGAAAGGTGCTTTGTGGTACTAAAAGAGAGTAGGTTGACGCAATTTTCAAGATTTGTCTCTTTTGGGTTGGAGTTGGAATCCTTTCTCTGTAATTCTTTTCATAGATTTCAGTATATTTTAAATATCCGAGCACAGTTGTATATGGAATATACTTGTGAACTGCAAGCGTTGATTTTGAATCTTTCCCATGTTTATACATAAATCAAAAACGACTTCCTGAAAAAATTTGTAAATGCAAAGTGGATCAAATTAAATGAACGGCAAAAAAATAAATTTTTTGTCTTTCTTTGAAAAGTGACTTTCAAAAATACTATTGCAATTAACTTTAATTTTGTGTTACCTTAAGAAAACGCCCTTTCAAAGGTTGTAACATTTTTTTTATCTACAAAAGATATTGCCAATAAAAACAAAAATTTAAGTGATTATTTCTGATCATCTGACCTGACCCAGAGTTTAAATCAAGCTAATAAAATCTTAAAAAAATCTTTATATTTAACCCTAGAATCATAACGATAATTTTTACGACGCGTCGCGACGTTTATACTAACGATACGTAAATTTTACGTACATAATACCTTTCGATTAATAAAGTTTAGCAAGTTAGAAAATTTTCAATTTATTTATTTTAATTAATGTATAGCCATGTATTTATTTTATTTCATTTGTTATAAAAACAAAGTATTTTTAATATATAAAATTTTTTGGGAATTTAAACATTAATTACTTAATATTTTGATAATTACCCATAACGTTTTATAATAAATATTTTTAATGTATTTACACTAATCAGTTATCGCTGCTCATACAATTTCGACAAATTTTTATTTAGTGTTCTCCACATATTACAAATGCAGCAATAAGTAGCAGTCGTTCTCTTTTTTAAATAGTGGCAAAAATAACAGTACTGTTTTTTTTCTCTTCTCTTGTTGTAGTGTGTCCGCTTGCTCAACATCGACCGCATCTTTTATATATACTTCCAACAGCAGCCCCAACAAGGCCTTCAATTCCTTCATATTCACATTACAGTATAGCCTCCACCACGCCATCTTAAATAAATGTATTCCTATTCAAAATTACAATAGAAATAAATTCAATTTATACTTACGATACGAAAGAATTACGTACACGAATTTATACTTTATTACTAATTATATGTAAAACTTACGTACAAAAATGTATCTTCTATTACTAACGATAAGTAAATTTTGCACACAGTCTCTTAGAGCGCATGAGTTGGCAGCCTGAAAAAAATCAAATATGATGCTCTTTGACACTTGTATGTAAAATAAAATACTTGATGAAAGCATAACGAGAAGGAAATTCTGCTAGAATGCCAAACACTTCTTTTACACAAATTTAAAAAAAAGTGTACGTAAAATTTATATGATTTTTATAATAATTACTCTAATAATCTGTCATATGTCATATGGTGTTTTTGTTGGTAGGGTCTGCCAAATGTATTAGAATTAGACTTTTAAGACCATCTATAACTTTTTATGGGAGAGGTACCCAACTTTGAAACCACATATCGCCATCCCTGGCAAGTGGAGGGTGCCTACCCTCAAAACTTAAGCTGAGATATTCCTTTGCTATGCTCATGTCAAATTTTGGATGAGTCGGCCTAGCCCTTTTGCTGAGTTAGTTCCAAAATATTTTGTTTCTGCCCCACTGTGCACTGGTATATACCTACAAATGAGTAGTATAACTTTGAAATTGGTAACTATCAAATAATGATTATTGGCCAACCTTCACAAAATATGTACCAAACTACGTCGTATCGAATCAAACAACATCTATATGAAAGTACATGAAAGTTTTTAAAGTCACAAACACAGTGAGAAGATGAAAGAATCTATAATATTTCTAGTTGCAAAGCTCATAGTATATAGCATATTTGGTAGGAAATATAAACAAATGTTGATATATGTACCTTATAAAAGAAGAACATCATCACAGAGTTCTATTTGTTGAATTAATATATAAATGAAAAATAATAGTTATCAATTATTAACTAGAAATATATAACAACTGGCTCCAAAAAAACCCTAACATTACAAAACACTACATCAACGGCTATTCCCGCGTTATTCTTATGTGTTAAATCCATTTAAAGGTTAAATAGAAGTTATGTTTTAACCCGAAATTCCTTAAGCATACCATCAGTTTTTAATGTTTTTTATATTACTTGTACATAACTACTAAAATGTTCATTCATTTAGCCCCATTTCTTTTGTTGACTTTAAAATTCCATAAATATTTTTGAAGGTAGACAATATAATGCAACACGTTTTTTTAAGCTTTTATATGTTGTTCTCACTTCATTGTTATCGCTTTAAAGACATAAATGATTTTTACGTTTTGACATGTTCAAAATAAACACTTAAATTTATTACAATTTGTGAGAGAGCATAAGAGTTTAAGTTTCTTTCTCTGGCAATAAAAGCTCTTTCCATCTATTTACATTTATTATGCCGCTAGAAACAAGTTTTTTTGTGTTGTTTTTAAATCCTTCCATTCTCCAAAAAACCATGAAGTCTACACAAGATATGAATATAGTGTAGTGTTTGTTAGGGATAATTCACAGTACGTGATGGGTCCTTGGAGCTTTCGGTTGAATTTAAAATATATAAAAAAACGCTTAACAAGTTATTTGTTAAACTGAGAAGAAATATAATAAAATTAATAAACAAAAATAAATAGCTAAAACGCATTAGAGAGGGAGTGTTTTTATAGAAAATAAATTTATCTCTGTGTGCCAAATTTTTATTCAAAATTCTATTTGTATTTAGAAACAAATATTAAATACAAATTTTATAAAACAAAGAATGCCAATAATTTTTTTTCAAAAAGCAAACGGGAGTGTCAATGATTTTGAAAAGAGAATGCAAATAAAGTAATTAAGAGGAATTGTATTTCTATTATGAGAATTTTATAAATTTATGCTTTTGCAAGGACCCCAGGATTACCTGGCAAAAGTAAAAAGTGTTTAAAAATATTTAATAGAAAAAGTTTTAAATTTAAATAAATAAAACAAGTTGAATTTATAGAAAAAAAAAAGTATTAAAGTTGATTGACTTTGTAGGCAGTTTTCTTAAGCTGCTTTTGGAATTTAAAAAGGTGTGAAAAGTGCGTGTGTAGAAATAAAATAAACAAAAAGTTTGGCATTGAACTTGTGTAAAGAAAAAAAAAAAAAAGAAAAATAAATCTTGTATTTTTACAAAGGAAATGCTTAGAAATAATACAATAAAATAAAAACTTAACATGATGTTATTAAGACTTTCGAGCAGCTTTATGCTGACTATTTTGCTGTTGGTGTTTAGTTATAAAACACATTCAGCTCCCACTCATCATTTGACTATTGGAGTTCAGGGTAATACACCTACTTTGATAGTGACTTCGTCAGAAATTGATATGACACTGCAAACTAAGGATGCTTCCAAAGATATTGAAACAGCAGAATATACCACAAAATCGAATCCACTAAAGAAGTCCCTGAAAACTAAATTGAATAAAACTAACCCTTTGTTAACTAAAAAAGACAAATTGCAATATTTGGCAAAACCTTTAACAAAACAAACATTAACGGAAGAAACTTCACTTAATGTAATGAAGTCTTTGAAAAATAAAGAGAATATTTTGAAGCAACCTATAGCGTCAACCTTAAAGTTGGATGCTTCCAGAATAATTAGCACAACTCAAGCTGCCCCTATTACAACAGGAAATGTGGAATTTTATAAATCAAATTTACAATTTACTACTACACCAACAAAACTAATTAATAATATTCAAAGCTCAACTGTCACCTCACAAATAAATACTATTGAGCCAGACGTAATGACTACTTTACCACCTCAAGCTACTACAGACTTCTCTTCAACACCTTTGACAAATTCAGATGATGATAATGATGATAGTGTAAATATTCCCCCAGCCAAGTCTATTACCTTAAACCCCAAGGAATCCGATTATATTGCAACTAGTATGAATTACAATGCTGACAAAACTGTAGTCCTTATTTCAAATGCCGTAACGCAAATGCAAACAAAAACCATAGCAAATGATTTTGTCTTGCAAACGCAGAACATAACAACAATTTTACCAGATACAAGTTTTAGTAGAACAGAAAATGAAGATGACAGTAACGGATATACACAGGAAGCCATTTCTACAACAGAAAATGAAAATCTGTTGTTAACTACAATAGAAACAAAACCATTTACCACTCATGCTACTTCTACTACTCCTGCTGCGATTTCTACTCCCCCTTTAGTCACCTTATTAACAGACAACACAGAACCAACAACAACTACATCGGAATTAACAATGACAACGACTACAGCAGAAAAGCTTGTTGATGATAATAACACTAGAAATAATAAAAACGAACAACAGCAGCCAGCAACAGTGCACTTACAACAGAGCATATATGGGCCAACAAAAGAATCATACAAAGTTGAAAGTGATAAGGACATGGATCATGATGTTATGTTTAATCCCAGAAATGATTATATGTCGACAAAAATTGCAACACAACATAGTTACGAAAGTCCACTCAAGTCCACTGAAAATCCTCTACAAGATAAAAACATGGAATCTACTCAGGAGTCCGTATTAAATGCCATGGAGAAGAAATTGCCAAAAAACCAAATTAAAACAACAGCGGAAACGGAAACTATACCAACAACCCTTTTAACAGTAACAGAAGAGCAAACATTTGCCACATTAAAAACTATGCAGACACATAAAGAAATAACAACAATACCAACTGACCAAGCAGAGGAAACATCTACTACAACGACAGAGAGAGTTTTAAAATTAATCGACTTAGAGAAACATGTTCTGAAGGCAATTGATGAACTTAAGCAACCCTCGTTATTAATGGCAGGACAACATGATAATGGCCATGATGGCTTGAAAAGTATAAAGAAAAAACAATTGATTGATAAACATTATGTGGAGGCTTTATTGCACAATAAACAAGATGTCCCCTCAAAGGACTCGCTTGAATATAACAAATATTTAACAGAAACAACCCAAAGCAGAGATAAATCTACTAGTTTTACTCCAGATTCTATCCATACAACTGCAGCTAGCTATAAACCAATGTTAACGCCTATAAAACATGGTTATTTGGGACCAATTTTAATGGAAGAAAAAACATTTCATGTCATACATCACGCCGATAACAACATGACTGCTAGAAATCATCATGTTGATGGTATAGAGAATCAATTGCGGAAGGGCATTTTTGTGGAATTGAAAGCTAAAAAAGAAGTTAATGTCAACATTGGAGAAGAGCAAATAAATACCAATAAAAATAAAAATGAAAGCACCGAAAGCTCTTCAATGCAAGGGAAGAAAATACTGGAAATGCAATCCGATCAGCCTGTCCAAATTTCAAATAAACAAAATGTGGAAACATTTTATCCAAATAAACGAATTAGTAACTCTGCAAAGACTGCTGCAAAAGCGAAGGATATAAAGCAAGTTTTCGAAAAAAAAGTTGATATTCCCGCTAGAATACCTGTTTTGGAGAGGAAGCAAAAAAAGTCTTCCACAACTATTTCCACAGAAAATAAAAGTAAACAAATAATAGATATAAAATATAATTTTGAGCACCAAGATGTTAAAGAACTTCCCATTCCAAAGACAACTGACCTACTGCAAGTTTCAAAACCTGAAATTGGAGAAAATACTGCAGAAAGCACTACGAACTATTCTTTAACAGAAGCATCTCCCTCCAAACTATACTCTTCATCTTCAGAAAGGCTTCATAAAACTGAATCCCTTACCAAGCCGGCTACGGTTTTATCTACAACTGTATTCCAGGTAAATGATTCAGTGGCTACCAAAACCCCAATGGTGCAAGCAGACACTCTATTCACATCAGTGGATAAAGAAAAATCAATTACAGAAGACGACGGTGGGAAACAGCAAACTGAATCAAAAATTTCCGATATACAAATTGAGATTTATGACTCTACTGTAGATTCAATCGTAGCCTCTACAAATTTTAAAGATATTGAATCCAAATACCAGTCATTACAAACGCAAAATGATGAAAGCTTAATGGGAAAGACCACTAAGCGGCCAATTGCCACTATACAACAAGAACGTTTTACTCAATATGTAATTGACCGCACAGAAACTTCTACCCATGAACCCATAAATTTTACTACCATACAAGTAGCTTCTGGGAAACCCGAACCAGCAGCAATCGAAATACACATCAATGTTTCGGAGTCATTTGGCAATGAAAGTGAAGATTTGGAATTTTCATATCCCCAAACGGAGTACAGTGACAGTAATACTAATGAAAGGATATTAGAAGATTCATATGATAATAATAAAGGCAATGAAAATATCAAACTTAAAATACCCTCCAATTCCAATTTTAATGGCAAGGAATTAAGAAATGATGAAATTTTATTGGTTGAAATCATAGACACTGATAATAAAACGGATTCTTCCTTTAACAAAAAAACTAAAAACTCTGATGAATTATTTATCACTGATCTGAAAGATATTTACTCTACCCCGCCTCCTCCTCCACCACCACCACCTTATCAATCTAATTTCGATAGAGATTCCGATACTATATTTTACATTTCAAATACTGAGGTAAAAGTAGGAGAATCTTTGCCCTCTGCGAAGAATTCCAATGAAGAACGTAAACTAAAATTGGAATCACAATTTTTTCCAGCCAACTATATGGCCAGCACACATCCTAACATGAAAAATGCCGAAGATGCAAATCCCACACACCACCTATATGAAGAAGACATTATACTCTCTTCCAGAAATAATCAGGCAGATTCTTTAAAAATTTATCGCAACAATAATGAACCTTCACCACCCTTGGATGTTACTTATGTGGGGGAGTCAATAATTGAGGTAGAACAGTCGCCGGAATCAGTAATTACAACAACATATGGCCCAGATCAACAACATTTTGTGGCCACGCCACAACCAGATGTTATAATACAACCAGCCATATTACCGGAAATTTCTATAGGGGTTCCTGTTATCGGAGAGTTGCCACCACAGATTGAACTAAAAGAAATTGATTTCATGCCCAGCGAAGCACAATTGCATCGTTCAGGCATATACTACGACAATGACAACAGTAACAGCAACAGCAACAGCAACAACAACAACAATAACTTTTTTAATAACGACATAGACGAGAATACAATAAATGCCAGCAACAACAACCATGATGTAGACGTTGTTAGCGGCAATAGCAATAACAATCAACGAGTAGACGAATCATCAATACAGTATGGTGGTGACCTTATAGATGAAAGCGCTGACGGTGGTTTTGATGGTGTTGAAGGTTCATATCCCTTTGGCAATCCAGCATCGGTTGGTAAATCTTCTTCCTCCTCCTATTCATCCGCCTTCTTGACAAAATTACGAAAACAACAACAACAACAGCAGCAGCAACCAAATCACGTAGCAGACTATGCACACTTGTATGTCAACTATGGCGTAAATAATATGCGCAAAGATGAGTTAAGTGCTGATGTTAAAGACTCAGGGGAGATATTTTTAGTCAGCAGCGGTGGTAATGGTAATGGCAATGGAAATATTAACGTTGCCAGCAACGAACAAAATATTACATCTTTTAAAGACTTTCTAAACAAAGTAAGCGTTAGTAATTCCACCATACCATTTATGAGTGTGAATGCCAGTCAAAGCGAACGTATGAGTAACGCAACAGCATTTTCCGTTATGGAGGATATAAATGATTTGGAGGAAAAAAATACGGGTATGTATTGTGGCAACGCAAAACACTCAACAAATTTTAACACGCTTGGTTAAATACATAAAATTATTCCTAATGAGTTTTCTCTGAAATCTCGTTTATATTAATTGTGTTGTTTTTGTTTTTGTTTTAATTTTTTAACTATTTAGCTGCTTGTAAAACTTTAATAAAAATTTTAATGTTTGCAAACATTTTTCTTCTTTAAATTATATTTTAGAGGACATTATTAATTTAATATCGCTGGCCATTGGGCTATTCATTGTAATACTGCCCGTTGTCGTTACCTGCAGTATGTTTTGGGCATTAAGGTACAGTTTTCAATTTAAAATTTTTTAGTTATTATAAATTAGCACGTGAAAATGATGGCTTGAATTCTTATGAATTAATGAGATAACAATAATTGCAAGATTATACATTATTTTTATGGTTATGAAATGTTTAATGCGAATAGTGTTTATTAGCACAATAAAAAATATACATTTGTACCGGGTGGTTAAATTCTAAGGGCCATTGTTAATTGTGAACTCCACCTAAACGTCAAGTTTTTTTCTGCATTTAATTTGACATTTTCAATTTCAGACTAACTGTATTTGAACTATGGAAAGCTTTGCTTGATTGTGTATGTTTTGCGCCACAAATTTAATAGTCGTGTTATCTCTCGTGTGATTTGATATCGTTAGACTTATGTATTTCTTTGAGGTTATTTGAAAGAAAAGGTATACGATAAGCGACACAACAATTAAAGAGCTAAAGAATGAGATAATTCGGCACATTAAGGGCATAGAACCTCAATTACGTCTCAGCGGCATCAAAAATTTAGAGCATCAGATGGAGGTGTGCGGCCATTTGGCCGATATTTTGATAATTTAACCATACCAATATTATAAAAATAAAAAGAGATGACAATAATTACCTAAATAATTGTTGATAATTAACATCGGTCCTTAAAATTTAACCACCCTTTAGTAATTGTTCACTATATACTTATCTTAAGACTAGTGAAAATTACATAGATACAAAATGGTTTCGTACAAAATGATCTGGCTTTACTCTTGATTTTAGTGATTTCAGACTGGTAACTGAAAAGAGTTAACAATGTACCATTTAAACATAAACGTATTTTTTTTACATCAATAAATATAATTCTCGAATTATTTTATTTGAAATTTTTAACTCGTTTATTTCGGACTACTTCTAGACCGATCTGACAAGATTAGTTTTAAAATTATTGTCTTGTAACAATAACAAAGACATATACATAAGAACTGGCACTGATCAAGCTTCTTTAGATTATATCTGAATACTGTCACAAAGTATTCATATAGTGTCAATTGACCCCTCCTCTAACAATGCTATGTCAACTGTCAGGTCCCTTTCATACTATTGTTACTATATGGAACTCCCAAGAAATAGTATATCCGCCCAGATTGTTAGTGAAGACAAGTACAATCATAAACTGGTTGAAATATAGAAAGTACCTAAGTACTCACTTTTCAGGAAAAATTCCACTAAGAACGTCAAAGGACGTAGAGCAATGTCTAACTGATTTTAATAATAATCTCCAAATAGCTGCGTCCAGAAAATCGGTAACAATAAAATTTTTTCTGTAGACGTCGACAGTCTGTTGACTGAGAAAAAGAGAACTCATAGTGGCAAAAACACAGATCTCCTCAATTAAAGGATAAATTAAATGAAATTAGAAAACGGCTAAGACAGCTGCTAGAATCTCGAAGAGTAGCATCTCTGAAAAGATCTCGACACAACTGCACAATCAGATTACTCATTATGGCGTGCAACAAAAAGTCTTAAACGATCTGTTATGCGTGTGGTGGCTGGGCAAGACACGAAACCGAAAATGTAATCTATTTGTTACTCATCTAAAAAATGTATTTACTCCGAATAAATCTATTGATATTACTGAGCTAACACCCATCGATTGTGAAGCAATTTCACCACTAAGATTTAACCTTCGTAATATTGAAGGAGCTATTGCTGGTCTAAACCCTAAGAAAGCGTATGGTTTTGACAAAATAAGCAACAAGATGATTAAAGAACTTTCACAAGTAGCAGTTAGAATAATACTCTACATTTTTAATGCCATTTTACGCCTCGAGTCCTTTTCTAGAGCCTGGAAGGTCTACGTAATAACTATGATACCTAAACAGGGAAAGATCACACAAAGGTCGATTCATATAGACCAATCAGTCTGCTATCAAATATGTCCAAATTGTTTGAGAAAATCCTTATTACTAAGCTGAACCCGATTTTGAGAGAAAAAAGATATATTCCGAATCATCAATTCAGATTTAGAAGACAGCACAGCACTATAAAAAAAACGAACAGATTAGTAAACGTAATAAAAAAGACCTTTGAGGGGAAAAAATACTGTTCTGTGCTCTTTATTGACGTTTCTCAAGCTTTTGACAAATTATGGCATGAAGGCTTACTATACAAGTTAAAGCTTAACTTACCTTATAATTACTATAAGCTTTTAAAAAGTTACTTAACTGGTCGCAAGTTTATTCTTAAAGAGGGAGATTTTTAAGCTCTCCTGAGCTAATTAAAGCCGGAGTTCCTCAAGGTAGTATATTGGGACCCCTTTAATACTTGGTTTACACTTCTGATAAGCCTACCAGTAACCGAGTCCACACGTCGACATTTGCAGATGACACGGCTTTTCTAAGTATCCATGAAAGCCCCCAAATAGTTTCCAGATACCTACAGGATCATGTACATCACTTGGAGTTAAAAAAATGAACATAAATGTACTCACATAACCTTCACGCTGCGTAGAGACTCATGCCCTCCTGTTCGCTTAAATAACCAAATGATACCTCAGCACTCAGAAGTCAAATACCTTGGTATACATCTTGGTCTTCGCTTAACCTGGAAAAGTCACATCGAAGCTAAATTGACACAGATGAAGCTAAAAGCAGTACAAACAATAATTGGTTGATTGGCAGAAATTCAACCTAAGCTTAGATTGTAAAATTTTATTATACAAATCGGTCCTCAAACCTATGTGGTGCTATGGGATTCAACTATGGGGCACTGCCTCAGCTTCAAATTTAGAAAAAATTAAAAGGCGCCAAAATAAGATCTTAAGGATGATAACAGTCGCACCCTGGTATATAAAAAAACTCGAACAATTATAAAGATCTAAACATTTTATTAATCACTGAAGAAATAGTAAAAAATTCAGCAACTTATCTGAAAAAGCTTAAAACGCACCCAAATCCGCTGGCTCGTAACATCCTCAACGACCGTGGATACACTCGACTAAGAAGGAAAAATCTTGCTTCTCTTGGCCGAATATCAGAAGAATAGCTCACATTAAACAAAAGCAACCGTATAACATACAATTTTGTCTGGCACTGGCTGGACTTTAAAAGTTTATTTTACCTTAGATTTAAGATATGAATACTTATTGTTAGTTCAAGTACCTTGAAGATACAATAAATAAATTACGAAAAAAAACTGTCAGGTCCCTTTTATATAAAGATATAATAAAAACTGATTACTGCCTCTTAGAAATTAGTAGTAGTTTTGGGTCAGTTCTCTTCCTTCCACGATTATATTAAATTCTTGACTTCGGTGAGGCCTTATCTGATTCCTTCACGAAGCAGCCGACATCTTCTAGTTTGCAGCTAGAGGAGATGTCACTTTGCCCATCGAGCAAAATTTTTGCAGCCTATTTAACTGTTTTAGCTTTATTCGAGGCGGATTTACCTCGAACTATATTATCAGGTTTTCGACGAAAAAGCTCAAAACAAACTATTCAACTAGTCACAACTACATTTTTTCCCCAATGATTGTGAGCTAACACGTAACTCACCTTTCCCATGTCATCTTGATACCTACATTTTCAGATGATGAGCAAGAGGTCATTTAAAATTCAGTATTTTTTAAACTGCATTTAATAATATTTTAATGCCAATGTTAACAACCGAAAAGTGACTAGTTTATACTTAATAATTAAAAATAAAAATTAAATAATAAAATTATATTAATTTTTTAACATGGAAAAAATTAAAGCTTTACATCTCCATAGAAAATATTTATATGTGCAAAAATGTTATTTTATAGATCTACATAATATTTGAGTTACAAAATAAAAGTTTGAAATAAGTTAATAAGAGGTTGTGTTACTCTAGTGTATCCTGACCAATTTAACACCATGGGGCATTGACTCCACCAGTTTTTTTAAGGACAGTTACATCAATATTGACCCATTCAACCAACATGACATTTTTTGAACTGTTTTCAGCTCTCATATAGTTTTAAGATGCATATATTTTGGCAGAAGGTATCCACCATAGATCCTCGATGGGATTGAGGTCTGGGCATAAAGCAGACCACTCAAGCAAATCAATTTGCCAAATGTTAAAATGTTTAACCTGCTGGAAAGTCTATATTACAAAGTTTTTTTCTGTTTTACACATTCTTTTGGTGAAGCAGCCCAGAATTTACTCGGGAGATTTTTTAATATTTTAACCCCCTAACTCTTTATTATACGGGCCTTTTCTATCCCTTTCTTGAAAAAGGACAAAACAGGGCCCTATTCCACTTATAAACTTTACTTTGCCCTTATCACTTACTTTGGACTTATCACTTTTTGATAAGCGTTTCTGTTCCACAATATTCTTTGCAAATCTCACTCTACACTAAGCCAATTTTTGCAAAGACTTTGCTCTTTATTGTAAAGAATTTGCGCTGTCCTGAAAATTGGGTGTGCAAAGTATTCTACAAAGCATTTAATCATTTTTGTATTTCTGTCTTAACACTTTTCACTTTGCATTGCTAAATAGTGCTTGTTAAAATAAGCTGAAAAATAAAAATGAAAAAAAATTACAGTGCTATGTATATGTGAAAAATAGATATATAATTTTTTTCTTCAGCATTTTCCAGATCCGATTCCTCGACACTGATGTCTTCATTGGGTTATATGTTTCTACTACTACTTCCGATGCTACAGGCATCCATGGTCAAATCTTTGACTTACAGCTGAGTCATGAACGCTGCCCGGCCAACTTGCACTTACACACTAAAATGTATAGTTTGGACCGCATATCATCACCACATTCAATGAGTGATTTCCTTACCTCGTGTAATGTAGACGCATGAGTTTTAATGATTGTGCCATACACGCAAGACCATCGGGTCACCGCATTGAGTTTCGAAATAGAAGGTGTATTATAAACTGTTGAGTTTGCAACACCATGCATAACTGCAACTCCATGGCACTGGCAACCATTACCGCTAAGCAGAGTTAACTTTCAGCCTTAAAAGCATGACTGCTCTGTGTATTATCCTCCAATTTTACCACAATTTTATTTAAAACGAAATCAACTTGGATTTAATTTAACGTAAGCACTCTATCTCTATCTCTGTCTCTATCTCTGCCTCTATTTCTGTCTTCACTATCGTCGAACAAAAACTCATGTCTTAACATTTTGAAAGCTTCACTAGTTATAATTAATAATATGAATTTGTAAAGCGATCATTTTTTACCTTGCAAATTTTTATCAAACTTATCAAAATTTCCTTTGTAAATTTCTAACATTAACGGCGAACAGAAAGTGCAAGTAAAAAGTTGATAAGTTATTTTGTGAAATAGGGGCCAGATCCCTAAAAAGGCATGTAAAGAGTTAAAATATCACATAAAAATATTCGTTACAAAATTCTACTGTTAGTCTCGAAAAACACCAGAGCAAAAAAATAAATTAATTTCATTTTTTCTCCAGTAAATGAAATACAGTTGTCATACCTTCGAGTGAAGACTATCGTAACTGGCTTTTTGTTTGGAACGGTTGGCGCTTTCGACGTGAGAACATAATTATAAAGCCATGTCTTGGCGTAACCTCCATCCAAACTATCTTGGAGTTCCATCCAAAAAGTGTTTTGCTAATGATGTTTTGCCATTGTCATCTTCAGAATATTTTATAACATTTTCCACTCGGCACGATAGCTCGACAGGTTTATGGCCAACGTATCTTCAGTATCACGACTTAAAATGACCTTTTGCTTTTTATTACTTAAGTAAATTTAGGAGCTTTTGTATTCGTTTACAAATGAATTTACAATTTGTAGCAGAATTCCAGTCATCATTTTCATGCACGATTTTTTAGTAAATCATTTAATGTTCTATTTAAAGATTATTTTTTTTAATTATAACTTTGTACGGATACCCGTACTCTTCTTTTGAAACAGATATTTGTATAAAAAATACCATTCAACTATAACGGACAACGGAGGATATACGGATCAAACAGATACCAAAAGCGCTTTAAATGAAGATGGCATGGAAAAAGGCGAGGTAATTGAATTTGAGCTGTTTTTTCTTCTTTTGTTTTTTTTATTCAACTAATTTAATTTAAATTTTTTTAAATATTTTGCTCATTTTGGTTTCGTATTTACAAGAAATAAATTAAATCAAATACAACATTTCCATTTTGTTCTCAAAAAGGCATCACCATCATCATGTTATTTTATTAAACAGACATCTCATTATCACTCGCATAACAAGAGACATAACAAATCATTCTTGGGTTTGAATATAAAATGAAAAATGAAAAATGAAAAAAAACATAAATAAATTAAAATCTTTTTATATCAATTTCATACGTTTTTTATGTTTAATATACCATTACAGTTTGTCCATGAAACATCCTCATCTCCCACAAATAGTTATAAGGATACGATAGAAAAATATGCAGATACGTCCAATAAACCGTCCACTACAGATAGTAATGATATATTTAAATCTGAAAAACTTGCTCCCTATTTAGAAACAACCTCTTCTGCCAAAACCAATACTTCTACTTCTATAGCCAATAGTACTTCGGCGATTGCTTGCAAAAAGCATGAAATTTTAAGACTTTCCCTACCTTTGACATCGCCCATAACACAAAAACCAACTAAGCCACCTCCACCTCCATCAGCATCATCCTTTTCTTTAGGTGAAGCAACAACTAGAGTATGTATACAGACCGTCCATGGTGATGTTGCTGATGAGGAAGGTGTTGATGACGATGTTGAAGTACTAGGACCGAATGGTTCCATAACTAAAATGACTTTGGAAAATAATCTGCTAATAGTTGAGACGGAAGAGCGCAATGTAAGTTAAGATAAAAGTACAAAATAAAGAAATCGTTGTGTCTCTTTTTTGAATGTTTATTTTGTGTGTTATGTTTTCTGTTCCTTTTAAAAACGTAAAAATAAAAAATACAAATATTAGATGTGTTTTTTTTGTAAACTTACATTTTTATACTCGTATATGTTGTCTTGTTTAGTTTTCTGTGTAGATCGATGGATCGATCGATTAGCAAAAATTCAAATATTTTCTTTGCCATATGTCTACTTTAACTTTAATACTTAAAATAAGTAAATAATATCTAAATAATTTTCTTACTGTATAATAAAATGCTTTACTACTTCTACAATCTACTTACTGCTATTGTATTCCTAACAATTAACTGTTGTATTATATAAATTACGTACATATAATTTCAATGTTTTTTTTTTTTTTTTTAATTTTAATATTTAAGAAATTTTCACTAATAAAACAACTGTAAATAAGAGCTGTTTATAAAACATAAAAAATCGTAGTCACGTACGTGACTAATGCTTAAATTTTGTTGTAGTATTAAAACAAATATGTCCCTCAAAGTGCGAGTGTGTGTGTGTGCATTAATAATATGCATTTGGATTTGGACGGTTTTTGGATTTCAATTTATTTCTAACAATTAAACACAAATGCACGTCATGTTTTAAGCTTTTAATGTTTATTTAATTTTATTATATAAATATTTTAATATTTAAATTTTGAACGAAAAGATTTTTGAAGAACCTTAAATCATTAATTAATTTTGTTAAAACTTCTCAAGTGGTTCGTATTGCAGAGTTTCTTGAATTGGAATATAAAACATTTCATAAGGGATTGTTTTAAGAAACAGTAGTAAAAGTAGCTTTTGGAAAAACCCAAATTTTTAAATGGCCTTAGTTTTGTATGACAAAAAGGAGATTCAGGGAATAGAAGAAGTTATTTAAAAGCAAGTTGTTGTGGTATTATAGAAGAGCAAAAGAAAAAAAAATACAACAGCGTTGCGTTTTTTAAACAAAGTCTTTACTACCCAACCGGAAACAGGAATTGATTATATATTAATCTGATGCATGAGCGAGCTCATCTAATTTATGTGCTCATAAGATCATTAGTAACTCATACTCTAACACGAACTAGCTTACTGAACACATGCCTACTCATACCATGCTATTAGTGAGCAAACCTCTATTCACGTCATAAACGTAACGAGCTGATCGAGTAAAACGAACTTTCTGTACTAGTGAGCACCGTGTTTACTTGTCTTATGTTCGAAACACTCTGTGTGTTTTATTTTAAGGTTATGTAGTACTTTTGTGTACGGCGTGCAAAACGAACTACGGTTTTTTTTTTGTATTTCTTAAGATAAGAAGACCTTAAAATAAACTTAAGTAAAAGTCTTTGTGTCTTTATGTTTGAACACTGGAACTGTGTTCGTGTTTTACTCAAAGCATAAAACTACTCGAACTCGCCCAAATTCATTAACATGTTCAACATTTACTCATATTTGTTCAAAATTACTCACTGCTGTTCACTATTTATTATTGTACACTCATCGTTACTCGTGTACAATAAATAGACACAATTTAACACAATTACAATGAGCGTCTTATGAGCTTTGTATTTTGTGCTCATGCAGTGCTTCAGTAAAAAATAAAAACCAAAAATAAAAAACCTAATCATGCCTCCATTACATTGTTCAACAGATTTGGCTCCCTGCGACTTTTTCCGAAACGGAAGAGACCAGTGAAAGGAAAGAGTTTATCATAATTGATCATATAAAGTCCAAATCGTAGAGCGAGTTGATGGCTATACCGAAAAGTTCTTTTCAGAAGTTCTTTGAGGATTGAAAGAAGCGCTGGCAAAAGTGCGTTATATCTGAGGGGGATTACTTTAAATGGATATTGATGAATAAAAATTGAAAAATTGAAAATTCAAATTGAATTTTCTTTAGAACAGACCTCATATGTAAATAAATAAAAAATAATATATTTAATTACATATTTATATAAAATATGCCATTGTAGAAAAAAAATAGTTATTCCATTGACCTCGAGAAGGCAATTTTATCAAACACAATAATTACTTAATGATTATCTCGTAAATTTCACATTTTCAAAGGAAGATATTGTTTCTGCGTGTAACAATATTCGGGGTTTTCCCATATAATTCGATAAAAATTTCATTTTTAATTAATTCAGTTACATATATGTTTAATTTAAATATTATTGTATTCATTCTTAATTAATTATATTGTTTAGTCAATTAAAAAGTTAATTAAAATTGTATTTAAACCTGACTAAAACCTTTAATTAGTGAACAAATTGTTTTCTGTGTATGAGTAATATATACGTATGCATGTTAAAATAATTCGTTATTTTTCTCAGCCATGTTCTATATAAAGAATCTGGTAATAAAATATTATACGAGCTTTGTAATACCTACTCGTTTCTTATTGATAACCTTTTCTGCGCATGATATGCTAATGAAGTCTTGAATACTTCTTAAGCTTGAGACAAACACAATGTTGTTTGAAAACAATTTATCTTTTGACTAAATTTTTAATGGAAATTCTTAAGAAAGTAATTCCTTCTGTATAGTTCTTCAAAGCTCTTTTCAAACTAAAGAGTTAACAATTTTTATTTTATTTATACAAATAACAAATAACAAGTAACAAATTTTCTTACTTTAACTTTTAAAATTTTCAAGGATATTTCGCGTGTAGCTAGGGAAACAAAAATGGACTACAATAAAGATGGCGTTTTTGTTGTTGAGGTGGCTCGCGGTATAGACTCCAAAACTATACCTGAAAGTCCGGTGACAGATGGCAACGAGAAAAAACTTCTAATGTTTGATACTAAAAAAAATAATGGCAGCTTGGGCTATAAAATTACCAACGAAAATAATTGTGTTAATAATGAAAAAGTGCAAATACACTCGCCACCTGCAGAAAATCAAGAAGAAGGTCCTAGAAGTTTACATCAAATAGAAGAAGTTGAAGAACCCACTAACTCACCCCATCTTAATGAGAACAATGATGAAATCGTTGGCATTGCTTACAAAGGCAATACAGGCTTGTCACAATCCGATTTGAGTTCTACTTCATCTAGCGATTCCAATAAAGACTACTGTTATGGCAATCAGCAGTTGTATGTGGTGGAACAAAACCTTCATTCCACAGCTGCTTCCAATTCCAATGGAAATGTTTACTTGAAGCATGATATTAAAGACATAAAGGATGATGATCGCAATCCGGAAAACGATCAATACTTGAAACATTCACCCGATAAGAGGGAGGAGTTAAGCAAGGACAAGAAAGATATTGTTGAGAGCACTGAAAAGTCTGGTGAACAGGGATCAAGAGCTAATTCTGGAGAATCGCCTGAGCAAAAGCAAAACGAAAATGTTCAGGAGATAGTTGAAAACACTACTATAACTGAAAATATTCCAGAATTGAAGGAAAAAGAAAAACTTAATTCTAGCAATATGGAAGAAGAAAGTATGAGAGAGCATAAAGGAGAATGGCCAATAAATATTGCCCAATCAGATGAGCTAGCTCAAACTAAAACAACATTTGAGATTTCGAAAAATGCACAAAGTTTTGTTATACCAGTTCAAATAGAAGTGCATATAACTCCTGCTGAGGAAGAAAATGCTACAGAAGAGACTACTTTATCAACCAATAAAACTGAACAGACGGAAACATCTCCTGTTTTACAAGAAACTCAAAATTTAAACCAGCCCTTAAATTTAGAGAATATTTCTGAAGTAGTTCAAGATTACATGGCGGGCAATTCTCTTGACGAAGAGCAGAATAATAAAATAGATCAGAATAAGCCAGAAACATATTTATATAATAGAACACCTGAAGATGATGAGAAACCATCTAAGATTGTAGAGGAAAACGAACAATGTGAAAATATAAAACAAGAAGATAAAGAAAACATTTTCGTAGAAAATATTAACACTAACGAGCAAGAGGAAATTATGAATAAATCAGAGATAGTACACTCCAAAATGGAATTGGTAAATGGCTTGGAAGCAAATGATATCTTGAATACTGAAAAACAAGAAGCTGAGGAACGCCAGAGTAACATTGTCTGCGAAAATGGCTTAATTTCAAATGATAGCACCTCAACAAAAACTGAACAACTGGAGTTTGTAGAGGAAGAAACTACATTAAATATTAAACCCGAAGTGCATGATACGGAACTTCATAATGGCAAAACACAGTCAGAGTTGCTTCTAAATAGCACAACTACTTTATCGGACATAGTAACAGAACCTAAGCAGCAACAATTGCAAAACGGACATGCGGAGGTTGAAAACAGCAGCAGTTCTTTGAACGAAACCGAAAATGGTTTTGATAGTATTATGAGTTTGCCCGAACCACCACCCACCACAGATGAACAACTAAATAGTGATTTAAGTTATCAACAACTAGATTCCTTACCACCACCGCCGCCTCCGGAAACATTTAATTTAAAGGACTTGCCACCACCGCTTAGCAATGGCAATAAGGATTCCCCACAAAGCGAAGAATCTACCAGTTTTTACAATACATTACCACCCCTACCACCAACCACATTAAAAGTAACTGTCTCACCAGAAATGACCAGAGCTGCGAATGGCAAAGTCCATGCTTCACCTCTAACACCACCAGCATCACCACCAGCACATTTTACAAATAATCTGCATGCTGGTCTCTGTTCCCAACCCATTGCCGTCGATGTTAATGGCAGTTAATGCATTCGACTAATCCAGTTTACAAACTAAAATAATTAAAACAGCAAACCAAACAATAACTGACTGAGGAGTTTTTAATTCAATAAACATTTTTTAAAACATTAAGAAAAAAAAAAAAAAATAATAATAAATTAAACAAATATTTAGGTAGGCATTTACACGGTAA
Organism: Phasia obesa; assembly: GCA_949628195.1. Classification (NCBI taxonomy): domain Eukaryota; kingdom Metazoa; phylum Arthropoda; class Insecta; order Diptera; family Tachinidae; genus Phasia; species Phasia obesa. The sequence continues at coordinate 121,156,815 of OX451218.1, forward strand.
AAGCAACGAAAATCATAAAACAAAGTGAAAATGATTCAGAACACAACACGGAAGTAATTAGAACAACAACAAAAAAAAAAAAAAATGGAAACGGAAACGGAACGAGTAGTAGTTAAGTTTTTACCATAACCTTATTGACGGTAATAAAATCCAATTAAAACCACAAAAAATTTAAATAAACTGCTGCAAGCAGAGTGCCAAAAACATAAGTATCCCCCCTTGAAAAAGTTTAGACTAAATCTAAATTTTTTTTAATGGAAAAAATAAATTAAAAAAAGTATTATAATAATAATAAAAAAGTAGTTAATTATTTACCTAAAAAATCCTTTTTTAATTCTCAAATAAAAAATTTATTTTTTAACAATCTGTTTAATTTAAATTTAAATTGAGGACTATTTTAACTCAACCAAGCTAAGTAACCCTTTTAAAAAAGAAACCCTTAAAAATTTTATAAAATAGTAGTCGTTCCCTTAAAACTACTCAAAGAATTTGTTGTTAAATTAAAGTCAACTATAAAAAAATCAAAAGTATTGTATAATTTTTCCAATGTAGTGTTAATGTAATCAAAAGAAAGCCTTTTGGCATTTCTAAAACAAATTGAAATTAAAACAAATTAAAATTTTTAATACTTGATATTAAAACCCATAAATTCTTTCTACTATTAATGTCTATGCTATTTAAAGTATTGAGAAAAAAACAAATAAAATGTTTAATTAAATCCTAGAAATAGTTTGAAAAAGTAATTAGTTTGCCTATAGTCTACCACAATGAATTATAAACTCTAACCCAACTTTATTTTTTGCAACTAACATACAGTAGAGGGTAGGTGTTGTTAATTAATCATTTAGAAATGTAATTAAAATTTGTTTTTAAACTCAGACTTTTCAAAATGATTCTATTTTAAATAAGATGTGTGATCGCATCTATTTAAGTGCTAGAATAACGTATAGGATGGAGGAAGGTAAACACACACAATTTTAATTTGCTTTTCTGTAGATAAGAGATACTAAAGCCTGCTACTCTGTTCGATTTTGTGGAAAGAGTTAAGCAAATTTGAGTATTTTAGTTGGATTATTTGGGAGTTTTTCAGTTTTATTGTTTTTAAATTTACTTTATTGTTTTAAGGCTCATTATTATAACTTGCCAATAACCAAAGTTAGGGTTTTGTTGGAGCGATAAGTAGTTTTTCGTTATTATAAGTGAGCTAAGTTAGATATACATATGATAAAATAGTAACTCATTTCCGTCTGTCTGTATGTCTTTTAACAAAATTTTGTGAGGAGGTACCTTAGTATCCTGGTCCCAAAAAATATGTTATTTCTAAGAGAAAGTGTTGAAAATGCTGCGAAAAACGTAATTTCCGGTATAAAGGTACTGAAATTTTCGGTTTAAAACTGGATTATTTTCAACACGATTATATTTTGAACTCACCTTTTTATTTTTGTATTTTCGGTTTAAAACTAGGATATTTTCAACTCGGTTATTTTTCAACTATTGCGGAACAGATGGCGCCAGTTGAATAAAATTTGTATTGGATCTTTACTTTGTGGAATTGCATTGTTATTAAAATATTTTAAACACCTCTTACAGAGGTGTTTATTTTAGAATTTTTCTTTAATATTATCACCCAATTTGTAATTTAATTAATTCTTTCTTAGAGAGAATAAAAACGAACTTAAATACATAACATATAAATTTCATTGTATGTAATACATAAATAGTTCGAAGTTTCAAAATTTTTAGAATTTTATAATTTTTTATAAAATTTAGAATTTTACCCAGGGATGGGTACATTTATATATAGTAAATACATAAACCATAACTGAAGCACTATAAAAGTAAGAGTCTTTCAATTGGTGTGGAATACTTTCAAAGCAAAATCGAGCAAAATATTGTCAGGACGCCCACGACATGGCGGGCACAGCTGGTAGCCTATATAATAAAAGGGTATATTATAACGAAAAACTAGTTATCGCTCATACAAAATCTTAACTTTAGCTATTAATGAGCCTAAATGTACTAAAAAAATCCAGGTAAATAACTGCTTCTTGAAAAATTCCGTATAATTTCACAGCTTTGATAAAATGTTGCCAGACACTTTTCAAATATTTTTTACAATTAAACAGGGTACTATTTGAGCAAGATTTTTTCAAAATATCAGACTTGAGGCGAGGGAAGCAAATAATTTTTGTTATTATTCATCATTGTAACCAGTCAACAAGGTATGATAAGGCCTTTTGTGATGTTGCTTCAGAGAGCAAAGAAGATGAACCATACCTACAATTTTGGTATTCTTGGAATTGGCCATCAAGTAGATATAGGCGTAATTTGTTAATTCCGTGACTTGGATGTTTTTTTTCTTTGGGTAAAAAGCGTTTTAATTCTACTTATTTTCTCCTTAAAATAAATATGTCAAGGCGAGCGTATTTCCGTTTTTGTATTTCCTACAAATAATATGAATTCCTAAGGCCATTAAAATAGGCGTTTGTTTCAATCATTATTTCTTTTTTTGACCCATATATAGATGTTTTCTATACAAATTACACACATGCTTAAGATCGAGTTTAAACATCGTGGTGCCCATAGTGTGGATGAATATTATCTATCCAAATAATCACGCGCTTGAACACTCCGATCGTATATTTTATTGACTATTTCTGGCATGATTGTCTCTTCTAGGCGACCTAAACGTTTGGCAAGGAGAACGGTAAAAAAAATTTAACCATTGAAAACTATAGTTTTTTAGTTATGGTTTTTTACGTAAAAAAATATACAATCAGCAAATGCAATTTTCGTTAAAATGAATAAGGTTGCCTTTTTAATGGCAACCTTGATAGCAATCCAGCAACACAGAATAGTTAAGAATAAAACAAATGTTTAATTAAACTTGAGAATTGGGGGAATATCAAGAAAGACCAATTCATTAATGGGTCCCTTTCCTACCCCTTTCCACACTCAATGATTATAGACAACCGCCTTGTAATTTACGACAACGTTTCTTTTATTGAGTCACGTGCTACATCCAGCCTTTAATCTAGACTTAAGTGATTTCAGACTGTCGACTGGTAACTGGCGGACTTCTTCTTCATCACGGAGTTTCTGGTGATTGATAGCATTTGTCCAAGTCTTAGTTCCCCCATGACATCCACATTTAACAAGCTTCTGGCCGTGGGTCTTCAGTTTTATGCTAACCAGAGCCGGAAATTCAAACATAATATGCGCAAGCGACTTAGTGTCTTCCAAGCATGGTCTGCAAGTATCATCTTCTTCGATATTCATCTTAGCTAGATGATACTTGAAGTTTGCATGAGCATTCACTAACGCAGTTATCCAGCTTAAGGTATCTGTAATATTACTAAGCACTTTGCTGGCTTGCCATAGGACTCTTTGAATGGCATTCGAGTCTGTCTACATGTAGTAGCCTGCGAGCAATTTTTCAGGAAACTCACAGCAGATCCCCGTTTTGCTAGTTGATCTCCTGCTTTTGTCCCAGCTGTGTCTATGTGTAATTTAACCCACATAAACGTTACTTCATTAAACGATGCACATCTGCTGTTATAAAAAAAATAAAATAATTATTAATAGATCGTAGGATATTTTTATATTTAAAATTTTTTTTAGCGCACCTACCGCCACTGTATTACCAGTTTTAAGCCAAATAAGCAAAAAAAATATTTTGTTAATTTAAATTAAATAAAATTTACCACAATATTATTAAATAAGAAACTTTTGAATGAAGCCAAACTACAGAAATAAAACACATACAATTTTACAATTTATATTTATAGAATTAAGTATTAACAATATGAAAAAAAAACAGCAGAAAATAGTAAACCAACCTTTACACAAAAAGCAGCCAAAATGAAAAAGTATGACTTGAAATGGAATAATAAAATAAAAGCAAAACTAATTAAAAATTTAATAAATTCATACGATAGCAACGTAATTGATATGGTCAAACAAAAACCATAATAAATAAATAAAATTTCTATAATAAAACTAAATAAATATATAAAAATACCAAAAAATTAAAATTTATAAAAATAATAGAAAAAACACATAAACGTTTTTTATGTAGAAAAATCACATAACAAAAGTATAAAAGAGAAATAAAATTGTGTTTGTAATTCATTTTATGAATGTTTCTATATGATGTTTTAACCTTTTTTTGTTTGTTTAGTTTAACATGATCACATATACAACAATACATTCATCTAACATATACTGTGACACTTATATATTCGAAATTTAAAAAAAAAAAAAAAAATAAAAATGGAAAAAATACTTAAAACTATTTTCTATAAATCGTATGTAGATAAAAACATTTTTCTACTTATCCCAGTTGGCCATGTCTGCGAAGAAAATTAAGGACTAGTAAGAGATAATGTTGCATAAAGCAAATCGTTAGCTACTTTTTCTGACGAATATCACGACTAATTTGGTCGCCTTCTAATCAAAGATGGTTAACAAACAATTATTTTTTAAGTTGTTCAACATGGCTTCAAAAGGATTTAAAAGGATACATCGTGTAAAGGGGTGTGACTGGTTTTGTCGTTGAAATACTTTTGGATTATTATTGCAAACAAGTAACAAGTGATTTGGTTAACTGGGTTAAAAAATACAAATAAATTTGTTGGCTTCTGTAATCATGTATGTGTGAGTGTGCTTAAAAATAATTCATACCATCTCAATAAATAAAAGCATTGTCACAAACAAACAAAAAATATGAAATCTTTGCAGTTCTAAAAATAATACACATACATATATTGTTTATATTTGCTGAGTTATACAATTAATTGGTATAAAAATACATACATATGTACATAGGTATGTATATGTAAGCAAAATACAGAATTTAAAAGAAGGATTCATTTAACTAACTCTGTAATTTTTAAAAGGAACTAAAATAATCCTTGAATTAATTCGGGGTCTACAGGCAGTTTTTAATATTAATTCAATTGGCAGGCTAAAAATGCCGAGAAAAAATGTGTAGCTGTATTGCGAAAAACTTGTACAATTTGTGCGAATTTCGATATTCTATTATGTGTTCGCTTCCGGTATGTAATTAACGAATTGAGGATTCTCTATTCAAGGTGGCTTGGATTATGAGAACTTATGACAACGAATTACATCTGGCTTATCATGCATATTTTCTGCCTTTATCATTGACGCTAATTAAAATCTTCATTAGATGCCAGTCAGGTACGTAACCGAAATATTAAATGGAATTAAAATTTTTCTTAACTTTTTTCCATAAATCGAAATTTAAAATTTAAGATTTTTTTAACCGACTTCAAAAAAGAAGGAGGTTATCAATTCGTCTGAATGTTGCTTTTTTATGTATATGCCCGCACAACTCAGCCTTTTCTGGAGCGATTTTAATTGTTTTTTTTTTATGTATTTGAAAGGATATACTTACAGTTTGGTCGCGTTTTGAAAACAGTTCACTATTTTAAAATTTAAAGGGTGTCCACACACAACATCTATGCTTTTACATGTATTAAGAACCGTAAAGGGCATCAATTTAAAATTTAAAACGATTGCGAGTCACCATAGCTCCCAAAAACAGAAAGTAATAAAAAAATAAATTTAAAATGCACACAGAGCTTTGAAATTTACAAAGAACCTATATTGCTAAGTCCACTATAACAAAAAGTAAAACATTTTAATTTAGAAGTTAAAAGGTGTCCCAATATTTATTGTAATTCTATGTATGTGGCCAAACTTTTGAACTGTTATAGACTGACAACGGAAATTTTTAAGGAACCTGTATTGAAAAGTCCACTATAACAAGTATATAATTTGAATTTAGAATTTTTTTTTTAGATTTTTGATCTATATGGCTCTATCTTTTGAACCGTTAAGGACAAACACTTGCAAATTAGGCAGAATGTCCACTACTTTTTCTGGTATAATAACAAATATAAATATTTGGAATTATAAGTTAAAGTATGTCCCAATAGTTCATGTAATTTGATATAGACAGACAGTTGAAATTTACAAAGAATCTTTATGGCCAAGTCCTCTATAACAACAGGTCTGTAATTTAAATTTGTGATAATAGCTTAACTTTTGAAAATTAATAAGGAGAGGCTTGACATTCACATAGTCTTTACCATTTTTTCCGCAAATTTTGGCGCAACTTGCAGTTGGTTTAAATCTAATTCTTACAGATTACTTCTTACATTTTTAGTTTAGAATTGGTACCCTTCTATGTTTTGAATTCTGTTGACTTAATTGCCATTAAAACTCAAAGATTATAGGGATTTATTTAAGTGGTTTAAGTAATATGGTGCAATGGAAAATCAAGTATCCGCCCCAGTAAATATTCTACTTGCTATCCTAGAGGCGTAGCGTTAAGAATGGAGTTGTGGTAATCAATTCCTGTTATTTTTAAAACACATTTTAAACCTAGATCATTTGTGTTGAGGATTACAGATCTTATTATATCAACATATAAATTTCGATTTAGTGTTGTCTTGTAATTATCACATGATATGTTCTCAACACATATGTAGGATATTAAAATAAAACAAGCATAATTTTAATGAATTATGTACATAAGTGATTTATTTAAATAAAACTTAAAAAATGATAAACACACGTCTTTCTTCTTCGTTGGCTTTACTGAGATTATTTTTTAATTAAAAAAACTATTTGCTATCAGTCTGTCTTCGGTAAAGTCGTCGTCGATTATTCGTCACCCGCTATTAGAACTGTAACCACTTCTAGTGGTACGTTTGTTTGAAGCAGATCCCACACCTATGTAACTCATATTCCACCCAAGACTTTATTTCGTTAGAATACATTGTCTTATTTTCCATGAAATATTTGTCAACATGTGATTTTACTAAAAGACAAATTTAAAATAAGAACTTTAATTACACATACATATGTATGTATGACATTTATAGGTAATAATTGTAACACCAGCTTTGATATACATAAGGAACTTTTTATTATATTATAATATAAAAAAACGTTTAAGCAATAACATTTCTGTTATTTTGAGATTTTTGTCATCTCTTTGAGCTGTTATGGTCAGTTATTTGTTTCCAAATATAAATAATCAAATCATTATATTTTTTCCCCAACGTTTCGTTTGTTTTTTACAGACATCTTCTCAATGACCGAATTTCAATAAACCTCAATCCTTCTTTTACATTCTGTTTACACATTAAACCAATTTAACACTTTATTTTCACAACACTACTCTCATACAGATACTCACAATGAAATATTCACTCACAATAAATTATTAAATTGATACATCAAATTTATTTGACTTTTTGTTCTCTTTATATGCAGTTTACTGCAATAAAAGCACAGTCAAACTCATATTAATCTGTGTGCAATTGTGTGTATGTGGGTGTATGTGTATGTGTGTGCAAAAATCGAAACGTAGAAAATACTTCAATACAGAAAGAAGAAAAAAGGAAAAAATACTCGTAAATTAAAATATTATTAAAATAAATCAATTAGTTTTATGATCTAAAAGAATATTTAAATAAACATTTTTATTAACACAATAAAATACTAAAAGTTATAAAAAAATAGCGGAAGTAAATAAATAATTCGTAAAATACTTACATGTGATTGTTATTTAAATTTGTATGATTAAGTTAAAAACAAAAATTTTAACAATAATAATTTATTATCGAATTGAACAAGTACACGAGTAACAAAAAATGGTAAATAAAGTAATGAAGAAAATTAATAAAATTAATTTAAAAAAAAATTGCGTTTCATTTCTCTTTAGAAAACGATTTTTAACTTTTGGTTTCCTTGGCAGCAGGTAATTAAGGAATGCCAGTTAGTGATTAAAATAATGCACATGTTGTTGAGAAAAAATGGTTTTATATAAATTAGGGATGAGACAGACACTATCAGTAGTGTTTACATCAATTCTTTCGACTTACAAAACGATTTTAGTAGGTCTGTTATAGTTGCATTAGTAATGCATCTTCTGTAAAAATATCTAGACAGACGGACAGACATTATAGTGAAAATATTAAAGTTACGTTTTTATCATTTGGGTATGGAACCCTAAAAATACTAGTTTTTACTACCATCATTTCTAAGAATAATTTTTAAAGACTCCTGAAATCGTTAAAGTATAATCAATCAAATGGTGATGCAGTAACAATTTTATAATAAATCATGGCTAAATAATATATATTTAATGAAGGTTTTTTACAACCCATCGCGATTTTACAACAAAACAATAGCCGTCTTACTGTCAAACTTCGTATATGCATGAACTAAAAACGATTGTGAACCAATAAGCTTAAGTGAACTAATGAGCTGACTATTGAGCTGACTGATCTACTGAGCTGAGTGAACTAGTGAGATGAGTGAACTTATGAGCTGAGTGAACTTGTAAGCTGAGTGAACTTGTGAGCTGAGTGAACTTTTGAGCTGAGTAAACTTGTGAGCTGAGTGAACTTGTGAGCTAAGTGAACTTATGAGCTGAGTGAACTTGTGAGCTGAGTGAACTTGTGATCTGAGTGAACTTGTGAGCTGAGTGCACTTTTGAGCTGAGTGAACTTGTGAGCTGAGTGAACTTGTGAGCTGAGTGAACTTGTGAGCTGAGTGAACTTGTGAGCTGAGTGAACTTGTGATCTGACTGCACTAGTGTGCTGAGCTAAAGTGAACTAATGAGCTGAATTGAACTAAGCAGCTGATATGAGCTGTGGTAATCAGCTCTCTTCGGTCATTTAAGTGATTAGTTCAACTGAGCTAGGTCAATCATTAATTACACGTCTCTACTGTTTATAAATAAAAAAAGATATTTCTACTTTTTACAAATATTTTTTAAGTTGTGTAAGTTTTAATATAAAAATCTTTCAGTAAGAACGTTAAGATTTTAGTTTTAAATAATATAACAACAAAGGTATAACTTATCAACTTAATTCTTTCCTAATTTTGAAGCTTTGACAATTCAGTTATACTTGAAATAAGATACTGTTCAAGTGGTCACCACGAGCTTGGTGACATCGACGTATCCGACGGCTCCAATTTCTTGACAAATAGACTTTGCATAGTCTTGTAATTTTACTTAGCCCCCACAAGCCTTTGGCCGTTTATTATCAAATCGTCGTGGATGCATCGCCTGAAAATATTATTTTTTGAGAAAAATTAATTCTAAGTGCTCAGGGGCCCATTTAGCAAATTTGTGATTATTCTGCACTATTTCTTGGTAATATCTTTTATTACTTTCAACCGAGAGATAGGATGTAAACTCTGCATTATGAAAGTGCACAGTATATATGCATATAATAAAATAGTAATTCATTTCCTGTCTGTTTGTTTTTTTTCTGTTTGTGTTCGCATTACGTAAAAATTACCGCATGAATTTCAACAAAATTTTGTAAGGAGGTACCTTAGTATCCTGATTCTAATATACGATACTTTTTACCGCTAAAATATATTTTAATTTCAAGAGAAGTAAAGAAAATGCATTGAAAGTACGCCGATTTTTTTCAACGATTTAAAGGTACTGCATACTTTAAGGAGTCTTTTATTTAATTTAAAGCGGTATATTTTAAACACGGTCTTAATGGTATAGTTAATGATGGTTTAAACTATAAATTATATTTTAAAATGTGCGAGTTATTAACATTTATAAATTAAAAATTTTGGTTGTTCAATATTCAATACCCATTTTTTTTTCAAAATATTTTAAGCAATTTTCAGCTATTTTTTTTAATATGTATTATGAAAAAATTCAAGATTATATACTTTCTGAGTTAAAAACTAAACGAGTTTCAATTTAAAATTTCAAAATTATTGAAAGTGGTCTTCAATTATATTTTTTAATAGAACACAATTTTCTTAAGGAATGTCATATGGTGAATAAAATACGAACAAGTGCAATACTGTTGTTAAAAATGTAACCATGATGCATACAAAAAAATATATACCTTAAGTTGAACTGTACTATCTACCTTTAGAAAAAAACTTAGAATCCGCTGGTCAGTTAATATTAGTTTTGAAAACTTCACTAAACGATTTGAATCGTCGCAAATTATTTGTAAATTTTTTGAAGAAAATTTAGAAAAAAAGAATTGTAAAATTTTTAAACGTTTTCAGAACATGGTTATCAAAAAAATGTTTATTTATAGTGCAATATACATATTAATAAATAATAAATCAAATTAAAAAAAGGTGGATGTGGTAGGAAGGTTAGTTTACAAGACGCCCAATTTCGAGTTTAACTAAAGGTTAAAACAGTAGGCTGCAGTGCCAAATCGTATCGTCAATTGGTTAAAAAATATGCCTGTGACGAAAACACATTACAGAAATATTTAGAATCCATGGGAATTCGAAAAAGGAAGAAAAAACAGCAACATTCACCACCGAAACACAACAGAAGACTATGAAAAGCAGGTTACACAAACTCTCCAAAAATTACTTTTCCTGCTGACCAGAGTACAAATGCGTGATGGATGACGAGTCATTTTCATCATCGGAGGCAATGAATGGCAGCCAAAATATTACTTTAAGTCTTCCAGATACAAAGCACCCGAAGAAACTAAGTTTATCCAAAAGAAAGAGATTTCAGGAAAAGTTTCGTTGTGGTTAGCCGTAAGCGAACGTTTCATCAAAGAAGCAGTTTTTTACAGTTGGTTTAGCTGTGAATGCCCAAGTTTATAATGATAAGTGTGTTCCAGCTCTTAGCAACTATATCCAAAAAAATAAATCTTTAATTAAAATAAGTTATATTACACATATATTTGTTACTTTTAAGTTTGATCGGATTTAATTCACCAAACGTTATATAAAAATTGTGTAAGCTAACAATATGTAAGTACGTTTAAACTAAAGTTCGTGTGAAATTGAAGAAGATGGAGGTCCTTCAATTTAACCTATTTTGCATCGAAATTTTGACTTTAGCCTATATATTCTAAAATCCCAAAGCTGTGATCGAAAAAAGAATATTGTCGTAATAATAATAAAAATACTCCTAACTATTGCTAAAAGTATTTTATGAGCCCTAGTCCATATGTGGACTTTATGGGTAAAAGACTAAAAAATCCAATTTTATTTTTTGGCATTTATTTTGGGAATTGTGGGGTTTTCTTTACCTTAATGTTGCAGATTTTTAACTATATGACCTTCGTTGAGATATCCACAGAAAATTTCATTTGAATCGTTCAACTTATAAAAATTTTGTTGCATATTTAATATTTTTAGATTTTCCTCAACTTGCACCATCTTTACCAAACTTACGACATATACAGATAACAGCAACGAATTTAAATTTTTTTTCTCTATTTTTTTATTTTTCTTGTGTGTATATAAATGTACATGAGGTAATTTGCTATCAAAAAAAAAAGTTCAGTTTAATATCTTTTCATAGTTATCATCATCACACTTTTATAAGTTTATGTTAACATAACAGTAGCATAATATAACATAAATCAATAACATAAGCATAACGTAATTGGGCACTTATTTGAAACGCAATTGTAAAATTTTTCAAAATGTTGCTTGCACTTTCTGTATTTGTCCTTCTTCGCATAAATTGATGCCGCATATGAACAACAAAGATTTATGTTCAAAACTTATAAGCATTCCGTCCATTTGGTATGTGATACTCCAAAACCTCTACAATGAAAACTTTTATGAAATAAATACCCACAAGAATGAATATGAGTGTATAGAATGAGAAGATAAGTATTTCAACTTAATTCCCATGTTATTGTGCGAGTATTTGTGGATATTTGTGGAGAAATATTGCAATAATTTTGCGGTTTTGCAGTTATGACACTTTGCAAAAACCACACGCTTGCACAAATACTTACATAATTTTAACAATAACTTTTATGTATTACAAATAAATAATGGGTGATTTTTTTGAGGTTAGGATTTTCATGCATTAGTATTTGACAGATCACGTGAGATTTCAGACATGGTGCCAAAGAGAAAGATGCTCAGTATGCTTTGACATTTCATCATGAGTTTACTTACTAACGAGCAACGCTTGCAAATCATTGAATTTTATTACCAAAATCAGTGTTCGGTGTGAAATGTGTTTTATCGACAAATTTTGTTTAGCGATGAGGCTCATTTCTGGTTGAATGGCTACGTAAATAAGCAAAATTGCCGCATTTGGAGTGAAGAGCAACCAGAAGCCGTTCAAGAACTGCCCATGCATCCCGAAAAATGCACTGTTTGGTGTGGTTTGTACGCTGGTGGAATCATTGGACCGTATTTTTTCAAAGATGCTGTTGGACGCAACGTTACGGTGAATGGCGATCGCTATCGTTCGATGCTAACAAACTTTTTGTTGCCAAAAATGGAACAACTGAACTTGGTTGACATGTGGTTTCAACAAGATGGCGCTACATGCCACACAGCTCGCGATTCTATGGCCATTTTGAGGGAAAACTTCGGAGAACAATTCATCTCAAGAAATGGACCGGTAAGTTGGCCACCAAGATCATGCGATTTGACGCCTTTAGACTATTTTTTGTGGGGCTACGTCAAGTCTAAAGTCTACAGAAATAAGCCAGCAACTATTCCAGCTTCGGAAGACAACATTTCCGAAGAAATTCGGGCTATTCCGGCCGAAATGCTCGAAAAAGTTGCCCAAAATTGGACTTTCCGAATGGACCACCTAAGACGCAGCCGCGGTCAACATTTAAATGAAATTATCTTCAAAAAGTAAATGTCACGGACCAATCTAACGTTTCAAATAAAGAACCGATGAGATTTTGCAAATTTTATGCGTTTTTTTTTTTTAAAAAAGTTCTCAAGCTCTTAAAAAATCACTCGTTAGATACGCACTTTACTAGTGAAATAGATACATAATTTTGGTTAAGCAATTAAATCATTTCTTTAAATTTAATTTAATAATTAACTACAAATTAAGTTAATGGGACTTATTATTTAATAATAAAAATATTTCTGTGAAATAGAAAAGTTTCTTATAGTTTGTGGTTGAAAATAATTTTTTATTTATTAAAAAAGTTAATTTTATAATTATGTTTTTTATTTTTATATTCGATATTTCGAATATAAAAATATTCGAAATATCGAATATATTCGACATTTCGAATATAATAATTTGGTAGCATCGTCAGGAAATGGTGTAGCGAAATATCGAATATAAAAATAAATTAAAAAATGTTATAGAAAGACCTAGAACTTAAAAAACATAATTGTAAAATTACTAAAAAGGTCAATAATGATAATAATTATTTATTAAAAAATTTTATATTATTGTTTTATAACATGCAGCTGCAAGTTTTGTTTTATTGTAAACAAATATTGTCTTATTGTAAAAAGAAACAATAATTTTTGTAATTTCTTCGTACAAGCTTCTCTAATGTAAATTAAACAATGATTAAGTTTCATTGGGCCTGATGTTTAATAAATTTTTTGCTGGCTATATCATGGAGGAATGATAAAAATAAAATAATATTAGTTTACATTAAGCCTGTAATTTTCCTGGACATGTTCCAATTTTAAATACCGGATTAATAGAAACACTTCAATGGAACAAACAAATCTATACATATGCATATAGAATCTATGCATATAATAAAACAGTAACTCATCTCCTGTCTGTCTTTCTGTCTGTGGTTGCATTATATAAAAACTACAGAATGGATTTTAACAAAATTTTGTAAGGAGGTACCTTTGTAACCTGATTCTAATATAGGATACTTTTTTCTGCAAATATATCTTATTTCTAAGAGAAAGTGTAGAAAACACAGTAAAAGAACGCAATTTTTTAATCGATTTAAAGGAACTGCATACTTTTTGGGGTATATTTTATTTTTGAAAGCGGGACATTTTAAACCAGGTTGCACAACAGATGGCGCTGTTTGAAAATAAATACAAAATATGAATTCCTTACTGCTATTGAATGAATTACTAACTAGTATTGTTGGATTGTCGCAAGGAAATAATCGTGGGCGTCCTGACAATATTTTACTCGATTTTGCTTTGAAAGTATTCCACACCAATTGTAAGACTCTTACTTTTATAGTACTTCAGTTATGGTTTATGCATTTACTTTATGTAAGGGTACCCATCGCTGGATGAAATTCTAAAATTTATACAAAATTATAAAATTCTTAAAATTATTGCTAAGCTTTGTAAAAGGTGTTTAAAATATATTAATAACATTGTAATTCCTCAAATACAAGTCAATCAAAATTTTATTCAATTGACTTTTTGGCAGTAAGTAATTAATATTTTGTCATTATTTTAAAACAGCGCCATCTGTTGCGCAACTGTGTTTAAAATATCTTGATTTCAAAAATAAAAGTACCTTTAAATCGGTAAAAAAAAGTCGGCGTACTGTTTTTTTCTTTATTATCGTTTGGAAATAAGGTATTTTTGCGGAAAAAAGAATCCTATATTGGAATCAGGATGATAAGCAATAGTGTTTAAAATATACCAGTTTTAAACCGAAAATTTCAGTACCTTTAAACCGGAAATTGCGTACTTTCACTCCAATTTCTCCAATTTCTCTTGGAAATGAGTAATTTTTGCGGAAAAAAGTATCATATATTGAAAGCAGGATTCTGAGGTACCTCCTCACAAAATTTTGTTAAAATCCATTTAGTAGTTTTTACGTAATGTGAATACAAAAGACAGATAGACAGACGGAAATGAGTTACTAATTTATTATATGTATAGATGTATAGATTTTTTAAAAGGTTTGATCATAGATTTTTTCCAGTATTTTTCCTAAAGTTAGATAGCCTAAACTGATAGCTTCTTGTATGTTTTTATATGTATCTATATATGTGTAATTTACCATTGTTAAAAAAGAAAAATATCTATCTGCATGCACTTTAAATCCTGGATTTATTGCAACATTTGACAATGAATCAAAATATTTTATATTTCCCTGTGTTCCTTGAGATGGCACAAAATACATTAGATAGCCTGATGTTGCATACCAGCACAGCATTTTTTATCCAAATTGATTAGGTTTTATTCTCAAATATAGTTTGGCTAAAAATGCCTTCCATATTATGGAACCATATTTTCTTCAATACAAACATGTTCTATCATACACGCAGTCAAGAAGGAAATAGTTTGTGTTATGGTCACAATATTTTTGTTTAAAACTTTTCTCCCACAAAATGTGTGCTTTAAAGCAAAGTAAGTAATTAATCACCAAAATTAAAAGACTCTTATAAAATGCACACACGCAATTAGCTTTTGTTTGTTTATTTAGAGTTTCTTAAATTAAAAATTAATATTTTAAAACTTATGATATGTTGCCCAACTAAAAATTGCCTTAAGTTATTTTTGTCTAGAAAAAATGATGTAAAGGAATATTAAATATATGCTGTAGTATAACGAACTCACTCATTCAGAATTCAAAGCAAAAGCAAAGATGTATTCCCAAGTCTCTAAACAAAAACAAAAAAGCTATTTATATATAAACTTATATTATTTCAAATGGCATTCGTCCCCTTGCATTTACGAGTATGTATGTATATAATAAATGTTTTTGCAAAATCACCTTTCAACTTGAGTTTGCATTCAACTTCATTTAAAAGTTTTTCATTTACTTTACTACCAGCAACTACAATAACAATAACAAAAGCAACAGCAGCGACAACGACAACAGTTGTTAGTGTCTCAAATCTATTCGTAATTTTAGTTTTTATTTTCGGTGACGCCATAGTAGTCACACTTTTAATTCTCTTTTTGTTTTTTATTCAGAATAAATTTGAATTTAAATAGAACTTCTTTCATACTTTTCTCCATCCAGACCCTATAGAAATGTAGCAAAAAATGTCATTGTGGAATAGTTGTGGTCCTTAAGAGTACAAAAAAAAAAACAAAACATAAACTAAGAAGGAGAAAGCAGAATTCGTCGTTGTGAAGTGATACAAATACCAACAATGTGACGCCCATAATGTTTTCAAATTTAAGTTTTATATTAGTAACACGGCTGTTTGTTTTCATTAGAATCTTTAAATGTTTTTCTAAGGTTTTTTTTTTGGTGAGGCAGAAAGGAAAAAATAAATAAGCAGTAAGTATTTAATATATTTTTTGTTGTTTCCTTATTCTTCTCCATGGCTTTGGTGTCCTTCTCCGTTATTGTTAAATAAATTTATAAGCTGCCATTTCATTTTTTTTTGTTATTAGTAAAATATTCATTAGAGACCACATATATTTTTTATCTTCTTTATATATGGATGTAAGTTTGCATGTGACAATTACTACATGCGGTAAAAATAAATTACTAAAATGTGTGTAATAAATCAGTCAAGTGCGAGTCAGACTCACACACACAGAGTCCCGTACTATGTTTAGTAAAACTCTAAAAGTACAAGTTATTAATTTGTTCACGTCGTAGGGGGCACCCTTTAATTTTTAATTATTTTTTATACTAGAACATAGTACAATATACCTTGTCCAAATATCAAGTGTCTGCCTATAAAGTTTAGAAGAGAAGGCCAAATTCCTGAAATTCGCGACATTTAGAACACACCCCTTTATTTTTATTACATTTATTTTCGTTACGTGTTGTTACAGTAGATATTGTAATATATATATGGGAGGTGCCACTCCTGCTAACTTAATCCAGTCTGTATTTTGCTAGATTATGCACATTAGTATTAGGTTTACATGAGAAAAGTTTCAAGACTCTACCTATTGTAGTTCTCTAGGTATTTCACTTTGTACGCGAGTTTCCACGCAAACTATCCTAATTTTGCTAGACTATTCAAATTAGTCTTCTTGCCCACAAACACTCAGCTATACCTGAAATGTTAAAGGACGTTGTAAAATTTGCTGCACAAGTCGGATTGCTCATAAACTTTCCAAAAACAAAAATCATACCCATTAACTCCATCCGTCAACCGTAGATTCTTTCTGTTATCTGGGTCGCATCGTAACAACTACTGGTGGTTCAGCTGAGGACATACGTTGTCGCATAAACAAGGGTCGAGCAGCCTTCAGCTCACTTGAAAAAGTATGGAGATCAACGCTAATTTCAAGGGACACATAAATAAGATATTGCAGGCATTACAACAGTGCTACTACACAGCTGCGAAACATGGAGTGCACGGACGAAAGAGTAAAGCCGTCATAAATCGCTGCCTAAGAAGAATCTTACGAGTATATTGGCCCAATAAAATCACCCACGAATCTATGGGCAACAACAAAATAAGAGCCTGTAAGCCAAGAAATTTGACGTCGCAAATGGAAGTGGATTGGACACACACTACGCAAGCCACAAGACGATATAACACACAAGACGATATAACAAGAAACCGTAGAAAAGGAAGACCCGCAAAGACGTGGATATGCCTAGTTGAAGCAAAAGTCAAAGAGAAAGAACTAGTGGAATAATTTTGTTACGTCCCTATGCTCCTCTTAGGAACCACGGGAAAATATTATTAGTATGAGAGTTACTTTTACAAAGTTTCAGGACTCTTCCTGTTGCAGATCTCGTAGACGATAATAATTGTTCACTTTGTATGGGAGGTATTACGACTACTATTCTAATCCAGTCTGGGTTTCGCTAAACTATGTATATTATTCAGGGGGTTACTGGTGTTCTATAGTTATCTAGCTACTAAAAAAGTACCCGTTAAAGTGGGCGTGGTAATTTTTTCTTTCCGTAAATACCTAAGTTGGGTTATGATCAAGATAAAAAATTGGCCAAATCAGTGCTGCCGTTCCTAAGTGATGCAACAAACGACATTTGATTTTATTCATATAGATAAATCGTGTGTAAAACATTTATCCGTTACTCAATTTACAACCTATTGTTTATTGATGTTTCTGTGATACACAGTTAGGATAGTGGCAATAAAGTTGTTGTATATTTGTTTTGTTAATCCATTTTAATATGTTCTTAATATTATGTGTTCTTGATTTAATTTAATAGCGTGATATTAACCCAATTTATAAATTAACTGAAATTGATTACTACGGGCTAAGCTAATTTCTATGGCCATTTCACTAAGTGCCTAATTTAGCTCATTAGGCAACCTTTACCCAAATTTGAGGTAAACTGAAAAATCTTTCATAATTTCCTTAACAAAATGAGAGTTAAATCAAAGAAATAAAAGAAACGAAGTAATAAAACTTAGACAAAACCATAATAACCAACGATGTATTTATATTTTATTACTTCATTTTCTATTCCGTTTTCTCTTGATATTTTATTTTATTTTATTTATGCTTAGTTATGATATCAATAGTTTTTTTTCATTAGCTTTTTATTTATTTTTTTATTCTGCTTTCCTTGTAGTATTTATACTCGCACCACGTAAACATATGAGTTTCATCTTTGGTTATTTTCTTAGTCAAGTTATGAAAGACTGTCAATATCTATATTGTTTTTTGATTTCTTTAATCTTATGTTGATTAAGTTGGCAAATGGAATTCAAAAGTTTTATTATCTAAGCAGACTAAAAGGCGTCAGTAAAAGTTGTCAGTTTTTTTTTTTAATAAGGAAAGTATTTTGGGGATTTTATTAAAAAAAATGTGGTTAATATATTGATGTTTTATATTTGTGAAAAGTTTTTACTGTAAAATTTGTAAGAGCTGCATTAGTATATTGTTGACATTATCTCACAGTAATTGTGCTTGCTAAACACACCTAAGAGATGCTTTCGGTTAGTGTACACGTACAGGTTTTTAGTACAGAATTTTAATTTTTAAAATTTATATCAAGCTGAAAATAATGCAATTTTTGCAAGCTGTATATTTAGTGTGAACTGTGCTGGCGAAGGACATTTGATTAAAGACAATTCAAAATTAGCTTTTTCATATTTTGCTAAAATTTAAAAAAATTAATTTATAAGCTTTTCTAATTACACATATTTAAGGGGTTTAATTCACAATGAGTTTACGTGAGTTTGCACATGGCATTATATGGTGAAGTTAAGAGAACTTCTGGGGTTCAGAGGATTTCTTGTAAGAGTTTATGTGGCGCAATGCGTACTGATCCAATACAGGCAATTTAGGCTATGTTGGTATTGCTACCATTGGACTTATTCGTTAGAGTTGCAATGTCAGCTTTGCATATGAAGAGCGATACCATTTGGCATAGCTTTAGGCCGAACATTGAGCATAAGAGCTTCCTGGACCTGGTTAGTAAGGATAGGGAAGCTCAAATGCCTATGGAACGCATGAGTAGAAGAAAGATAGTCAAAAGACTGCATCGGACTCATTGCGGAAGGCGTTATACACAATGAGTGTATGCAGAACGACATCAGCATTTTTCTGATGATTCTCTTATGGACAGTAGAGCAGCAGCAGGTGTATACTCAACTGAGCTGAAATTTTCCCGTTTGGGAGAGTACGTCTCCGTTTATAAGGCAGAATTGCTTGGGCTGCAGAATGCTGCTGGAATGTCGGGTGCATAAAAGAAAAGTTCTCATTGCACTCGACAACCAGTCGGTTATAAAACGCAAGCTAGTGCTGGAATGTGTTTCAAAATTTAACAGATGTGCCTCGTTCAATAAGGTAACATTGATGTGGGTTAAGGGACACATAGGCACAGCTGGGAATGAAGCGGCGGACGAAATTGCAAAAGGGGGATCTAGTGCGAATTTCTGTGGACCAGAACGCAGGGTAGCGCTGGGTAATGGCATATTGCCCAGGCTCGAATGGTGCTCAAAGAGCACCAGGCAGGAAGGCCTGAAAGGTGCTCAGATATAATAGAAATACCTTAAGCTGGATAACTGCATTAATGACGGTCATGGAAACTTTAAATATTATCTAGTCAAAATGAAAATCGAAGATGGTGATACTTGCAGACTCTGCCTGTTAGAAGCTGAGGCGGCAGCGCACATTGTGTGTGAATATCCAGCACTGGCTAGCACAAGACTCACGATCACTGGTAGAAGCTTGTTAAATGTGGATGCCATGGTGGAACTGAGAGACTGCGTGATGAGAAAGAAGGCCAACAGTTACCAGTCGACAGTCTGAAATCCCTAAAGTCAAGATAAAAGGCTGGTTGCATCACGTGACTCAATGAAAGTAGGTTTCCGTAAATTACATTTCGGTTGCCTGTAATCATAGAGGACAGAAGCGGGTCGAAAAGGGACCCATTATGTAAGTGGTCTGCTTTGATATTCCTCCTGCGTTAATAATAAGAGAACTTCAATGCATAAGAGGTCACAGTAGAATTTTCCATCCACAGGCTAGTTATGACGGCCAATTTTAGCACTTCTCAGCAAAATACCTGTAATGCTTGGAGCACAAGGAATATATGATGACTCAAACTCTTTGTGCTCAAATGAATATTAAAATTTTATTTAGATTAAATGGGTAAATGTAGGAGGAGTTATGACCTTAAGTCTAGCGACTAATTGTAGCATTTGTTATCAAAACACCGTTTCAAAATACCTGAGTAAACGCTGAGGTTTATTTGCAATTAAAGAAAAAAAGGATGTGTTAATTGTCTGATGAGTTTGGTAAGTCAAATCAGTAGTATAAGTGAAATTGTGCTAATTACCCATAACAATCTATAATAAAAATACAAATTATTTGATGGGGGGAGAGCTACTTCCAAACGTATTTCACTGATTGTTTAGCCCAGATTTTCAGGAAACCCTTTTCCTAATTTCCTAATCAGTAAAAATTCTCAAAATACAATAAGAATTATATTAATAGCATCATATTGATGATTTTATATTAATGAATTTTATGATTGGTAATGTTTGATCTTTGAAATTTTGTAATAATTTCCGCAAACGGCACAACGTTAGCATGGCGACAAATTAAGAAAATAAAATTAACTTGTATTTTTATATATTTCATTGCATTCAAATTTGCAATTTTAATTATCGACTGAATCAGTGCAGTGCAGTTTTAAAATTTATTTTTTATTTCGAATAAATATGTAAGTGTAACATTGTACTGTATTATTTAATACTCTCAATACTATTTTTTATACATACATAAGCTTATTGATGCATTATCATATTTTATTTTTATTTGTTTCCAATTCAATGCTTTTATGCGAAAATAAAATATAAATAAACCAGAGCCATAAAAAAAGAGTTTATACGTTACGTAATATAAATACAGGTTCTTTTACATAACGTGTAGCCTTTGATATAAAAATAATACTTCTGAACTACAATAAAAATTATAGTTGTATATTTCTGTTTTTTTAACTTTTCAACAAATTGTTATTTCATTTACTCTCTCTGTATAAACGCACATGTGTATGTAGGTATCTCTATATGTATTTGTCATTTACCTCGAAATACTCGTAAAATAAAATTAACAATTCAATGAGGTAAAAACTTGAAATTACTTTAACTTCATTTGAGCTTAAAATGTAAACACAATTCAATAAAATGTAAGAAATAAAAACAGCTCTAGTGAAAACTTTTGAAAATATTCTAACGCATACAATCACATACATACCACCGAATGGTTGACGCCAGAATGTAGGAAAACTTTTTCAATAATTGCACAAAAACGAGTGTATTAAACAAAATGTGTCATCTTTTGCTATCATTTCTACATCTACTGTCATTACATTGTTTAAACTCCTACAGTGGTGCTGTAAAAAGTTAAGAAAATATAAATAATTCATAAAATACAATCTTTTCATTGTTGTCGTATGTGAAATATTAATGAAACAATAAATGGAAACATTGGGATAGCAATTTTCATTGCAATAAAGCTTAAGCAATAATCAAGTCAGCTGGCTATTCTCATTAAAAAATATAGATTATAATAAAATCGATATCACTGACAACAAATACAACATAATGCATTAAATGTATAGACAACATCAGGCTACCGACTACAACCTGTCAAAAATGAAATACACATGTTTATAGAAAGACGATTATTTTAAAGCCATCAAAGCTACATGGCTACATGATCACCGCTGTGTCTGTAGTTAACTTAAGCTAATTTCTATTTTGTTTGCGACAATTTTATTTTATTCTACAAAAGAAAATGTCACACAATTTTATTTTATTTTATAAAAGTAAAATATGTATTTCTACAACAATGTCAGAGATTACAAAGTAGCTGTTGTCTTCAATATAATTAAGGTCACAATTGTATCTAACGGAATTTATTGTCATATATGTAGCTTTGTAGCCGCTGTCGTCTATGTGTTAAAAAATAAATTTAATATTTTAAACCTGTCAAAAAAATATTAATTTGACAAAGAGGCTAAATTCCAAGGCGCATTCATCAGGTAACCTCTCTACGAAGCGGAAATATTAAGGCGAAAATTTTTATTTTTTTATATGGAGTTTGACCTCTCTACGAAGCGGAAATATTAAGGCGAAAATTTTTATTTTTTTATATGTAGTTCGACTTCCATTTAAAGCGAAAAATTTTAAGTGTAACTGTCAAAATCAATATAAAAAAAAATTAAATTTTTCGCATTATTATTTCCCCTCCGCTGCTTTGCTGAATTCAAAAAAATTTACTGAAAGCAAGGCATATTAATCAGGTAGCCTCACCACTGAGGGAAAATGTTAAGGAGAAAATAATCAATTTTTATATGGATTTTGATAGTTAAACTTACAATTTTTCCCCTTAAGTGAACGTTGAACAATCAAACTCCATATAAAAAAAATTTAAAATTTTCGCCTTAATATTTCCCCTTTATTGTGAGGTTACTTGACGAACGTGTCTTGCAAGAAATATAATATTTTCTGTTTAGTTTTTTTAAATTTCTTTTATATTTTGACAAATTGTTTTGCTTAAATTTACTTTGAATAGTGAAGCATTAAATTCTGGTAAAATTTTGGGTTTTTTTTTGTAATACTGAATTCTCCTTTTATTGGCAAAAAAAATCTAATTTTTACATTTAAAAATAAAAACCAAAACGCAAATGCTCTTATGAAAAATAAATAAAGTTTACTTGAAGTGTATTTTAAGAAAAAATTGTCATAATTTTTCATAAATCTGATTTGAAGTATACCTAAAAAAATATTTAAGATTTATAGAAAATATTAAACAACTACTTTATATATATATATATATATATATATATATATATATATATATATATATATATATATATATATATATATATATATATATATGTGGCACCCTGTTGCCTGAAGCAACTCTGCTAACAACACTCATGAGTATGACTATTCAATACCGAATAGATTAAAAAAACATTCATTCGTTTTTTGTCTCTACCCACGCCAACACGCGTTGTAAAATAAATTATCCTAAAAGCTTTGTAGAATTAATTTCTTTTTAAAAACTAATAAAATACAGTTAAGTACTAAAGTGAATTTAATCCAGCGCCTTTTTACTTTATTGGGAAAACTAGAGTTTCTTATTAACCCCAAACTGGTGACCCCAAGTGCAAAATTTCTTTTTGATACGGGCTGCAACAACGTTACGCAGGCGCCATATTTTTTCTAAAAAATTTCTTCTAAAATTTGAAGGAAGAAACGACCATTTTGTTTTTTCTGTGTGCAACAACAATTGGTGTCACAAAACCGCCATTTCTTTTAACAAAAAAGTGCAAATCATATAATGATGACGGACGCAAACACAACGCCACTCCACACTGGCAATGATAGTGGCCTTTCTAGTGGAGCTACCGGGCAGACAGTTGACACTGCAACAACACTGCAAGGAAACGTATCCGTCATTTATGCCCGATTGCCTGTACCGCCCATGTCAAGCAGCAACATAGACGCATGGTTCATATCCATGGATTTTTGGTTTACGGCATCGGGTATATGCACTGACAAACAAAAGACCGCAACAATATTAGCAGCTTTGGACCCAAGCGTCATTGCCCACCTGGCTGATGTAATTGCTTCAATGCCACCCGTCGACAGATATGAATACGTGAAAGAAAAAATTATTAATCATTTTGCCGACAGCGAGCAACGTCGCTTAAATCGATTGCTTTCGGAACTCCCCCTCGGAGATAAAAAACCGTCCGAGCTATATTTCGAAATGAAGCGAGTAGCCGGTAAAACCCTGGGCGAGGCGGCACTTAAAGGCCTATGGACTAAACGCTTACCAGAGTTTGCCCAGCCAGTCGTGGCAGCATCAGCAGGTGCACCGGCCGAATTTACCAGAGTTGCGGATGCCATTGTAGATGCAATGGCTACAAATCAAATAGGAAATGTGCGGGCTAAGTCCCCAAGCGAATTAAACAAACTTCGAGCAGCCGTCGTCGAATTAGAAAAGAAATTCGAACGATTTTTAACACGGTCCGACTCGCGCTCAAGAAAAGCAGTACCGCAACGCAGTCGGTCGGCAAATCGCGCAAACTATCTGTACAACACATCGGGTGCAGAGTGCTGGTACCACAAAAAGCATGGTCAAAACGCGCAGAAGTGCCGCAGCCCTTGCAGGCATAAGCAGCGAAAAGTCAACGCCTTATCTTCGGGCCCGTCAACCTCAACACAACAAGCTAATTGACTACCCCGGCGGGTGGCGGTAACCAGCGAAATTACCACCACCAGTTGCCAAGTTTTTCGCCTTCAGGTAAGAGACAAAGTTACGAAACAAAATTTTTTAGTAGATAGCGGCGCCGACGTTTCTGTTCTTCCACTAACTTCAAAGTCCTTTGACGTCCGTCCGACAGCCATCGCATTATACGCCGCAAATGGGACCCCAATTAAAGTAATTGGTGAAAAGCGCATTAAAGTTGACCTCGGATTGCGTCGAGATTTTTTTTGGTCATTTGTGGTCGCCGACGTGACGTCACCGATTATTGGAAGCGACTTTATTCAGCACTACGATTTGCTCATCGATCTGCGGCGCAACCGTCTTATAGACAACTTTAGTGGTGTGGTTTCTCAACTTACTTCTCCGACCGCGTATGAAACAGCCGCCATTAAGACATATAACACTGCCGATCCATTTGCCGACATTTTAAAAGATTTTTCCGACATAACACGACTTTCACCCTATGGTTCAATAACGAAGTCTTCTATCTCACACAAAATTGATACGTCAGGGCAACCTGTCTTTTGCCGCCCACGACGTCTCTCTCCAGAGAAGCTGGCAGCAGCAAAAAAAGAATTTGAATTCCTGATAAAGGCCGGTATTTGTCAGCCATCCAACAGTAACTGGTCCAGTCCACTGCACCTAGTAAAGAAAAGTGACGGAACTTGGAGACCATGCGGTGATTACCGTGCACTTAATGCGCAAACGTTACCGGATCGTTACCCGCTGCCGTTTCTATCAGATTTCACCTCTAACCTGAGAGGTAAGAAAATCTTTTCTAAAATAGACCTGCAGAAAGCTTTTCATCAAGTTCCAATTCATCCTGATGACATCGCAAAGACGGCTATAAGTACACCATTCGGACTCTATGAGTTTAAATTTATGACGTTTGGATTATGTAACGCGGCCCAAACTTTTCAGCGACTAATAAACGAAGTACTTCGGGGTTTGGATTTCGTCTTCCCGTATATCGACGACATTTGTGTAGCATCTGTTTCTATCGAACAACATCGCCGCGACGTCGCCGAGGTGTTTCGCCGTCTTCGTGAAAACCATCTCGCCATAAATTTAAAGAAATGCGAATTCGGAAAAAACAGTATTCAATTCCTTGGTCACCTCGTGAGCGCTGATGGTATTCGTCCTCTGCCCGAAAAAGTAGCAGCAATACGCGACTTTCCTAGACCAAAAGTGGCTCAGGAACTCAAACGTTTTTTAGCCATGTTGAATTTTTATAGGAAATTTTTGCCACATGCAATAACATACCAAACAAAAATACAACAGCTTATCACGGGGAATAAGAAAAACGATCGTACGCCATTAAAGTGGGATTCAGTTACTGAAGCGGCCTTCCAACAATGCAAAGACGAGCTCGCTAAGGTTACGCTTTTAGCACACCCCGCCGAGGACGCCGAGCTGGCAGTCTACGTAGATGCCTCCGACACGGCCGTCGGTGCAGCCTTGAACCATAAAATCGAAGGTTGTTTTCAACCCTTAGCATTTTACTCAAAAAAACTAACTAGCACGCAACAAAAGTACTCAACATACGACAGAGAGCTAACGGCGATGTACCAAGCAGTTTGCCATTTCCGGTACATGATAGAAGGACGACGATGCTACCTGGTCACCGATCATCGACCGCTGATTTTCGCGTTTAAACAAAACCTCGAAAAGGCTTCGCCTCGTAGAATCCGTCAATTAGACTTTATCAGCCAGTTCACCACGGACATTCGACATACACCAGGTATTAAAAACGCTACAGCCGACGCGCTTTCTCGTATAGAGTCAATCAGTAATATTGTAGACTACTCCCGCATAGCAGCAGCACAGCAAAGTGATGAGGAACTCCAGCAGATGCTTAAAGATTCAGGTACTCAAATGAATTCCCTTAAACTAAAACTTTTTTCAATCCCAGGCTACAACGGTCAGCTAATTTGTGATACATCGACATCGAATATTCGCCCTTTAATTCCGAAGGAATTTCGCCAACAGATTTTAACGGCGATTCATGGCTTATCACACTCAGGTGCTCGCGCTACAACCAAATTAGCCACTAGCAGATTTTGTTGGCCTGGGATTCGAAAAGATTGTACCGTTTTTGTTCGGAACTGCCTGCAGTGTCAACGGTCGAAGATTCATCGACACACTCATTCACCCCCAAATAAATACGAGCCAACTAGACAACGTTTCGCCCACATAAACATTGACATCGTTGGGCCATTTCCATTGTGTGAAGGCCAGCGATACTGTTTAACGATAGTTGATCGCTTTACTCGTTGGCCCGAAGCGGTTCCAATTCCTGACATGAGTGCTGAAACCGTCGTACGAGCCCTTTTGTCACAATGGATTTCAAGGTTCGGTGTTCCCGCAAGAATAACATCGGACCGTGGCCGTCAATTTGAGTCCTCGATTTTCGCCGAGTTGGTAAACACGATCGGTGCAACACACCTCCGCACTACACCATATCACCCGCAGGCAAATGGGTTAATTGAAAGGTGGCACCGAACACTTAAAGCAGCAATCTTGTGCCATAATCCAGCCAAATGGGTTTTTCATTTGCCTATGATTTTGCTTGGCCTACGGGTCGCCTTTAAACCCGACGTTAATGCATCACCAGCAGAATTAGTATACGGCGCAACCCTATCAATTCCTGGAGAATTTTTTCAGCCAGTCAAAATAAACAACAGCGACAGCGATTTCGTTTCGGAATTTCGAACGGCCATGCAAAAGCTTAGGCCAACTAACACCGCGCATCATGCAACACCCCAAACTTTCGTTTCAAAGGACCTAAAGAACTCAACACACGTTTTCGTTCGCAACGATTCCATCCGACCATCACTCAGTCATCCATACGATGGTCCTTATTTGGTAATTAAACGATAAGACAAATTTTACAAGATTTTAATACGTGGCCGCCAAAACAACATAAGTATTGACCGACTAAAACCTGCCTTTTTTTCAAACAACGACACCATCAAAAATTCAACAAGCCCTAAAGAACCTGATGTTCCAGCTTGTCAACCAACTGATATTACTAGTTCACAATATTCATCGAACAATCACGCTAGTCAACTGCGACCACCAGACACATTAACAAATTCAACACCAGAGTAAGCTTTTCACCCGAAATCAATCTGCCGAGAACTACCTCCTCTGGTCGCCATGTTCATGTCCCGCTTAGATTCAGGTGAGTCCGTTCCAGCGGGGGGAATGATGTGGCACCCTGTTGCCTGAAGCAACTCTGCTAACAACACTCATGAGTATAACTATTCAATACCGAATAGATTAAAAAAACATTCATTCGTTTTTTGTCTCTACCCACGCCAACACGCGTTGTAAAATAAATTATCCTAAAAGCTTTGTAGAATTAATTTCTTTTTAAAAACTAATAAAATACAGTTAAGTACTAAAGTGAATTTAATCCAGCGCCTTTTTACTTTATTGGGAAAACTAGAGTTTCTTAATTAACCCCAAATATATATATATATATATATATATATATATATATATATATATATATATATATATATATATATATATATATATATATATATATATATATATATATATGTATATATATATATATATATGTATATATATATATATATATATATAATATTTTTTTTTCAATGAATAATTATAATAATTTATGCTGTCGCTGCAATTCTTTATTAGTTGGTGAAATGGGAGAGTGGAACTAAAAAGGGTATATATATATGCCCGTATTCTCGAAATTCGTTTTGTCATCCTATTCGTAGTTTTAATTTTTTAATTTAAAAAGTAAACAAATATATAATTGCTGCAATAAAAAATGCACGATATAAATTTAAGTGCAATATTAAAGAAGAAACAAGAAAGATTGCAACGACAATGGTTGCATAATGTAGTTCGGCACTTTTTTCCTAGCCTTTATTGTACCTAGCCTTTAAAGTACGTTGACAAAATAAAAAAGTATTGTTTACTGAGTATAATTATGTAATTTAAATAACAAAAAATAATTTAACAAAGTCCCTCAATATTCAATTAAAATTTATCTTCTCTATAAAAGTTACTTAAATAGAAAATTATTACAATTGAAATTACCTTAGAGACAGATACGATGAATGAATGAATGTAACCCTCTCGAAAATGCTTTATATTCTGCTAGCATCAAAGTTTTTCATTATCTGTTAATAATAAAAAAATGTTGAAGCTATCAAAATCGAAAAATGATGATTCCTTACAATACAAAAACAAAAAACGTGAAACAAAATAATAATAACAAACTTAAACCTGAAAAGTTGTTTGCTCATTGTTGAGTTTTAGAAACGAAACTGTGATAATTTTCTTCAGGTATTTTTCTATATGATTTTTTCTTTTTTTTCTTCTTAGATCAGAAAATAGAGCTACATCATAGTTTAGAAAATATTGCAACTTCAAACTCCCATATCTAAAAAGCAGATTAAAAGCTAAAGTCAAGATAACCTTACCTTTAGCTTTTCTGTCAGTTTTAGTTTCTACTTATAACAATGAAAACTACTTATAACTATGATAACATCCTAACTTTAGCTATTGGCAAGTTATAATAAATAATAATCGGCCTTTGTTTGAAATGTAAACTCAATCAATGTGAATTTATATATCGGCTGCAAATCCGAATTAGCCAATATTTAAATCAAATAGTTTTGCAGTAGAAACTTGTATTTTTTAACAATATTCTTAATTGATAATAATAAATGCTAAAATAATATTAAACCTTTTTTTTGATACAAACACCGATTATGCTTATTAGAACTGAAAAACTTATTTTTAAATAGGTCCCACTGTACTGCGCTTAGAAAAGTTTGTTTCTTTTTATCTTAATCTTTTGTTCAAATATTCTGTCTGTTTGCCATCTTGCATTGTAGGTTTGTGTTTGTGAATGAGATATTTTTTTTTTTTTGTTCAGAAATAAATAAATTGCCAATATTGTGTTTAACATTGGTAAGTATGGCAACAACAGTACAGTGTGCATTACATGTAATTCAAAGAAATTGCCATAAAATATATTGAAGGTTTGGTTACTTGGCAATTTTTACCTTTTGACAAAAAATATATTATTGAAGTGTTCTCCATTTTCTGCTGTTGTTGCAAGAAGTAAAAATATTTATTGCAATACAATTTCAATTTAATGTGAGCAAGTTAACACACTTTTTTTTAAAAGCAATTTATATACATATATATCGATATCTTAATACAGAAAGGCCCTAACTAACATTTTTCCTACTTTACAGGAGAAGGATAAAACATAATAAAATAATAGTTTTGTAGTCGCGAATTATTTTTTAAAGCATTTATTTTATTTAATTCTCCTAGCGTTTTAATGCGGCAACATTTTTTTTTGTTTATACATATGTATTAGAATATCATCTATCCAAATATGCAAGAAAAAAAACTCGATTAAAAAAAACGAGTTAGGGCCTTTCTATATTAAGGTAACGATATATACCTTTGTTCTCTACAATTGTAGTGGAATAGTTTAATATTCGTTTTTTAAATCTAATCACAAGACTAATTTATTGGTTCTTAACAATGATATGCTCTTTTCGCTTTTAGTCTGAAAGATCCACATAAATATTATAAAGGAACATATTTCCAAATATCCTTTCAAATTGATGTTAGTTCATTTTATGCAGACGATTCTGCAGGTTTTCTTTACGTTTAAAGATTTTGGCGGCCAACCAAAGAATGGATATCAGTGTGACTAGAATGCTACGTGGTGAGTTAATGTAGTTTTTTGATCAATTTTTTTTTTTCTGAAATTAGATACACTTGTATTGATACATTTTTTACTAAATTAATATGCATTCAATTTCACTTAAAAGACCAGTGCAATCGAAACATGCCTTGATAAGGAAGGTTTGAAAAATGATTTGGCCAATAATCAATGATTTCATTCGAAACATATCGCATTCTACCCGCCATTATCTAATGATCTAAAGATTATTCTGAGCTATGGTTTAGAACGCAACAGCCTCCAATTGACCATGAGATTAAAATACGCAAATAATGTAGTATCATACTCTACGTAAGCCAGCCAATGACATCAATAGGAAATCTCTTGAATACAACCCACAGGGAGCAAGAAGAAGGGGAGGCCCTAAAAATACATGGAGACTCCAAGTTCAAGCCAAATTAAAAACTGCTGGATTAACCTGGAATCAAGTCAAAAGAGCGGCATCAGACAGAACTCGATAAATATCACTTATTGAGGCCCAATCTTTCTTATAGGAATTTCAAGGATTATTTATATACAAGTAAAATAGAAATATATTTTTTCGAGTTATATTTTATTAGCGACAATAAATAAATAATGTTTGCCGTCAAGTTGTTGAAAATTAGAGCTAAATGAATAAATATTTCGAACAAATCTAAAACTATTGGCGATTTGGAAGAGAAATATTTTTGTGGAGATTTTGAAAAAAAAACCTTAAACCACAATCAAATACTTGCAACGGGAACTAAAATTACTCGTTTAATCCTCTTTAAAGGGGAATAAAGCTTAAATGCATAATTAATGTTATGCATAAATTTTTTAAATTTTCAGATCATGTTGAAGATGTTTATCTAATACAGATAAAGATCTTTAACTAAGAACTTTAATTACTTTAACTACATTTTTATCATATATTAAAAAAATAGTCATATCGAAAAAATTTCTGCAATATAAGGAGTCTAATAATTTTATTTTCGTCTGTAGATTTGACTAAAAAGTTTGTTAATTGTATAGTAACCTACTTTTCCTAAATTCTACACCCCATTTATGAAAAATACCCCCATTAATCTACAATATATACCAGCACATGCAGATTTTAACAACGAGATATTAACAACGGCTACAAGGGAAGCAGGAAACTTGTCCTTTTTGATATACAAGCTGCCATCAAGGCATATATGTAGGTCATATGAGTTCACTTTGCTATTTCGTATAAGATTAAACTTCTTAGGCGCATTAACAAGGTAAAGCCATGCTCTTATCCAAATCATATTAAGTTTAATTGAAGTGAATTTTAGTGCAAAATTCCAACACAATATTTTAAATTAAACATATTTAAAGTAAACTTTATTTACTTAGCATACGGGCAATGTTGTTGTTTAACAATTAATAATTTTTCATGTTTCGCCCTATAATAATTTCTATTAATACTTTGCACAAAGAACGCGTTATCGCCTTTGAATGTGGCTTATTCATTTTATCCTTTTTTTAGTTATACATCATGTATAACACGGAATTTATTATTAAAACACACATATGTAAATTAAAAGGGAAGTTCAGGCCAACATATAATTAATATTTTTATTAAAGCATGTAAGCGTATGAGTAATAATAATATTGTTGCCTGTAAAATAATTAATACGTACGAGTGAACTTATAAGATGCAGAACACAGAAAAAAATAAATACATACATATATACAAGTATATGTATATATATATACAAGTATATAAGTATGTATATATTTTTAAATTAATAAAAAAAATTTGCTTTTAACCTCAACATTAATTTTACTACTTATTTAATGAGGAAAATCATAAAATAAATGAACAACTGTGCGTACTTTCTAATAAATAATAATTATTAAATTTCCGCTTATTTAAGTGTTGTTTGAAATGTGTTTTGGTTTATATGTTTTTTTTACAATTTTCTTTTACATAAATTTTATTCCCTTAGAATGCTTATATTAAGAAGAGTAGCAAAAATGCCTGTCATAATTGTATAACAGATGTCCTTGGTTATTAACACACAATCTCGTTTACACTGTTAAACTTGTATATGTTGTCGCTTCAGTAGCCAGGGTTAGTGTTATCGTCGATGTTAACATTTTGTTTTTTTTTTTACTTAAAAATATTGCTGCAATAACACTTAACGCTGTTTTATAGCGGAAATATATAAACAATTTTGAAACAAAGAGACTTCACATTCACGTTGCGAATGAAATCAAATTTCATAATTTATATAAAAAGTAAAATACATACTTGGATGTGTGAATTTAGTTTTATTACAAAAGTAGTCCTAAAATTCATGCTGTATTTTAATTCAGTCCTATTTTAAGACAACGCTATTCTAACATACAAGTTTAAACAAATTTTAAATAATGAATTTGATAACTGCAAATTACATACCATTAACGCTATGAAATTTGACTTTTTTCCAGTCAGGGCTTTCTGAGATATGATTGTGTAAGAATGGCATATTTTAGTATCATCAATATTATGGGGTAGTGTAAGTTCCCCATAATATTGACAATACTAGAGAGTTAAAGTTTTGTATACAAAAATTAACTAAACGATGAAGCTTTATTTAAAATCAAAATTGTTCTATTTTGGGCCTCAAGAACCATCATGTGATAGTAGGAAAATAAATACAGGTACAAAGTGTAAAAGCATACGGCTTAGAAATTGATGCTGGACCATCAGTAAGTGTTAGTTGTGCTCAGTACTGCTAAATGTTAGCAGTATTCTTGCTCGCATTAATTTCCACACGCACTTTGCCTTTTATAGCCTCCTTAAGCATATGAAAATAATTTTCTATAAATTCTATTACAGCGTATTCTAAGAAAGAGCATACCTGAGGATTATTCTCATGATTATCGATAATTAATCCGCAAAAAATTATTATTTGTTATTTTAATTTTTATTTACTTATATATTTTTTTATTTCGTTTTCAATCAATAAATAGAGTAGATTATATTCAACTGCACTAAATAATATATTACGTCCTGACAATAAGATACCGGTTAAGTTGATACGGTGGGTTATTGTAGTAGAGCCACATCAGATTAGACGAGGAGGGATATAAACTCAGGATTGTTTTATTCTTATAATACACATATTTTCGCATCTTTGTCTACAAACGATTTAATAATAAGATATCAGGATTAGATATAAAAAAGGCATATATTTTCAAACACAAAAAAGTTGGAAAAACCCGTTGTTTTTCGCTACCACCATCGTCATAAAGAAAAAGTTGTAAGTAAAAATATGGTCAAGCTTTCATTTGGGTATACTCGTACCCACAGGGTAGAAATTTTTAACACTCAACCTATTGTAGCTCCCTAGAACAATACATTTTTACTATGCATGCAATGCACAATGCCCACTGTTTCAGCCAGTTCATTGCTCGACTATTTCTAATAATACTTACGCCTAGATAATTTTAAGACTATAACTTTTATAGTTCCATAATTATAAATATTTACATTGTTTGTGAGGTTCCAAGTTCCATAATAATAAATATTTGCATTGTTTGTGAGGTACCACACCCAGTGTTCAAATACAGTAAATTTTTCAATTATTCAAAATCTTTTCCATGAATGGTATTAAATTAAAGTTTATAAAGTCTTATTTAAAAATCTCCGTAGGGCTTATAGAGCTGGCTAAAAAACTGTAAGAGATAGAATTTTTTTTAAATTATTTTTGTATTCAGAGAGTCAAATGTGGATGAATTGGACACACCTGGCCTTGTGGGCTTATGCAAATCCTTTTCAGAAGCAGGCACCTCAAAACGTTCCTTTAACGTCGAGTCGGAGTCTCTACAGCTCATGTCTTTTAGGCATGAGCTGTAGGCAGAGGCAGACGAGGAGACGGGGAAAGGAAAGAGGCTGAGACGGCAGCGCACATTGTGTGTGATTGTCCAGCATTGACTAGCATAAGACTCAGGACCACTGGTGGATACCATGGGGGACCTGAGCCTTGAACAAATACTACCAATTACTAGAGACTGCGTGCAGAGAAAGAAGGCCGACAGTTACCAGTCGACAGTCTGAAATCACTAAATTCAAGATTAAAATCTGGTTTTAGCACATGATTCAATGTTAGTAGGTTGCCGTAAATTACATTTCGGTTGCCTGTAACCATAGAGGAAGGAAGGAGGTCGAAAAGGGACCCTACATTACATTACATACATTCAGAGAGTCAAAAAATATCAACAAAATAAGTTTTAATAAAATCTAAGGTAGTGATTTTGAGTCCCATGTTGATTTAGAGATCTCAAGATGTTATATACATATATTGTCCCTACAGAACAATAAAATTAAATATGATACATTTTTTATAAAACGTGCAAATATTAAATTGCAAAAAATGTGTTAATTAGTCATTGAGATTATTTCTCCTTAAACAGTATATAACACAAGCGGCAAACATATAATAAACAGCAAACAACTTGCTTTAAGGTAAAATTCCGTAGAAGCTTAACATTAGTTCTTTACCTGCTCTTTAAAGTTAAAACCACACAAAGCGCAATATATTCTCATATTCAATGTCACGTTTTTGCACTCGGTTTTGGACATAAAACTGAGAAGAAAAAATGTGGTCATTTGTATAAATAAATAAATTAAATCTTATTTTAAAATGAAGAAAAAAAAACAAAATATCTGATCTCTTGATTTCGTGTTATATAAATAAATTTAATATCGAATACTTACTGGAATACTGAACCTGATCACTTGTAATTTATTTAAAATTTAATTTATTTTCTTAGTTTGTCTTAATAACGGTTGTATTACTGCATTGCTCTATATAATTTTCCTTTATTAAGAATATTATCTAAGAAGAATTTTTTTTTTTTATTTATTTGTTGCTTTCGCCTGTTACTACATATATTGTTTTGTTGACGAGATGGAAAAGTAAAAGCGAATACTGTTATTTATTAAAGCAACAAGGAAACTCAACATAACTTACAGTTATATTCTCATATTTTTTCATTTTCCTTTTTCTTCATATTTGACATTGTCAAGTGTAAATGATTTATTAACAAAATGTCCAGTGAAGCAAAATTCATTTTTATATTTTATTCTTACTTTAATTTGTGGCACACAAATATTGAGGTAAATTGTATATTTTTAAACTTTTTTTCTGTTTTCTGCTTTCTACTGACAACGTTATTGTTTGTATAAAATACTTTTTTATTTTATTTATTTAGTATAAAGGAAAAACAAGAAAAATTACATTTTATGTCAAGGGGAATATACATAGACTTACGCAAATAAAAAACAAATATAATTGGAACATATTTATGAATTTGGTGTTATGGGATTCAGTTATGGGCACTGTCTCAGCTAGCAATGTAGAAAAAGTTCAAAGGCGCCAAAATAAGATACTCCGTATTATTACATCTGCTCCCTGGTATATAAAAAATTCGAACATCCATAAAGATCTAAACGTGCCATCAATTAAAGCAGAAATAGCGAAACTTGCCATAAGGTATTTAAAGAAGCTTGAAACTCATCCGAATCCACTGGCCCGTAACATACTAACTGAACCTGGTTACATTCGACTAAAAAGAAGAGATACTGCTTTTCTTGGTCGTACATTAGAGGGATGACCCGCAAATGATTGCAAAATGAAACAAACATTATTTTTGTCTAGCACTGGCTGGACTTAAAAAGAATATTTTATTTTAGACTTAAGATATGAGTAATTATTGTTAGTTCAAAAATATTGAAGATACAATAAACAATTTATGAAAAAAAAAATATTTATGAATTGGAAAACTTATGTTTGTGTCGAAACTGACTTGTAAGCGTATGTCCATTCTCATTAATGTAATTGAGTCTTCTGTTAACACGAGCCCTTACTCCAGACTGTTGAGATTTCAGACTTTTGAATAGAGACATATATAATTTGTGTCTGCTCTTCTTCAATTGTGTTACAGCCAGTCCTGGGCACCATCTGAACTAACGTTCGCAGCCAATCCTTAAATATGTCCCATTTTGATTTTACAGTCGAATTCGGTTAAGCGCACACAGATTAAAAGAAAAAATCGCTTTATTGAAATTAAAAATTCTTAACTTTTAATTTCTTTGAATTTGTAAGCCTTTTAGTTCGCATAAAGTGAAATTCGCTTAACTGCAAAATCGGTTAAGTGATACACAATTTATTTGCAAAGGTACACATTTAAATTAACTGCTTAAAAAAATAATAATATTTTAGAAACATTTATGAAGCTTTAAGTAAAATAAATGATCTGGAACAAACATTGTATTAAACACATTTAAAGAAATCCAACCAAAACAATAAAAGGCTATTTCCACGCAACCGTTCAATAAAAAATAGAGAACAAGTAGTGAAATTACGCAATTTTACCGATTTAAGGGACAGCACCTTATATTTTTGAAAGCGATATGTTTTATAGAACTACAATAATTTTAAAACTTGATACAACTGTTAGAATTTTATCCAGGGATAGGTACCTCTATATAAAGAAATTACATAAGCTGAAGTACTATAAAAGTTAGAGTCTTAAAATTTGGTGAACATTACTTTCAAAGCAAAATCGAACAATATATTCTCAGGACGCCTATAACGTGGCGGACTCAGCTAGTAGTTAAGAAAATTAATCTGAGTTGAAATTTTATATACGTCAGTTTTGTTTTTAACAGGGACGTAACAATTATAAGATAAATCACAAAAAAATTCATTTTTAACCATTAATATTGATAAATTTTTAAAATGGTTATAATTAACCATTTCTATAAGATATATTTTATTCTGGTCATCGCAACCAATTTCAGTAAGAGTTTTGTTTTTTTTTGGTTATAAATAACTATTATATCAACCAAAAATTTTTTTTGGTTGCACATAACCGTTAAGTTTTGATGAAAAATAACCATTACGAAAGTTTTTTTTTCTTTTTTGGTTATCATATCTATATAAAAAAAATCAAATATCGTTCGTCGGTATTCGTAACACTTAGGAAGTAGTTGTTGTCATTAGTACAGACATTTTTTATATGAATTTACTGATTTTCTGGAGATAAATTCAGTATCAGTAAATTTTTCTTGTGATTTTCTTATTGTCAATGATAACCAAAACAAAGAAATTATTTTTATAATTATTATTTCTAACCAAAAAAAAAAAAACAATTTGTTGACAAAAGGGTTATTTAAAATAAAAAAAAATTGGTTGATATAATGGTTAACTATAACCAAAAACAAATATTTCTTACATTAATTGGTTACGATAACCAAAATAATATATATGCAATGATAATGGTTAAAAATAAGCAATATTAAATAAAATGAATTTTTTCGTAACCTTTTTATCTGAACTAAAAAAATAACAATTATATTCGGTCCCTGGTTTTTAATGTCTCACTTCATTTTCTCACATCGTTTTCACTTATCCGAAGTCCTCATAATTGAAAATTCCGGTTAAGTGAAAAATAAATCGTGTAATTTTTCATTTGCGCTTAACCCAATTCGACTGTATTTTATTTATTTTCAATATAAGACAGTTCCACTCTAAGACATTAAATAGTTAGTGAAGTAAATTTATTTAGTAAATGAAACTCTAGCTTCTTTACGTCTTTTTTTAATGTTTATATTTATATTTTATACTATTTTATTTGTGTTAATAGCCCATAAGATATTTAAATATATAATTAACCATGCTATGCGTGATTATTTAACGTCGAAGAATAGTAACTATTTCTAAAGAATTTCTGCGCTTGTAGCAACAGGTAATACGGAAACCAATATATTTTCTTGTACGAGTAAATCATCTTAAGGAACCATTTAGGTTTTAATTTTAGTTTTGTATTATATCTGTCCTACACTCAACTGCTGAAAAGTAAAGATAACAAGCTAAAAGATCCCTTACTTTTTATCACTGAAGAATGTTTCTCATTGCTAAACTTAAAAATTTAGAATTTTCAGTTATGCCAGTTAAGACTCGATATAAAAAATTTATACTTCATTGAAAGTTTTTAGATTATTCACAACGTATTATTGGGGTAGTAGACTATCATTTTTACAACAGTTCTGCAATTGTTAGTAAGGAATTAAAAGAACTAGTTTTCAACAATAAATGGTGTCAGTGATTAACATTTCCCCATAATATCATCGGATTTATATCACATTTATTTTGTAATATTTTGTATATTTAATTAATTTTATAATTTCTTTCTTAGATTTTTGATATCAAAATAAAAACATAAACTTAATCCAAAGTGTATGAAATATTAATTATTATCCTTTCTACTTTGTACATATGATGTACATATACACATTGTGAATCAAATAATTCTTTTTCAAATAAATCTTCATCAAAATAAATATTGTTTTATTTTATGTATGTATGTATGTATGTATGTATGTATGTATGTATGTATGTATGTATGTATGTATGTATGTATGTATGTATGTATGTATGTATGTATGTATGTATGTATGTATGTATGTATGTATGTATGTATGTATGTATGTATGTATGCATGTATGTATGTATGTATGTATGTATGTATGTATGTATGTATGTATGTATGTATGTATGTATGTATGTATGTATGTATGTATGTATGTATGTATGTATGTATGTATGTATGTATGTATGTATGTATGTATGTATGCATGTATGTATGTATGTATGTATGTATGTATGTATGTATGTATGTATGTATGTATGTATGTATGTATGTATGTATGTATGTATGTATGTATGTTTGTATATATTTATGTGTTATAGCATAACGTTCCCTGATCAAAAAGTAATTAATTTTAAGATTTTGCTAGCGCCAACAACAGCTTAAGCATAGCAAACATGATTTGCTACCAACATAACTGTTCCCTGAAGAATAGTTTAAATGAGGAATATCCTACTGATATAAAATAGGAAAAAGAAATGTTTTTGTTGGCATAGAACATACGAAAAACAGAGCTCAAGCTGGTTGAAACAAAAGAGGATGTTCGAAAAAATAAACCAAACATTAATGATTTATAGCAAGACATAAACAAATCTGAGGTTATTTAAGGGGATCGTATCCTCATAAAACGAAACATAAAAATTATCTTGTAGAAATATAAATGAATTAATTCCAAATTTTGAGCAAACTGCATCTATTATATTGTAGATAATTGTAAAAAAAAAACACTGAAGGCACAGAAGTCTTGATAAATACTTATTTATTTGTTTACTAGCTATCCCCGTTGCTCTTCACTATATCCATCCAGAAAAAACACAATAAACACTTGGAAGAAAAATATAACCAAATTTTAACGCGAAAACGCACGCTATTCTCAAGTCAAAAATGTTCCGATCCAACCTGTTTTTTACTAGACTATACGATAACAATTTTTTACTTTTAATCGGATGTGCCACTCCCAGTATTCTTATCCATTCTGATTTTGCTAGACTATGCACATTAGTAGGGGGGTTACTTGTGAAAAGTTGCAAGACTATACCTAATGTAGTTCTCTAGGTACGCGATAATAATTTTCACTTTGTATAGGAGGTACCACGACCTCCATTCAAATTCATTCTGTGTTTCTCTACACAATGTATCTTAATATGGGGGTTACTGATGCAAAATTCCAAGGCGCTACCCCTTGCAGTTCTCTAGATACAGGGGGGTACCACGCTCACTGTCCCAATTCAGCCTATGTTTTTCTAGAGTATCCGCATTGGTATGGGGTTTACTTGCCCCCACTTTATACCTCTCATACTATTATATTATGAGAGGTACCACGCCCACTGTCCCAATTCATTCTGTATTTTGGCAGACTATGCGCCTCAGCACAAAGGCTACTCTTGCAATGTTTCAAGGCGCTATCTATTGCAGTTCGCCAGGAACACGATAATATTTTTTTACTTTGTATCGGCGGTACCACGCCAACTATTCCGGCTATAACTCATGAACAAATACACATACAGACACCGTTTGTACATAAACACCTTGGTATTGACATCACCTTTAATATATACTCGCAGAAACAAAAAGGGGTTCACGCATTCCAGAGAACATCAATTTACAAATACAAATTATTTTGTAATTTAAGTTATCCAGCATAGTAACAGAGACCTTTACACGTTATATTGAATAACCCGGAGTCTATAGTGCGCATCGAACGCACAGCCTGACTGATAGACTAACACACTATTTTATCTGAGCATGTTCAGGTAAACTTATGATTGTTTGTTAAATCTAAGCCACTTATAACTAACGCAATGATTGGTTATAAAGATAATGAACTTGGAACAACTTTAAGCTTTGATAATCGCTGCAAAGACTGTGAATCAAGAATATAGAAACCAAGTATAAGTGTTTTGAGTGTGGCAGATTCCTATGTTTGAAAAATATTCTTATATATTTTTAAGTTAATACTCGAACTTAAATATTTCATACGTTTCTGATCCCCTTGGATTAAAATTTTTCTGGCTTCTACTAGAGAAAATAAAAACCATTACTTTTAATTACTAAGATAAAGCTATGCTAGTGTAAGAGGGCTAATACCTTCAGTATAATAATATATTTCTACTTTGGAGCAAGCCAAGCCACAAAAAGAGACAAACAGAAAGAAACATTTCTCTGCTAATGTGCTAATACATGTGTTATTTCAGTATTTTTAAAACTTTGTTTTTGTATTAAAAAAAGACTAACACCTAAATAAAATGCCTACCAAATATATGCATTTCAAAGACAAAGCTGTGGGAAATTATATCCGAGAGCAATAAAATATACAATTAGATGTGTGATGTTTATATAAATAAATATATGCAAGACACGATTATGTAGGTGTTTTCCTATTCATCCTATTTATATTTTTTATGTAAAAAATAATATCTTATTATTATTAAATATTTTTTTGTCCCCTAAACAAACAATATTTTTGATATACTCTTATAGAATTGTGAAGCTGGCTTGTATATATTTCCCAAGGGTACATCCCATGACATGAACAATAAAAAACAATTCTTACAAGATACAAGAAAAGAATATTGATTACCTCAACCTTATAAATACATAAAGATGTACACACATATACATAGATATATGCCTCTGCATACACACGTGCTGGTAGTAAAATCAAAAATCTTTTTCAAACTTTAAGTTTATCATCTTATGTCTTATATTTATGTAGATTTCCATATGCAGATGTAAATTTTTTTTCTTCCTATAAAAAAAAACTTAAAAAATATATCATTTCCAAACACCAAAACTAAAAATAATTTACTATTGTAAAATGGTGTTGTCGGTTTTTATGGTATTTTAAATTTCAGTTTTGTGGCTCTTTGTTTTTATTTCTATTAAAGTAGATTTAAATTTCAATCATTTTGTAGCTTACAATGCCATAAAAAGTTTTTCCTTACTTTTCCCCATTTATTTTATTTATTTGTATTCATTTGATTTGTTAGCAACCCTTTTAAAATTAAATAGAATTAAGGAATTCCTTTTTTCCTTTTTGTTAAAAAATTGTTTGTATTTCCCCTTTCTGAAATATTTGCAAAAGGTTGTTAGGTACAAAAATAAAAATATAAATTTGTTTAAATTAAATTTTGTAAATAGTTTTAAAGGCTTTAAATTCTTGTAGTTTCAAGCAGCATTCAAAATGTAATAATTAAAGTAAAATGTAACCATACAAATTAAAAAGATCAAGTACTTAAGCTTTACGTTTTGCAAGTGATAACATCTCTTTCCATCTCAAATATCTGAAAGCGTATTATTTATTCGACATGTTCGAAGAGGACAGATTTCGTGGTGATTTAAAACAATACCTAGCTTGTCGCATTAAGCTAGCATTGGTCTCACAACTGCCATACATATCACTTTTAAAGCAAGCTTGCAATACCATACTCATACCACCTTTTTTAGAGTTAGGCTCCTGCCACTTTATGGATAGCATCTGTTGGAGTACAACAGGACATCGAAATAAACTTTCTGTGATATAAGTCTAAACCACAGCAAACATGTTACCCCCCGAAATGCCTCACCGATAACTGTTTATAGGAACGTAAAATTGTTTTCTAAGTTCTTCCGTGGTTTGAACACTGGTTAGACTTCGAAAGTACTTATTTCCCTGTTTCAAGCAACCTACAAGACCCAGGCTCTTGTACCCTATATATCCCAAAGACATTTGCCTCGAGGTGTTAAAAGTCGCCTAGAAAATACGCTCTCGGGGTATATACAGTATAGTTGGTACATAAGTATCGCACAAAAGAATATTGCACACAAAAACATGATCAGTTCTACCGATTCACAGAACGGAAGGAAGCTAATGCTATCTAACGTGGCACAAGAATTAGAGTAACAGTAGAATATTTTTTTATTGATCATATGATCTTCCCAACTTTATAATTGTTCATCATTCACTTCTCATCCTGAATGCAGGCAATATAACTAAATCACCAAATGCAACAGTGAAAAATACAAGGAAGTAACAGTATAGGTTCCATTCTACTATAAAATCCTATACTCAGTTTGGAACAATTGGTGAACAATTCTTACTTATGAGCCACGAAAGATTCGGAAAATCAGAGGGCACTTCAAAAAATGTGTCAACAGTTTTCATTCAAACTAGGTAATAGCGCTTAAAGTTGTTCGGCAATAATCTAGCCGAGGATTCGCTTAATAAATTCTATATACATTTTATGTCCAAAAAATAAATTATTCCTGCACTAAACATCTTAAACATTTAGTAAACAGGGATAAAAGCGATATCGTTATAAAACTAAAACGCTACAGTATGTTTTCTATTTCACTGGAAAACCGCAGCTAGTCATTGCTAGCCAGCAAAAAATTATTGGGTTTTGGTAAGCAGTAAAATAAAACTCATGTCTTTCAAACTCATGCTTTTCATAAGCGCATCTTATTAGATGCATTCGAGAATCCTATAATTGTAAGACAATAATAACAAAATGCATCCGCTCTCGCTTACGAGGAGGTAGGTATGTAAGAGAATAAGTTTTCCTCATAAAATTTTGTGAAACAAAAGCCCTCTCTCACTTACTTAATTTTTTAGGATATCGTAGTAGGATATCGCAAAAAAAACATGGCTTCCTGAAGCATGTTGTCTCTCCCTTACAAATCTGCTTCCAATTAAACGTAATTTTTTGCTTGATACTCAACTGCGACATTTACGTGTAAACAAAAACTTTGTGCATTTTACGATTGCCAGCAATCGTAAAAAATATTTATGTATATGTCCGTAGCATAGTCGCACTTTAAACATAAGCTTTTATTGAAGTTCTACAAAGTTAAATACACGAGATTTAACACTTCCACAATGGGCAATGCACATTGATGGCGAGCTTAAATATTTTATTGCTTTTGATGAAAAACTCTTACGGTTTAGAAAAAAATGTAAGCAAACAGAACGATCGTGTATGGCTATAGTGCGAGTCAAAAGACAATTTAAACCAGGGAATTGTTTCGCATAATGAAGAGCCTGGAAAAGAGATAGCTAGGGCCTCCGAAAATTGAATTGCTCAGTGTGCTCACCCGTTTTCATTGATCAGGACATAAAAGTAAATCAGATGAAGGCCTCGGAAGCAAGGACGTAATAATCTTCTTTTAAATTTTAAATATTCAATTATTGATAATTAATATAATACATTTTAGTTAATCTTTTGTTTCGCATACTGCACAGTGGGGCAGAATTATTTAAAGAAATGCCAAGCCATAAAAACATTTTAAGGTGCGAGGTTCCTAAGTTTACACAAAGCGCCACCCTGCTAAGTAAATAATTTCCAGCTTAAAACATTAAGCTCAGATACTCCCCTGATATTTTCGTGTCATATTTTGGATCAATCGGAATAACTCTTTAAAAATGGCTGAATTATTTCCAAAATATTTTAATTCTGCCAGTCTGCAAACTGTCAAAAAAATGCTCAATAAATAATTAATTAAAGAAATAAGTAAATCCGCGTGTTAAAGTAAATGGTTCGTGGAGATATCGACAAATCTCGGAACCATTCCCAAGGGCCCACCTGTTTTACTAGAAAAGTTTCCAGCTCCATTTTTTTACAACACGTGTTATTATATTCCGCGGATCTAGACCAAATGGATTGTTTAAATCAATAAATTAAAAAAAAGACCAATACCTTAGAGGTAGTTCTTTACAGAAAATTTGAAAAAAATACAAAGAGGTGCCCTAAATTTCGAAACTTTGTCCTACAGATTTAATGCTATTATCCACCTCAATTGAAGATCAAGCTGCATTAATAGCTGTATTTCCATTTCTACCACAAACTAATTAAAACCATAAATTTATTGCTACGTGCAGTACTTTGAACGTGATGCATCATCACGCACTAAAATAGAATTCACACAAAAAGAAGAAAAATTAATCAAAAGCATACTTTTGTAAAGCTTTCTATTTACAAACATAAAATAGCCACTGTTTTTATAAAAAATTCCCTACATAACTTATGCTCCTTTGGGTCCCACATAAATAAACGCACACGTTATTACCATTAACGATGTACACGCAAACATTTAAATTGGTACATTAACACATACAAACATTGTCTCGAAAGAGGAAAAAAAAACGTCAGAAAAATAGGCCAAAATTGACAGTTTGATTTAACGCTTGAATGGGTCATAAATATGCAAT
This sequence comes from Phasia obesa, assembly GCA_949628195.1. Taxonomy (NCBI): domain Eukaryota; kingdom Metazoa; phylum Arthropoda; class Insecta; order Diptera; family Tachinidae; genus Phasia; species Phasia obesa. The sequence continues at coordinate 121,201,565 of OX451218.1, forward strand.
GATTTTTAGCCAAAAATTCACAGGCATAAACACAATCTCCCACACACAAACTCACGCATACACACAACTGGCTTATATTCAGCGTGATTTTCACTAAACCAAACAGATTATTGGAAATTTATGTTCGTTTAAAGCAGAAAAAGTCTAATTCGATAAAGGTTAATGGAAAAAAATACATTTTGACCGCACATAAACTGAAGACAATAATGGTGTTTGTTACTTTTTCGGGTACAATCCCCATAACAATACTCTAATTCAATATACGAAAAAACGAAATAAAGCCATTATATTCTAATAGCTTTAGCTTATTTCATAAAAGGGAAAATTAATTCATTCATGCGAACATTTTAAAATTTATCACAGGGAGATGACCTTTATTTTTTGCAGTGATTTAATGGACACTTTTTGATAATTTAGAATGGAAATTTTTATTGCATTTTTTTTTTAAGTGTATGGGTTATAACAACAACAACACACCATAGTAAAATAATCTTGATTTTGATTCTTTCGAAATTTTTAACAATCTCTAATTAATTCTTGAAACAATATTACAGTAGTATTAATTGAATCATAAACTTATTACATTTTCTTTGTGGTTAAATTTTAAGGGCCAATGTTGATTTTGAATTAAACACAAATTATGTAGGAAATTATTGTCATTTCTTTTTACTTTGATAATATTGGTATGGTACGGCGGCACACCTCCAGCCGATGCTCCAAATTTTCGATGGCCGAATTATCTCATCCTTTAGCTCTTAAATTGTTGCTGGCTTGTCGACGTACAACCTTTCTTTCAAATAACCCCAAAGAAAGAAGTCCAACGGTGTCAAATCACATGATCTTGGCGGCCAATTGACATCGCCACCACGTAGATAACACGGCCATTGAATTTGTCGCGCAAAAGAGCCATGGCACCGTCCTGTTGAAACCACATATCGTCCACATCGATATCTTCCAATTCGGGCTATAAAAATTTCTTTGTCATCTCACGATTGCGAACACCATTTACAGTAACTGCCTTGGAAAAAATACTGATGATGCCGCCAGCCCATAAACCGCATCAAACAGTCACTCTTTGTGGGTGCATTGGTTTTTCAGCAAGCACTCTTGGATTATCATTTGTCCAAATGCGGAAATTCTGAAAATGTGTATCATCACTGAATATGATTTTCCTCGAAAATTGATCATCTAACGTTGCCATTTCTTGCCACCATTCTGACCACTTGGAATGATTAAGAGGGTTTGAGTCAATTGTTCAAATGTTCATCACTATCGCGTACAGCAGCAATATTTTCTGCAGTACGAGCTGTACGAGCATGCACTGGTGTTTTCACATCTCCTACAGACCCGGTTCGCTGAAATTTTTGCATGATTTTTCCGATTGTACGCACATTTGGATGATTAAGTTGGCCGAAAAAATCACGAAGTGCACAATATGCATTATATGCAATAAGCCTGAATTGCAAAATTTTTGTTTCCATGGTTCTAACTGACTTAGACTGAAATTGAAAAATTTCAAATTAAATGCAGAAAAAACTTGACGTTTAGATGCGATTCACATTAAACATCGACATTTAAAATTTAAACAACCGATATATACAAGGTAACACTGATTCTAAGAAAGAGCACCAGGCTGGTGTTGTTGTCTTATTTAATTCCAAACTACAAAATGCAAATATGTTATGCTTTAAACATATAGACGAAATAGGCTAAACATCTACAAGACTACAAACGCTGTTGGCTGCAATCCTTGCCGTGTTATCAGCTACAGAGATATCAGAAAAATCTTATATTGGCGTTGAATATGAGTATGAGTATGTATACGAGTTTTATAAAAGTAAAATAACTTATACACAAAATACTTTAATAATTTGGCTACAGCCAGTTCAATAATTTGACAAACTTCTTGAAATTATGATGGCGTCAAAACAATGGTATACACTAGAGTATCCACGCGATCAATCGCCGCTCGATTAATCGTAGAATTTTAAGTCGATTAATTGTTGGAGTAAGAAAAGTTGCAAATTTCGATTAAGAAATAACTCGAACAATTTACATCGGTTAATCGACAAATCGACTAAAATTAATTTCTATTAAGATGTCCAATTTATTACTGATTCTTTACTTCTTATTTGCTCGTTTAAGAATAATTTCGAACTGTGACGTTTCCAGTAAACATGAAGGAAAAAAATAATACATATAACCAATGAATTTTTTCATAAATCGAATACGAATTTTTCCCCAAACTTTTCTCACTCACTTAATGAACGTCGTAATAAAAAATATGGTCATACTTAATCGTATGTATTTAAAATTTTTAAGATAACCTATAAACTAAAAAGCATGTTTCAGAATTCCTCTTACTACGAGGATTACTCACATGATTCTTACCTATTTTCATAAGTGCGATTGAAGAGCAAAAGTTAACAATAATATTTGCACTTCATGTAAAATGTCTTGTTTAAAACGTGTTTTTTACCTTTTGCTCATAAAGTCAAAATAATACTATTTATGAAATAATTCATATTTTTATTTTAAAGTCACAATACCATTACAAATTAAATTCTAACATAAATAACGAAGTTAGTATGCTTGAAATACTTTTTGGGAATCGAACACACAACCCCCAGACTCATAGACTAGCATACTACATACCAGCCAATAAACTTTGTTACCAAATTGATTAATCAAAAAAATAATTTTGTATGCATGTTTATTTTAGTTTTGATAGGTTGTAGTCTGCTTTCGTTTATGTGTTTAATGCATTACTATTGTATGCAATCACATTTTTACTTTCCAAACCATCAATTCGGCTTCAGGAAAAAACATAGTACGATCGAACAAACTCACAGGTTAGTTAATGTTGTTAAGAAGACTTCTGAAGAGAGAAAATACTGCTCTGCGCTTTTTTTGACGTTTCTCAAGCATTCGATAAGGTATGGCATGAAGGCCTAATATATAAGCTAAAACTGAATTTGCCCGTAAACCTATATAAGCTGCTAGATAGTTATTTAACCGAACGAAAATGTATTGTGAAAGAAGGAGATTTTTTGAGCTCACCCCAGCCAATCGAAGCCGGAGTTCCCCAAGGTAGTATATTGGGGCCCTTTTTATACTTATTGTATACTTCAGACATGCCAACTAGTAACCGAGTTCACACATCGACATTTGCTGACGACACAGCTTTTTTGAGCATTCACGAAAGACCCGAAGTAGCATCACGATATTTACAAGACCACATATCCAATTTAAAAAAATGGTTGAAGAAATGGAGAATAAAAGTGAATGAACAAAAATGTACTCACATAACCTTCACACTGCGTAGAGAATCTTGCCCCCCTATTCGGATAAATAACCAAACGATACCCCAGCTTTCAGACGTCAAATATCGCGGCATACATCTTGACCGGCGCCTTACATGGAAACGGCACATAGAAACAAAGTTAACACAAATGAAGTTGAAAGCAGTCCAACTAAACTGGCTAATTGGCAGAAATTCTACTCTAGCTTTAGACTGCAAACTTTTATTATACAAGTCAATTCTAAAACCAATATGGTGTTATGGCATTCAATTATGGGGCACTGCCTCAGCTACCAACGTAGAAAAAATTCAAAGGCGCCAAAATAAGATTCTACGTATTATTACATCTGCTCCCTGGTATATAAAAAATTCGAACATCCATAAAGATCTAAACGTGCCATCAGTTAAAGCAGAAATACCGAAACTTGCCATAAGGTATTTAAAGATGCTTGAAACTCATCCGAATCCACTGGCCCGTAACATACTAACTGAACCTGGTTACATTCGACTAACATCAGAGGGATAACCCACAAACTACAGTAACCGTGAAACATACATTTTTTTGGACTTAACAAGTATATTTTTAGACTTAAGATATGAGTAATTATTGATAGTTTAATTATATTGAAGATACAATAAATAAAAATTGCGAAAAAAAAAAATTTTTACTTTACCATACGTAATATAGGTAAAGTATAGTAATCATGAAAAAATTGATGTCGGGATTGTTACGTTTCGAGTTTTCCTGAATCCATTTTGACTATTTTCGCGATAACAACTACTATTTTTGTGGCATACCTACCTACCGTTTGACATATCAAAATGAAATTCACTATGTGCCTTTGGTATATGAAGATGAAGAGCTGAATATTTTTTGGGCATAATCAGGAATTTTAATTAAGAACGAATATTTTATTTGTTAAAAAGCAATATTTTAATTTTTTTTATAGAATTAATTTTTATTTTTTAATTTATCTTATACATATGAATTTAAGGCCCTGCTTCATAATGCTGCATTACGTTAAACACTAATCGGCTATAATTTGATGTTGGAAAAACTTTTTGAACATTCATTTGCATATATATTGGCTATTTTCATTCGATTAAATGGTAGAAAACAATATAAATATACAAAAGTTATTTGAGAAGATATTATGTATTTAGGAAAAAAAATCTAAGCTTCTAAATTAAGGCGTATTTTTTTTTATTAAAAGAATGATATTATTATTTTCCCCGGTACGCTAGTAGGTAGTATTCTAGTCTATTAGTCTGGGAGTTGTGGGTTCGATTCCCACCAAAAACTCTGCCTGTTTCACTACAACGAGTAAAGGTCTACGTTACTATGCTCGGTAAATTATGTTAGCATATAATTTGTAATTGCATTGTAACAATAATTATATAAATAAACAATTAATAGAAAAATATATTTGTAAATATAATACGAGTTGTGCAATCTGTGCTAAAATAAGCATACACTTTTAGGAGTATTAAAAAAGGGATAATAAATAAAATGCATCACGTACATAACCAAGGAAATACAAAATTTCCATTTTACCGCATTAAACTTTTGGATTTACTGTGTGTCACTGAATGTGTAAATTTATGTCGTTTCCCACAACATGTATTTTGTTAACTCTACTTTGCTTACATACAATGCTGTAACAAAAATAACAAAGTAATGTCATTCTTAAATTTATTTTATTTTTTGCCGTCTATAATAGCGTGTGTCTTTATGGGAAATTAGAGTAAAACAATCTATGAAGGCGTTTATTTAAAAAAGAATTATATTGAGTATTTAAATGAATGTTTGAAGTCAAGTCTAAGTTCGTTTTATTCTTTATTATTTGAAAGAATGTTAATTACAAATTAAGTGAATAATTTTAAAGAAATATGGGAAAATTTTTTAATTTTTACACATCGTTCTCACCAACACTGACAATCATAATGGAATGCAGTTTTTCTTATATTCCTTTAGCTGAGTTTAGATGATTTTTACAATTTAGCACCACCTAAAGTAGATAGATGCTAAGAATGCGGAAGACGTATGTAGCGATCCAGCAAATGCATTAGATTCTGCTAGTATCTATAAATTAAAATTTTCCAATATTTTTCCTTTAAATTAATCACCTAATTTGTAATTAATATCCTTTTAAATTAGAAAGAATAAGATGCACTTAAGCCTGGCGTTAATAATTCATTTATATTTTAATAAAATTATATTTTTAAGTCGTTGATCGTATCATGTTTTTTAGTTGACAGTTTTCGCTTCTAAATAGAGCATATAAAAGTTAAAATTGAGTTATCAACCATATTGATTATGTAGGTAAAACGAGTAAAAAGAGTTTATTTTTTTTATATTTTATAATTTTTTACACCCAGAGAAAAAAAGAAACCATCCGTGTACAAATTGACCACATGCGGTGTCGAAAGTGTATCTACCACGTTTGTGCTCAAACTGTAAACGAACGTTGTCAATTCGACAACGAAATATTGACAACGAAGGGTTGTTTAAATGACAACGAACGTATACAGTTTGACACCGTATTGTTGCCGAAGTGACACCATACCGGTGTCGAATTGACACTACACCGTTGTCAAGTTGACACCATACCGTTGTCGATTTGTAAATGCTTATTCTTTTCCAAATTTACCATAATAATAAAAGACATTGTAATAGATTATACAATTTTAAAAACTATTTTATATACAAAACGTGTTTTTTATTACAAGTAAAATATTTTAAATGTGTTTATTCATCAGGATTTTTAAGCGCTGTATTTCCTTTGATTTTTAGTTTAACAGTGTCTTCAAATCCTAAATTATATCACAAAAAATTGTTTAAGATGTTCTATATAAAATATATTGGAATTTCTCTTACCTTGGATAATACTTCCTCGTTTTTGGAGTAGTTTGCCGCAGTTTCATTTCGTTTTCAACATTGCTCCACCTTAAATTGCATAGACATTGTGTCACCATCAATTCCAAACCATGAATTTACACTTATAAAAATAATAAAAAGTAGTTAACAATGATCGTTACAATTACAACACCATATTAGCTCTATTTTTTCCAGCAAAAGATCTGTATAATTTTCACTGTCTCTTTAACAACCGCAAACTTTTAAAGGCTATTTGTGCTGCTAGAAAAACAAAAGTAAATATTACACTTTTTTCTTGCAAACTAGTTAAGTTTTTTTTACTGGTTGACGGTTTCTAATTTTTTTTCTCATTTTTCATCGTCACTGGCTATAATGTAAAAGCTCTTGGCATCAAAACGTCTCCAAGCGTTTGGAGCCAATCTCCAATTTGTAGATCGCTCCCTTTTGTTTTTTAGAAAAAATGCGTCTGCATAAAATAAATGAATTTTTAATAATGAAAAATATTTAATAGAATTTGTGGAGTTTGACAACATTACGTTTTTTGAGCACGTTCGTTGACAAGTTGTCAACGTGCGTTGCTAATTCGAGCACTTTCGTTGACATTCGAGCACGTTGAAGACAGTCGTTGTGATTTCGGGCACGTTCGTTAACAAGTAGACAACGCACGTTGTCAAACAAAACTGACAAAATAAAGGTGTCAATGTGACCACAATCGTTGTCGATTTTGCAACGTCGTTTTTCCCTCAGTGTACTTATGTTCCTTGTACTCTAAGCCTCTTATATGAAAAATCCACATCAATCCAAGACTTGTTAAAAGTTAAAAGGGTTCTATAAAATCGTGTTACATGTCCAAGATAACTAACTAAGCAAAGGCCCTTTTGTCTAAATACCATTACTAATGTATACGCTTGCTATCATAGTTAAATTCTTTGGTCATAGTTGTCTGTTGATTTTTATTGCTCGCTCTAGCTCGCCTCTAGTGAGAAAACGATCTTTAAGCTTTGCTCTTTATACAAGAACTACCTAATACAAAAAAAGTTGCACTTTTTGTGTTCTTTATGTCATCAATCGTTGTTTAACTTGTAACTGTACTCTATGATGCTTAAACTTAGTATTAAAAAGTTTTATAGACCCTGTTATTATTTGTAAAATACTTATTACTTGTAAAATACTACTTAAAGTTTATTTGTAATAATTTTTTTAATCAACTTTTAAATTACATTTTTCCAACCAAAAATCGCATCGTTAAGTTTTCTTTTTTTGACGTCAAGTTTTTATTAGCATAAAAGCCTAGAAAATTATATTGTAAGTTGCAATATAAGAAACAACAATAAAAATATTTTCGCATAAATTCAGAACATAAACTTAAGAGTTTTTGAAGGATTTCTTGTTGGTTTATGCTTGTTGGTTTTATTCCTTTTTTACTGGGCTTTCTTACTTTCCGGTGACATATAACAGTAAATTATTACAGGAAATAAAAGGAAAGTTAACCACCAACAACGTAAGAAGTGAGACACAAGCAAAAATTACATTTTTTTTTGTAAAGTTTAACCCAAAAAGATTATTAAGTAAGAAAAATTTGTTACAGACATTAAAAAAAAAATAAAAACACTTTAGAAACTTAAAGAACAATTTTTTAAAAAAATATTGGTTTAAGTTTTTTTTTAGTTTCTATTTCCTTTTTAATTCAAGCATCCTCTAGTTGAAAAGTTACACATTGGAGCAAACAGTTTTTACAACCATTTATTAGAATTAGTAATATGTGATTAAAGTTTTTAATTTAAACAGTTAAATTGCTTAATTACTTTTAATTAGCTGCGCCCACACACTTATTTATTCTCCCAACGAAGACCATTATAGATGTGGAATTTCACCTTTGCATTGTTTGCTAAGATGCTTTGTGTGCATGTTACACTTTGCGTATCGATTGCCTTTTAAGACTTGGCAAGTTAGGAATGATAACACTGTGCAATAAAAAGAAAAAAAAAAAACGGAACATAAACTTCTCATTCATAGTTGTGAAATTATAAAATATTTTGATTTACCTGATGGTAATATTTAAAGACTTGTATGAAATAAACATTTTGTTTCAAATATTTTCTTGGTTTATTATAGGAATGCTTTCTGAAGATTAGAAGATTTAGAATGTCTACACAAAACAATTAGAAAGAACAGACTTGAGTACACTCGAAAAAATAGCAGAGAAAATTGTAATCAAGATTTAATGAATAAACTACTAATTTCTTCTGATCCATTAATTTCTTCATCTAATAGAAATACAATAAATAAAAGCAGCTCTTTCGACAAAAATCAAGAAATTAATTTCATAATAGTAGATGAATCTTGCAACACTGATTCAGACTCAGAAACTTATTGTAGTGATTAAGAAATTGTTTACAATTGTTTTGTTTTTTGAACTTAAAATATTGTTATATTCAAAAAAGATATACGGCAACTCTAAATAATTAGAGATTGATTATATTTTATAAATAGAAACTATCACGCTTTATCATTTGGAATGTGAAATAATAGATTAAAATTAAAAAAAATAATAATTACCTAAATGGGGGAATTTTGGGTATTTTGGGTATTTAATTGTCCCCGCACCGGAAAAATAAAAGGATTTCTAAAAATCTTAATTCCTTTTTGAAACTAGTAGGCCAAGAGAGATATGCGCCAAAAATTTCATTAAGCTAACATAACTCCTTCGATTTTTTTCCAGTTTTAGTATGGGGACCGTTCACTGTGCGTTGGGAGAAAAAATAAAAATAATAAATGATTTGAATATTTATTTATTTTTGGAAACAAATAACTGACCACAACAACCACAACAGAGATGATAAAAATCTCAAAACAACAGTTAATATCTTTTTCATTAATATTTTTCCTGCTCAGTTTTGCCGTATAATATTCTTATCAAACTCTGACTTAACTAACTTTTGACATTTTATTTTCAAAGTTATTTTTGTATTTTTAAATAGTGTATTTAATAAAAAAGACTGCGATCTCCTCTTAATAGATCTTTTATATTTATTCTGTTGTAGCTTACAGTCAACTCGCTGAAATGTGCTCAACTCTTAAGCTGAAAACGTTTTGCAAACATTTATGCTTCCTGTTAAATAAATACTTGTATCATAAATTAAATTACAAACGCTCTTATCAGTAAACGTACTTATTCCAACACATGTTGTTTGTATAAACATTTGTATGTATGTGTTTAAAAAGAAGGAAATAAAGCGCACGACAAAAAAAATAACGCTCTTTGTAGCATCAGCTTTGTGGAAATTACTTTAGAAATAGAAAAGCAAATGGTTTAAGTGATTTTTTACAAATATAAATAAACCCATTAACCCAGTTTTTGTTGAGCGTTTGTGCGTACTTGATATTATTTTCTTATTTATTTTTCATACTCCTCCGCATACTCAAATATGTTAACTCAATCTTACAAAGTATAATTTCATCATTTGACTCGAAATTTATTTTTTATTTTGTTAGAAAGTTATTGCATGATTTCCTTTACGTTTATCTGCGACTATTTAATGTTCTGAATGTTTCCTATTGACATACATATGTATGTTTGTGATTCTTTTTAAAAAAATAAGTGCTAATTTAATTGGTTGTTTAATATCTATTTCATTAAACAAATAAATGGAGAAGAAATTAATCGGTAAAATGTGGATTTTAATGGAATTTTTGATGTTTTACCTTCACATAGTTGGCTGTATAAGCGGATTAGCAATTTTGTAGAAGAAGTAAAGGGCTAACCAATACGGATATGTAGATGGCTAAAATAAATAAAATAGAAAACGTGTTAAATATCATCATGTCTATCACCATACCAGGCTTTAAATATGAATTATATCGATACCTTCCCATAAGAATGTATTAAGCGACATTTCTAAAAAAACGTTTCAATTATTTATTTATTTATTTGGAAAGGAACATAATATATTTCTGAATAAATATAAAAAAAGAAAAATTATTTGGAAAGCGATTTTCAGAATAGAAAACTTGACCTAATACAAATTTCAGGGAGCAACATTATTCCAGTGAGAAAACTTGGCGGTTGATACAATTTTATTTTCTCTCTAGTTTCCTTTGCATCCATGATAGGGCAGGGAAACCCAGGCCAAAATGTGGCGCTTAACTTCTAGTATAGTTTCACATCAAAAAGTAATTTTCGAAAAAAGTGTCGCTTTATACATTTTTACGGGAAGGTATCGATATTTTTAGAACGGCTGTTACTTGTTTAAAAGGTTTAATATTCAAATTTGAGCAATCACATGGATTATCTTGCCTCTGAAGGCAACGACCGTATGCGTCATATTGGCTTCATAAATCCCTCAAAACTTATTCTGACGGGGTGAAATCGCCCTACTTCGGTGGCCACTGTTTGGCGTTACTCCGTATCCAAAATAATAGGTTGGGGAAAAAATCCATTATTTTTCAGTAGATGGCTGCAGTGAACGATATCTCGTAAAATATCGATCAAACAATTTCTAATTTATGTTCGTTGTCAAGGTGATATTTCACACTCAAAAAGTTATTTTACGGTTTTTGTTTGGTCAATTCAGTTGTGAGTTACAGGGTATTTAAAATGGAAGTCAACAAAGAGAAAATTGGTACATTGTACTGTTTTTCTTTGATAAAAGCGAAAATACAAGCCAGGCGGCTGAAATTGTGAATGGTGTTTATGGTGACGATTTTGTCTTCGTCGATTCCGTTTAGGCATCTTTGATGTTAAAGATTCACCTCCTATAGGCAGGCCCATCGCCGAAAATTTCGATAAAATCATAGAAATAATCGGCATAGTAGTAGTCGTACAACGCACGGAAGCTAAATCTCAACCATATAACACTTTTGAATCATTTGCCCAAAGCTCGATATTTGGGTGCCACACCATTTAACACAAAAAAATATGATGGATCGAATTTCCTTCAACGAAACCTTGGCCAAACGGAATAAAATTGATCTATTTCATAAACGAATGGTGACTGGGGATAAGAAATGTGTCATATAGACAATAATGTACGAAAACTATCGTGGTCAATTTGCAGTGAAGCAGCTCAAACGGTGGGTTAACCAGGACTAACGACCAGGAAGGTTCTACTGTGTATTTGGAGGTACTGGAAGGGAATCATTTATAATGAGTTCCGTATGGCCAAACACTATATTCAGATCTATACTATCAACAACTGGACCATTTCAAGCAAGCGATTGACAAGAAATGACCCAAATTGGCCGACAACGCCAGGCCACATACGTCTGTAGTGACTAGCTAGAAACCCAGGGAGCTTAATTAGGAACTTTTTATGCATCCACCATATAGTCCGGACCTGGTACCAAGTGATTACCACCTTTTTCTCGAATTGCTAAACTTCCTGAGTGATAAGAAATTGGGATCAAAAGAAGATTGTGTAAATCGATTACTAGAGTTTTTCGCCAATAAGCTCCAAGACTTCTATGAGAGAGGCATTATGAAACCTACCTTTAAATGGCAACAAATTATACAAAAAACTATGCATATTTTAACTAAATCGGACAATTCGAAACATGTTAAATAAAGTATTTTTCCCCAACTTAATATTTATTATTTGTGGCACCAGTCGTGCAATTATTTATACAAATTAATAAATAATATTTCCTATTGCTTATTGCAATTTTGGCTATAAAGATTTTGTATTTTGTAAAAGAAAAAAATAAATCTGTATTATCAGGGATTTTTTTAATACTGCCAGCATCTCATTGACATACGGATGTTAAGTGATTATTTATTCAACCTTGTACCTTAAAATTCGCGTCCTAACTATAATTTGATTATCAACAAAGATTATAAAAAATCGTACTATGAGCAACGTTATGTCAGAACGGAACCATAATAAAGATGTTTTATTTTTATTATTATTTTTTTTTATTGTCTAAAAATTAAAAAGCAAGAAAATTTAAAAATTTGAAACAACTCAAGCATTCCAACTGTCAATATACATATACACATCTCTATTAAAAAACCCTATATAACATAATCTTGTGAGGTCAGTTTTATTTGGTTTGTTACATGTGTCCGATGCTTTTGAAATGCAGTTGTATTTGTTCAACCTTAATTAAGCCACCATATGCTGTCCTCGCACAAATTTAATTTTTGGAACATGTGTTTAATCCCTTAAGACTTAAATTATGTGTGAAACAATTGAGAGATTGTAATGCATAATAAGTTTTAGTTTAGGTACATTTGTAATTCTAGATTTATTTTAGAAATATTTTGAAGCAATTGAAAGCTAGAAATGGGCAATCTAGTAACGCTTTAGCGAAAGTTTAAAATTCAATATTCGTAAAAATTAATTTTTTTTTCGTTTTTTTACTTTTTTTTTGTTCATATTAATCGTAAGCTATGGTAGTCAAATGTAACACATGTCTCAGCTAATGAAATAACTATTTTTGAGCTCTTGTCGATGCTGTAACAGGTTGCTATGATGAACATTAGTTTTTGACTTTTTTAATTACAAAAAATAGTGACGTCTACAAATATGCATAAATGTAATTAATGCTTGTAAATATTTTATTTTTCAGAATTTTTTTGTTTACTGCAAGTTCCATGTATATGAACTAACAATAAGTCCTCCTATCTTAAGTCTAAATCCAATGAGTACTCATACAAAAAGATCTAATGAATTAAGGATGAACATAAAAAAAATTAATTCATTTGAAATTATAACTTAAAAAAAAACTATTAAAAGATAACTATTACTACAAAAATAAGGTAAACCAATGGGTTAAAACAAGTACTTGACCAATTTAAATTAACATCAACATGAAATGAAAACTCTTCAAATTTTTATTAACCCAGATTATAGGGTTTATTTGTTCAAAGAAAGCAAAAATAAACGGTTCATGACTATTTGATTTTCGAATAAAAAAAAAAAACGTAACGAAAGAAACTGAACTGAGTTCATTAATCCATGTGTGTATGTGTGTGTGTGCGTTTTTAACAGAAATTCAAAAGATATAATACAAAAGTATTGAAACATTTTACTTTCTGTGCTTTTTAAAACATCAGACTTTTTTGTATATTTCGTGCTTTTCTATTAACGCTTTTTAAATTATTTTCTACATCAGCTCAAGTGCACTCACATTTATGTAAGATTGACACATACCTACATACATACGGGTATATGCAGATTATAAACAGGTTTTATTTTATTTGAAAGAGAATATGTTCACTTAAATCTATACATTTGTAACGCTGGAGAAAAATAAATGTCTTTTTTAAAAAGTATAAAAAATAAAACACAAATACACCTAATTCTGTTTTTACACGGTAGATTGGTCCAAAAAAATCCGTGTGAAAAAAAACCGTGTAAAATACGACATTGATCATATACAAAAATGGGGATTGGTTCCTTATCTCTAAAACCTATTAAAATTAGTGAAAAACGAGAATTTTTTTAAGAATAAGAAATCATGTTTATTTTTACACATATGTATATGCATGTACATATAATGTGTACTTTTATTTGCATCTTTAGTGTATGATGAAGACTTAATAGATAGCTTTGTAGAGATGCATTGATAGTTCACAAAATATTACAACAATTCAATTGCTCTAACAATTAAAAAATGCTTATATGCGCCAAAAGGAATTTCTTTAAATTTTTTATATAAAAATATTTCGCAAAACTTAAATTTTACAAATAAAATCTAAGCCCTAATGATTTTGAATCGTGCTAAATTGAATCGTGTAAAAAAAATTAATTTTTTATTTTCAAACCGTGTTAAATCAAAACCGTGTAAAAACAGAATTGGGTGTATACATTTGAAGGAATATAATTTTGATATTAAGTATTCCACATGAAGTATTATTTGGGTATTTGTTAAAATAGTTTTCACCTAATTTCTACTTTAGTGAAGTTCTAGTTCTGTAACACGATTAATAATATGCCAATATTGATGAAAGAAAATTTATATTTTAAAGCTATTTATTTGGAGATGGGCACAATATTTGATTGGCTCAGTATTTTAAGATAAAATTTCTAATAATACCTGTATATATAAGGCACATGTAAAGGGTTGATTAATTTAAGATTATGAAATAAATTGTTCTTAATTTTTCGTCAATTCAGTTGTATGGTCTTTCTTAAACGATTTATTAATTTTTTAAAATTAATAAATTTTTAGTTTACATTTAATGCCCGTGTGCTTATTTTGAAGTTCACAACATTACTAAACACTAATACTACATAAAATCGTATGCGCTAGGCACAAAAACGTTATGACGCACAGTGAGACAACGCCGGCATTAAATACAAGGAGTCATTGTAGAGCTCTTTTACGCCCACCTCGCATACAATGGTAATTTGTAAAATTCCGTATTGTCCGTAATACTTTAGGTATAACTTTCAATTTTGGTATACTTGAATGTTATATTGTTACAAACATTATCGGAAAAAAAGTTTGAACTTTGGCCCACTTTTACCCCCACCACCCATACAACCTGAACATGAAAAGTGCCATATTTTCTAAAATATTTTAGGTACAACCTTCAAATTTGATGTTACTATAATTTATATCATTTAAAATGTTTCATGCAAAAATTACAATAACACGCCCACTATTACGCCCACCCCCATTGAAATGCCATAATAAAGAAAAATTCTTTTTTCATACTATTAATAATTGTTGTGAGCACAAAATAGATTATAAAATATTTTAGAGAAATGCTAATCTCTTATCAAAAGAGATCATTACAAGAACACTCATTATTACTTAACCCAATAAATAATGCAACAACTAAATTCAATATAATTATAACAATTAAACTAACCACATTAGAAAGTGAGCATAACACAACTTAGAGAAGAACAACAGCTTGCACTATCCATTTAAATTATCTAACCCAAATTTAATGACCTTCAAAAAAATTATAAATCAAATGAATAATGTAAATAAAAAAATATAAAGCAATAAGTGAATAATTGTAAACAATTACAAAAAAATAAAAGTAAAAAAACGACAGAATGTGCGCGTTGCGTATTTTTTATAGTTTTTTGTATGTTTAAAGTAATTTTGCAAACGTTTGCTATATGTCCTTTACTTCAAATGAAAGCTGAGACTTCAATCTTTCATTTGATATAAGTCTGCACCTAGGGCGAGGGGTTGCTCTATATTTCTTAGTCCATTGAAAATGCAAAATGTTAAATTATTACACCGCAATCCTGTTATTAAGAAATTTTTTTTGTGTTTTTTTTTTAATTTATTTTTTCATCTACTCATTCTAAGACAAGTAAATTAATTAAAAAAATACTTTAAAGTTATATCTATTATGTATTTTTTTATTAATAAGCTTTTGAATATTACATATTGAACTAACATATTTCAAGCGCGCGGGTATACCTCAACTTTGACTTGTCCTAGACCAAGAAGTAATTGTGGAACAAGATTAACGTGAGTACCTGCCTACTCGGCATAACCTCGCGGTGGTCTTACCACCGAGTGGAACTTAGGCGTAGACTAGCGCCCCCATTGTGTAGTATAACAACACTTTACGATTGCCACCAATCGCTTTTTGTGTGCGATACAGTCACAATGAGTAGCAATTTATATAATATGGCAAGCCTTTCCAAGGCAAGCCTAGATCCATATTATAACCTCTTGCTTAGGGGTTTGGAGACTATCAAAACTCCGTCTGTTGAGAGTGCAACAGCACACTTGATCGACCTTGCACCTTACCTACATAAATCGATCTTAAACCACAACCACCACGTGTACCCCGAAGGGGACCTCACCAATAACCGGTCACAGAGAGGATAGGCTCTCTGTGGGGCCACCGATTCCCGTGGTACCAGTCCTTTGGGCACTGGTCGGGCCTCGAAGAGGACCCGTATGTTTTAACACACAGACCTTTTTTTCCAGATTTAGGCTCTAGGAACCCTAGCGTCTGGTGCCCCTATTTTCCCCGAGTGGACCACGTCAAAGCCTTTGCCATATTCCTGCAGTGACAATTGGAACCCCCAGGGGTGACCAAAAAGTAATGAAGTTATGAGGCAGAAGTTTTAGGGAATTGTCTCTCATATATCTGTTAATATACTGTGAAAATTTCATCCAAATTGGACGACACGCCAAAAACCATTTTTTGCCGCTGTTACTATAGCTGTAGCAACGTGTTGCTACAACATAACAAAAAATCAAGACTTCTTGATCTTTCGTACACAACTTTAATACAAGAAATCCAAAAATGATATAAATGATACAACGATAACAACTGTGTAACAACTGTAGCTTGCTTAAGACAGAATGTGAAAACAATTACTTCTAGGAAACAATTCCATTATTAAATTCTACTTAAGCGAAATTTTTTGGTTAGATAACTAATGAATGAAAGTCTGTAACATTTTACCGAAAATGTACTCGTATATTAATTAATAAATTTTGGTTAATATATTTTTTAAATATAAATATTTTATGTTTCTTTCACAAAATATTTATTTAATTTAATTACAAGGGATTATGAGTTTTTAAAAATAAATAATGTAAAACATAATTTTATTTTGTTTAGGGTTTAAGCTTTTACCAATTTCTATATATTTTAGTTTTTCTTAGCATACTAAAATTATGTATCCAATTTCATATTTTGATGTTAAAAACACCAGTACTTACTTCTTAAATGATTGCAAATATTTTACTTCTCTAATTCTCTAAATAATTTCTATGCTTTAAAAACTTAAAATTTTCTATTTTAATATTTTGTGTAAATATTTAACTAAAGCATTTTATAAAGACCTAAAAAATGTAATTTTGCAATAGCTCTAGATTACACCAATTATGTTTTGATTTTGCTTTATATTTTTCTCCTATAACTCAATGAACGAAGTACATTGAAAACCAAAATATACAATGACTTGGCCAGCTTGCCACCACCCACATACAATGCCAGCTATACATTGAAGTCCAGCAGCATGAAGTTATTTTGTGGTATAAAATGACCTAAGCTGGAAATTTTCTTGTGACATTTTTTATCTTATGCCAGGCAACAAACAAGAAATTTTTCCTTGTAATCATGTCTTAATTATAACAGTTGATTTATGAGCCTAGAAGGACTAAAAAATATACAAAAGAATGTCAAACATCAACAAGACCCAAACATTAAAGGAACATAAAAGGTTGGGTAGTTGTTTTCAAAAAAAAAAAAAAAAAAACAAAAAAAAAAACATAAAATGAAACTACCTCCATTAAAGTTAAACATTGCCTACTAGCCATGTTTGGAAAGTGAAATGAGTGTGGCTAAGAAGAAAAATCTCTGTTTTCTGACAGGCCATAAATTTGCAAATTAAACAACATAAGCCCAAACGTATGGTACATATATTTTTAGTTTTAAAGATTCAATTTATTTTTTTTTCTCCTTAAAGTTTTCTTTATTCATTTTCTGTATTTTACTAGTTTTGTTTTCTGCATTTTTTTTAACTACACAGCAAATAAATATATAAAAATATTTAAATTTACAAAAAATATTGTTTTTTTTTTAATATTAGTTTTGGGCAATTCCAAGTCAAATCTACAAGGCACTAAAAATGCGACTTCACATTTTATTGAAACTTTTTTATTTATAGTCCTTGACTCTCTGAATTTAAAAATATTTTAAAAATTTTATCTCTTATAGTTTTTTAGCTATACCGTTATAAAAGTGGGAAAATATCGCATGTGAGCTCGAGGATTAAATATAATCTAATTCCAGTTCTATAAGCCCTAGGAACTTGAGTAATAGCTCATTTTAAAGGGGATACACTTTAATCTGATGAATTGAGATAGTGTCTTTTAATTTTTAAAAAATTTTGTTTAATGTTTTTTTTTTTGTGGTGGCTTGGTAAGTTTACCATAAACATTTCAGATTGGGACCATGGTGGGATGAGAAATTATGGTAAAAAAAACTACATATTTTTCAATTTTAAGAAATAGTACTTACCTTTATTACACAGTTTGTTAAAAAATTTATATTTTTTCAGTTTGCAATAAGTCAAAGTTTTTTTAATACAACTTCTTATCCCACCATGGTCCCACTCAGAAATTTGTATGGTGTACTCACTAAAAAAAATTGATTGATATCAAATTAAAGCGTATGAAATCCCCTTTAAAATGAGCTATTACTCAACTTTTTAGGGCTTATAGCGCGTTATCCATCGAGATTCCCTACTTTTTTTTAAGGAAAAAAAAAACACAGAAAGTTCAAATTTAATGGAGAATATTTATCATCATTTTAAGGAACATTCTTTGTGATTTATTTTTTGAAGATTATGTCTAGTAAATGTACGTCGCAGATAGTTGAGTCCAATTTTCAATGACTCGTTCGATTATTTCGACTGGTAACTGGCGAATGACACGCGTGATGTTTTCCTCCAAGGCCTGAGTCGAAGCGGGTTTGCCCGCATAAACTTTAGACTTTACATATCCACACAGGAAAAAATCTAACGATGTGATATCACACGATCTTGGTGGCCAATCGACCGGCCCAAAACGTGAATTTATGTGCTCACCGAAATGTTCTCTCAATAAGTTCATTGATTGATGCGAAGTATGGGAAGTGGCGCCGCGCCGTCTTGCTGAAACAAATGTCGCCGAGATCACGAGCTTCAATTTCAGGCATCACATAGTCTAGCAAAAAATGGGATGAAAACATCGTACCTTGAATATAAACTAAAATATTTTCAATGTGTTTTAAAAGATGGCCTTACTTTTCTTTCAAGTGTTTATTGTATTTCTTGTGGATGGGTGTAGCAATTAACAATTATGCAAAATTTTATAGTAAACCAAGATAAGGTTCAGTTAATTTAAGTAAAATTTGAATTAACAAAAATTTTTTAAAATTCTACTCATATAAATACATTTATGTTATTTACATATATGTATGCTTAAAACACTAATTTATATGTGCATAAAGTTTTACAAATTTTTTAAGTACCTAAGAAGGATAAACCAAATTTGGCAACGTAAGCAATAGTCGACAAGATATGAGGACCATAATATTTTACATTTAATGATACAAATTAATAGCACGGGTGGTTGCTCAACACATTTTCATCCTAATATCTCTAAATAGCTTTAAAATGAAGTAGCAACTCTAAAAAATAACAAAAATTGAAATCCTCACAAGCACAAAAATATACCAATATTTATTCGTTCTTATTATAAAATCCCTTAAATTAATTAATAGTTACTTATCCTTAAAGCAGTATAAATTTCCTTACTTAAACAATCAAACTGAAGTGTTTCAGTTCAACTTCTATTAGTGTTCAGACGCTACACCTAATCAATAAAACTATCATCGACAGTGAAAGATAACTATAGACTACGTTGAATTGTGCTACAGAATAACAAAAAAAAGATATCGTTTTTATTGACATCTCATTAGCAACATCATTTAGAGGAGGATTTATCAAAATGTCATCAACTAAATATTGAAAAGAGGAAAAAAACAAATAAAATACGGGTAACTTCAACACACGCAGTATGAAAATTATTAATGATTGAATAAATGACTAGTGACTGACTCAATGAATGAATGAGTGAATGTCAGGAATAAATGAATAAAAGAATTGTTAAAAAAGGAAAATAGGAAGGCATCGAACAATGGGATGTTGGTTAAAATGACAACTTTTTTGAAGGAGAATGAGAAAGAAAGGTAATAAAATACATTCACTATGAAAATTTATTATTGGGAAAAAACTTTTTTGCTTCATTAACACATTTCTTCTTTTGTTATTGTTCTCTGTCACAATTCCGCCATTTCATATCGAAATCATAACGATTCCCCAGCAAGTGTGGTTGTGTCAGTGGGGTTACCATGGTGTCTCTATGTTATTCAGAAGGTAATAAAGTAGTTTTGTACACGAATCATATGTAGCCATACTTTTGAAAGTTCGTATGGCCTTCGTACACAACCAACCATTTAAATCTTGGCCATTGTTATACACGACGTTTTTGTTTATTGTTCGTTACGCTTCAATAGGTAGCCCAAGGGTATTGGAAAAGAGATATTTACATAAATAAAAATATTAAATTTACAGTTGTATGCAGAATTTTAGCAGTAATAGGAATATAATTTGGATAATCCATACAAGTACTAAAGGTATGATTAAATACTTATTTTTTACAAAATGCTTGATTCTTTAACTGATAAAGTCTTAATGGTACATTTTAGCCGAGTTATATGTGAAAGCTTAAATTAATCTAATTAAGTTATTCAAAGAAGAAAGTTGACTTCTCAAGGTTGATAAAAGTGAGATCAAGATGACAATAAACTAAAACAAAGGATTCTATTTTGCTGGGTGTTAAGTTTTGGAAAATTAAATGATAAAAAGCTCTTAATGCTATTAAGAACTCAATATTATCTTTAAAAATGCTAAGTTGCAAAAGTATCAACTAAACTGCACCACTTATAAAATTTTATAAAACTACTGGTGCGCTTCGCTACACCTAACCACAAAAAAATCAATAAATACTTGGAAGAAAAGTATGGTCAACCTTTAACTCGAAAATGCACGCTATTCTCACGAAGAAAATGTTTCTCTTCCAATTCGATGTTTTTTTCTAAACTGTATGCGTAATAAAACGATAATAATATTTTACTTTGTATGGGAGGTACCACTCCCACTATCCAGTCTGTATTTTATTAGATTATGCACATTAGTGTACGGGTTAGTTGTGCAAATTTTCAAGACTCTACATATTGTAGTTCTCTAGGTGGACAATAATAATTATTCACTTTGTATTCAAGTATGTTTTTTGTTAGACTATGGATATTAGTATGAGGCTTACTAGTATAAAGTTTCCATACTCTACCTATTGTAGTTTTCTAGGTGAACGATAATATTTTTTCATATGTTATGGGAGGTAGCACGTCCACTGTCCTAATTAAGTCTAAATTTTCCTAGAATATGCACATAAGTGTGAGGGTTACTTGTGCAAAGTTTTAAAACCCCACCCATTGTAGATCTCTAGTTACAACATATTAGTTTTTCACTTTATATGGGAGGTACCACACCCTCCGTCTGTGTTTTGATAGACTATTCACATTAGTATAATGGTTACTTTTGCAAAGTGTCAAGACTTTACCTATTGCTGATCTCCAGGTAGGCGACAATAATTGTTCACTTTGTATAGGAGGCACCACGCCCACTACTCCAATCCAATCCAGCCTGTGTTTCGCAAAACTATGTATATTAGAAAAGAAAAATGTACTTATTATAGTTCTCTAGCTACTCAAATATGGGCATGGTAAATTCCTCTTTCCGTAAAAATCTGAGTTGAAATCTGTGAAGCCGTTCTTAAGCGATGCGATTACCAACGTACGACATTTGGTTTTATTTGGTTAGAGTCACAGTTCTATATAGTAAAATTGTGGAACATTAAGTACAATTTTGTTGTTTTCCTATCTTTTTAATAAAGTTTTTTTACAAAAAAATAATTTTAAAATATTGGATTCTTATTTTAATTATTTTTTATGAAATAAACGAATTTTAATAAAAAATCAAATCAATTTAAATGGTTACATCCGATACTAGTGCCGATATATCGGATATGCCGACAAATCGTTAATTTTGAAATACTAATGTTTTAAAGTTAGAGGCATCAACATCTAGTTGCAGTACAAATTCATCTCCAAAAAAAATTCTTAGAACTGAAGACTGGATAATTTTGGAAAATATGGTAAAAATTACTTCAGAGAGGCTTAAAATCAGACTTAGCAAATTATTTATCGGAACTCAAAAAAAGTTGTGGCTGACTTAGTGGCACCTCCATTGCCTTATCATCGATACTAAACAGAAATATTTCAATTAAAGTCTACAGTAAAAAACGCCACTTTGTCCTTAATATCGTTCTGTATTCCCCAACATTTGCACACCCCTACACATCCTCAAAGATTTGAGAAGCCTGCGACTAGTGTGGGCATTGCTGCATTAAAACAAGTATTAGAGGGTCGGCCCGGAAAAGTTGAGCTCTTTTATTTGTTTTTTGGCGGAATGCCGCCTTTTACTGAAACTTGACAAATTTTGTGGTAGTGGGTGTTGCCTATTATTCCTACAAGTCGTATCGATGTATCGCTTATTATATATAACTTAAAATTTTAATTTTAAAGAAAAATATTTTTAATATCAATCCAATTGACTTTCCTAATTAGATAATTTTAAGGCATTATTATTTAGATATGATTTCGGGCATGTGACCACCATCGCAGATCTAATTTTCACATACTTTTTACAGTACAGGCTGTATTTAGACAAAAACATGTTGAATATTCGCTTCAAACTGTTTGGTCGTTTGTGTTTTATCTTCATAGACCTGGCACTTAACACATCCCAAAAGAAAATAATTTAATCGCGTCTCATAACATAAACGAAATTGCCATTTACCAGGTCCACTTTAGTTCTTATTATTTTCTCACATGTTTTTCTTAGTAAATTTATTGGAAGTTGGTAGACGGTTGGTAGATTTGTTTGCTTGTTTGTGTTATATAATTGTATCTTATCGGTAAGATTGAAAACCTTAAGAAACAAGACGACGGTTTTTTTATAGTTGTGATATAAATCTCAATGCATTCTGATGTTTTTATCCACATGTTTAAAGTTTCAGTCTACCATCGGAAGTGCCACCGCTTCCTTTGAAATAATATTTCGTTTTCAGATTTTACTGGTAGTTTACTCATCGAGACCTAAATTTCAACTCTCTAGTTGTAATATTAGTAAGTTTTAATATTAGTAAGTTGTAATATAGTCAGTAACTAAACATAAACATAAGCATAAATTTTTTTCACCTTCAAATCTCGGAAAGCCTTAACTGTAAAACATTTACATTTCACATAAAAGGGCAAATAGGTTCGTTCAACAAAAACACTTTGTCCATAGGCAGAAACATTTCCTGTTGCGCTACTTTGCATCTGGATCTCTCAATCTTCTCTAAAAAAGCGAATTAAATCATTTTCGCATATTTATAGGAAATTATTTAGAAAGCGATCACACATATCTTATATCAAATACCCCTGGCATGTTTTAAAACACCAATCTGTCACATTTAACTGATTGTTAGACTATTTTGCGGTATAGGTATTATTTCTTATGTTGCGGTTGATGCTATAACTTTTCTTAAATATACATACACATTAATAGGATGCACACATAAAAATAATTTGCTATAAAGTTCATACTCTCTTTGCTTTTAGCATAAAATATTTTATGTTTGGCATTTCTTCCATGTACACGATTACAAAATAGAGATTAAAAAGGAAACCAGAAACCAAGTATGGAAAATATTTTTATTAGATTTTTTAGTATTTTTTTATGTCAGCATAAAAAATAAAACATCAAAGACGGAATATTATCACAGAGTATACTACCTACAATCACTCTTAATCTCACTCCATATAAGAAAATGAACGAATATTCATCTACAAGTATATACATACATCTATTTATTTATTAGAAAATATTTTCAAAGCTCAATTTTTAGACACATTCCTTTTTATGCTCTTGCATAAGTTATTTCTAACCGTAGGTTTGCATTAAAGTAAATAAATATATGTATGTACGAGTATGCATGTGTCCTTTTTATAAATATGTTTGCACGAGTATGTTGTCTCTAAAAGTAGATCGTAGTGTGCGTCAGATTGATGCTGCTGTTATCACTTCCATTACATTAAACAAAATCTAATAAAATTTATAGTATGTTATTTTTAGAAACCTCCTTCTTTAAGCAAAGAACAACAAAAAATTTATAGATAAATTAAATATAGTTTGAACAAAAACTTATGTTGCATAACAAAAGGCGTAGTTTAAGTAAAGTGATGACAAGGTTTATTTTATTAAAAAGTAGCAATCGGTGCACTATGCTTTGACCCATGCACAAACATTAAACAAATTGTTACAAATTGTGATTAAATATGTTTTTTTTTAGAGATAATAAAGTTACTCAAATAAATGTTAGCAAAAATGTTTTGTTTGATTGTTTTTACCACCACGAGAGGGCGCTTAGCTCAGAGAAATTTATTATTCATCATGTGTTCAACCAACCAATCCTATATAATAGAATTCGAGAAAGTTTATTCAACCATCTATCGTTAGTTCTCACCAAGTGACTACCTACCACCTTTTGTTTCTTGTTGCTTAAGCCAAACTTTAGTTACACTGCAGCCACATGTTAATTTTTATATCCTTCATCACAGGTGGAATAAGTTTTGAAATTTCGACAATATTAATTTTTTACCCATAAAGTATATATATTCTGGATCTATGTATAAGGATCCAGATCCAGAATAGTTGATAATAGTTGATAGTTGAGTAATATCATTTGCTAAGGCACCGGAGGAAATACATAAGATTTAAGCCCACCAATCTACTAGGCATTACTTCGAAAATTTTTGGGATTATAATTCAGCAACATCAGATCATTCCTTTGAAGGCTGCTGGCAAAAAACTACCCCTACGTATATTTTTTCACTTTTTTATTTAATTTTTGTTAGGTTTTAAAGATTTTATTTTGCTTTTTTTTTTTGTTAAGTAAATATTGGACCGCGACAGGTAGATCGCATACAGATCTCGGGAGATGAATAACGCCCTACGACGGCCGAATTTGTGTTTATTTTGAGCCACTGGACCACTGGTAGGAGGATCTATATGAGATTTTTGTTTGCTTTAGTCTAACCATTCTAACGCAATATAGATTGCAAAAGTTCCTAAATTAAAAAAATATTAAATTTAAAAAAAAACTAAATTTAAAAAAAAAAATTACAAAAAATTTCAAAAAAAAATTTAAAAAAAAAAATATTTACAAAGAATTTTCAAAAAATGTTTACAAAAAATTTCTAAAAATTTTTACAAAAAATTTTCAAAAATATTTACAAAATTTTTCACAAAAATCCAAAAATAAAATATTTACAAAAAATTTTAAAAATTCAATTCAAAATTCAAAAATATTTACAAAATTTTTCACAAAAATCAAAAAATAAAATATTTACAAAAAATTTTAAAAATATTTATTTATACGAAAAATTTTTAAAATAATTTTTACAAAAAAGTTTCAAAAAACAAAAGCGGTTAACACAATATCTAGCATTACTATGGTGAAGGTTATATAAGATTCGGCATGGCCGAATACAGCACTCTTACTTGTTTTTTTAAGTTGTTAACATTTTTACCGTAAATTTACGAATACTGTATTCGGTGTTTGGTGGAGTGTTGACATAATTTAAAACATATTTGAAGTTAGGTGTTAAAACAAAAATAGATAAAGTTTACTTTAGCCACAGTTACCTTTAACTGTTTAAAACTTTACAAACATATTGTAGAAACCACCCTTAGTTATGCTCATAGTTATGCTGTTTCAAGCTTTTCGCAGGTATTGCATTTAAATTTATACAAAAATTTAAAATTTAATTTACTTCTCAATAGGTTTGCATATATTTATTTTATTTTATTTTTTTCAGCAGAAGAAGTACGTAGCGATCCTGAAAATGCATCATATCCTTCCAGTGTCTAAAATTATTTTTTTCCATTCTTCTTTAAAAGTAATCATTTGATTTATAAGAAAATATTATTTAAACTCTAGAAAAATATGTGAAAAGAATTTACTTAAGATTAATTCATTTGAATTAAAGAAAAATATGTTTGAAATACATACATTATTGAAATTTTAACAAAACTAAATATTTTAGTTCACAAATACAAACAATTTAAATTTTCAAACCCTACTTATTTTCCATAAATTTAAATAAGATTCTAGTCTAGTTTCAATACCAAATATCACCAAGCTTTGCAATGTTACGCCACTGCATTTTCTGTGCATGTTCATGTCATGATTCTGCATGCCTCCTTAAATTGTGTATTTCTTAAATGCAAGAACAAACAACAAAATTTGCATACAATTAAATAAAATATCTTATTGATTTTATGTATTAAATGTATTATATATTTAAAAATATTGTATAAGCATAAATATTTTATATATGTGTATATACATACATACACACATACATACATACATACATATATCAAATATGTACATATTTGTATTGAATTATTTTATTTTCGAATAAAAGAAGTGCACAGATTGTTAGTTTTATTATCAGTATAACAAATATTTATAAAATAACTATAATTGAGAGACTTCAAGCACAAGGTATAAGTGCTTTTTTGTCGTCTTTAAAATTGAGTTATTTTATTTATTAAATGTTAAAGTTCAATTGCAAATTATGTTCTAATATAATTTATCTAGCATAGCAAGAGAGACATTAACCGGTTCTAGTGAAAAAAAACCCAAAGTTATTGGTGAGAATCGACTCACAACCCCCAATTTGATGGACTAGATCACTACCTACTCATCTAACGTATCAGCCCGAATCGAATGAATGTATGTATGGATATATTATGTAGTAAATTTTTAAGGAAGTTCAGTTCAACAGACAACAAAGTTGAATTCTTATCAGATGCCTAGATCTAGCAGCTAATTCTAGCATTTCTATTACGGTTCCAAAGATAGAGGGTTGTGACGGACGGACAAATGTATATTATAGCGAAGGTAGTAGGGGAACGTGTTAGCTACGGAATCCTAAAACCAATTAATAAAAATAAAATTTTCCTTCACTAGCCGTTTTTGTGTTAAAAAGAGAAAAAAAAAATACAAATTCTTATATTAGTTTGGCTTTAAAGAAAGGAAATGGGAGAGGAGAGACTAAATGATCTGCATCAGTAAAATGCACAAAAAGCTATTCAAGCAAAGCGATATGAGAAAGAACTAAATAAAAGAAATGCACTTAATAGCTGTAATAAATTTCAAAATCTATATTGAAATTCTGTTTTTTTTTTTTGTTCCAGTTTTTAGTTTCATTCGAGTAACAAATTTTTGTCTAGCATATACTTTCTGTTCTTTTTGTTATCCTTACTGTGAAATATAAATTTTATTTTGCGTATTAATATAAGTCTCTCTTAAGGTTATTTTCTGGGTTTAAAAAATTTTTTTTGCCATCCAATGTCCGAAAAAGACTCTGTTGTGGAAGAAGAAATTATTTTTTTAATTTATAGAAATCACAAAGAGAATATTAAATAAATAAATGTAGTATGGCGTCGGTAAAAAAGAAAAATGAATTTGAATTTGAAATTTCTCGGTCAATTTTTTTTTTTATATTGGTACACTTCTGTTAGTTATATCGGGAAAATAGGGGCACCAGACGCTAGGGTTCCTAGAGCCTAAATCTGGAAGAAAAGGTCTGTGTGTTAAAACATACGGGTCCTCTTCGAGGCCCGACCAGTGCCCAAAGGACTGGTACTACGGAAATAGGTGGCCCCACAGAGAGCCTATGCTCTCTGTGACCGGTTATTGGTGAGGTCCCCTTCGGGGGTACACGTGGTGGTTGTGGTTTAAGATCGATTAATGTAGGTAAGGTGCAAGGTCGATCAAGTGTGCTGTTGCACTCTCAACAGACGGAGTTTGGATAGTCTCCAAACCCCTAAGCAAGAGGTTATAATGTGGATCTAGGCTTGCCTTGGAAAGGCTTGCCATATTATATAAATTGCTACTCATTGTGACTGTATCACACACAAAAAGCGATTGGTGGCAATCGTAAAGTGTTGTTATACTACACAATGGGGGCGCTAGTCTACGCTAAGTTTCACTCGGTGGTAAGACCACCGTGAGGTTAGGCCGAGTTGGCAGGTACTCACGTTAATCTTATTCCACCATGTCAACAAGTGAAGAAAACATCAAAACTGTGAAAAAAAGTTGCGTGAAAAATATTCGAATCACTATTAGGGGAGTCGAAGCGGATGTTTGCATATCAATCGCCTCATGTCATGCAATTTTCTGTAATGTTTTGGGCATGAAACGTGTGGCAGTAAAGTTTGTTCCAAAATTGCTAAGTTTGAGTAAAAGTAATGTTGTCGTTAGTATTGCTCAGAAGTTGTTCAATGACTTCAACGATGATCCAAGTATATATAGTTATGACGTGAAAACCAAGCCAATCGTTCGTACCGTTCTAATGGAAGCGACCAGATGAGGCTTTGCTCACTGTTTTCTCCGATTACATCATGAGTTCATGCCAACAGGTCGTAAGTTTAATAACGAACACTACAAGAAAGTTATGCAACGTTTGTGTGAAGCAATACGACCCAAACGGCCAGAATTGTGGAAAAAAACATCGAGTCTGCATCACGATAATGCACCAGCTCACAATGCTTGTGCGTGATGTTTTGGGCAAAAACAATTGCCTAATCATGTCTCAACCTTACGCTTTAATACCCAAAATATAAATTATTACAAAAATAATTATTACTACTTACTATACAGGGAAGCTCCATTTGCATCTTGTAACTGATTAAAAAAAACATGGCTTCACCATATCCTCTCTAAATTGAAAGCACAAATCATTGAAAAATGTTATAAATTAAACCGGTGACAGCTAAATGCCATTGATAATCACATCTTATGTAAATACAAATTTAAAGATTATTTAAAGAGAAATTATATTTTTTATACATTTGATTTTTCTTTGCTAAATAAACTTTTTTGTAGCAACTAAGAAGAAAGTTTAAAAAATACAAAGAATTTATTTTTCTTTAAAGTCCATTAGGAAACACATATTTACCTGAAAAAAGTTTTTTTGGTGGTTAAGAAAAAATGTTTTAAGCTGATTAGGATTTTTTCATCACAATTCCATTTGCAGCCTTTTCTTGTTCGTCATCTTTTGTCATGAAACATTTCAGAGTTATAAAGCGTATTCCAAAATTTTATGTCAATAAAAAAAATGTTTTTTTTTTCATTATTTTCTTTATTTTATTTTTGAATCATAGAGCAGATAGTACTATTTATGGAATAGAACATCAGGCAAACGGTCTTTACAGCTTTGTAACCGCATTCGTACTCATTTGTTTAAAATTTGTATGACAATTTTGTACTCTTAAATACTCGAGTGATTCAAAGACACCTGAAGAAAAGGCGAAGATACTTTCGTCGCCACATCATAAAAACCGCATCAACAGTAATACTTTGTTAATGCATTTATTTTCCGACAACCAAATATGGAGTTTTTGAACCTTAAATTATATTTTTAAATGTTGTCAAGCCATCAAGGAAAAAATTTGCTTAGCATGGGTTTGATCGAAAACGCTGTGTATGTATTTTGGTACACCCTTTATATAAACCTTGTTTGGCTATATTAAACACTAGCAGTGCCCGCCACTTCGTCAGCGTTGTGACAATATGCAGTTCGATTTTGCTGGGAAAGTAATTCACGCCATATTTTAAGACTTATTTTTATAGTTCTTCAGTTACGGTTTATGTATTTCCTTTATATAGAGGTACTCCTCCCTGGATAAAATTTATATAAAATTGTTAAATAATTGTAGAGTTGTGTAAATATTGTTTAAAATATCTCATTGACAAAAATAAAAGCTGCTGCCTAGTTTGCAGTACATACAAATCGATAAAATTGCGTACTCTCGCTACTTTTTATCTATTTTCTCTTGGAAATGAGATATTTTTCTGAGAAAAAAGGATCCTATATTTGAAGTACCTCCTCGCAATTTTTTTTACAATCCATCCAGTAGTTTTAACGTGATGCAAACACAGACAGACAGACGGAGAGACAGACAAGAATTGGTGACTTGTATTCCATTTCTATTACTGCCTGCACCAGCAACAAAATTTTTTTAAAAATATTTCATGCACAGAAATTGTCTTGTTACACTTTTGTTTTATGTACAAATTATCTTTTACAAAAAAAAAAGGTTAAAAAGGTATACAAAAAAATACTTTTAGTGTTGAAAGGACAGGACATATATTTGAAATGTTTTAAGTACAAACTTTTGTAACCACCGAAAAAATACAAGAGGTTTTTATTTACCAAAAGCAAATAAATCACATATTTATTTTTGGTTACTATTTATCCCATATTTATTTTTAATATAGCAGTTACTAAGCAACATTTTCAGTTTTATTAAACCCTTAACAAATAAGTAGATATAGACATTATGAAGGCACTTCAAAAAAAGGATATAAATTTTAGTTACTTTTAAAACAAATAAAACAAATAATCAGGAAAGTGTAGTGGAGCAAAATTGAACACACTGGTGACTTTAAAAGTCGTATTGTAGTGGGGAAAACCCACTTTTTTTTATTTGGCATTGCTATATGAAGAGTTTTAAATTAAAAAAAAATAACTCATGGTATATTCCAGTTCGAAACTTTTACATCATCACAAAAACAATTATTTAATTTATATCAAGTGGTGCAATAACTTATAAGAAGGCTGAAGCATTAGATATTTTAAACCAAATGCAATAACATAGCAACACCATTTATGTACAACATTTACAAAAATAAAAATAAGTTTTTAACCCATAAAAATACACTTATGCATATTAATGCCATTCATCCACCAGATTGTTTGAAACGAAACAAGCAACAATGAACCAGTTTTAGCTCAAAATGAGACTTTAATTTTTTAGATGACTTCTGGTTTTTGCAATGTTTTTTTATGGACTCAATCTATATATACAAGGCCTTCTTATAACCCTAGCAAGTAAAAACAATGAAAGCAAAATATCAATACTAAGAACAATAGAAAAAGTAGGAAAACAACATCCGATTGAAAATAAAATTAAACAATGACCAACCACAACAATATTAATAAGAATGGCGAATTTTTAAACAGAGTTAACACTTTATACATGACAACGATTCAAATACAATAATTCTATTCTTCGATTATTTTTTGATGAACAAATATACACTTCATAACCGCAATGAAAATCAGTCATATAGAAATCGATTGTGGAACAAAAACTGGACAAGGGAATTTCTCATATTACAAATAATGGCATCTTGATTTCAGACGAAGACAAAATTAACGAATTTGCACGATGCTGATGAAATCAGCATTGTAGACAAGATGATATAAGTAACCAAATGTTAAATAACCTTCCAGAAGTTGCTGTATGTTTGTAATTCTTGCTTGATTCATCAGTACTTTTCAAAAACATGGCGAAAACAAGCGAAGTGGTTAGCAAGGTGGCAACATAAATTTCCCTGATATGTATTAATTTCTTTTTATAATAATGCATATCACAGCGCCCACCTTCGCCGGTATTACCATATAGCACAAAATCGCCGGCGAAGTAAAACAATCAAAAATTGGCTATGTTAGTTTCAAACTAATTCGCCTAAACAACACCAAAAGCGCTGCAATACTGTTCTATAAATAATCATAATGTGCAATTGCAGTGTTGCCATAAGTGAAGCTTTACTATCACACTAACCACCTGTCTTATCTATTACTATCCCTCTCCAAAGAAATTATCACAGTTAATATAGGCATTAAATGGGTGTTACATTTCTTTAAAAAAAAAGTCGGAAAAAGTACCCAAATATATCAGACTAGAGTAATCTAGGAAATTTTGTTAAGCAGATTATAAGTAAGAAGGTATTATTAGTTTTAAATAATAACCACATTTTAGCTGACGAACATTTTGGTTTTAGGCGATCACACTCGACTATTCACCAGGTCAAAAGTATTTGTAATGACGTTAAAAAAGGTTCGGTCCAAAGGCCAATCTACAGCAATTGTTTTACTGGACTTTGAAAAAGTCTCTGACTCTGTGTGGCATAACGGCCTTGTAAAGATTTTTAAAAGCTTTTTCCCACAGACACACAAAAATATCTATCAATATCTTTGTGTGTCTATGGGAAATTGTTTTTCTGTCCAATCTTGGTCCAATTTTTTTACGACATTTATAATGCTGGCATGTCTCCAACACCATTTGCTATATGCAATGTTAAAATTTCAAGCTAGGAGCTAGAAGTACGTCAACTGCTGGAAACTTTATTATTTATTGCTTATTCTGCTATTCGTTGTCAACTAAATATTTTTTACACGAATATAAAAAGAATGAAAAATGTTAATAATTTCTTTCATTTTTTTTTTTTTTTCAAATATAACAAGCGTTTTAAAACCATTTTAGGTTAAGAATATGAAAATTAAATATATTAAAGAGTTCGCTACGTAAATTCATTTGTTTATATTTCGTTAATTACATTTTTTCTACCACTTGAGTTTAGGTTTCTGAAATTCATTTCCTATGCAACAACAGTTTCATTTCATTTCTTTTCTTTTTGTCTTTATTTATTATGTTTTCTTTACATTCTAAGAAAAAAGAATATAATAATAAAATAAAACTGTCTATGCACAACCACAGTTGTTACACAAATATTCTCTTAATAAAAGAAATTGTACACACAGTCGTTGAAGAAATAAATTTTTAAGCGGATGTGCACATTTTTTCCGTTTGTGTGCAATAAAACTGGGTCAGCAACAAGCGTGTTTTTGTTAGAGTCAAGATAGGAAATATAGTATTATGTACAATGCTATACTTGTACCACACAAAAATGCATTTAATGGAAAAAAAAAATCCTTAAATGGCAGTTTGGAAAAAATGTTAAAATTTTCTTTTTTCTTAAGAAAGAGAAAAAAAAGAGTAAAAGAAGGTTACCGTATAAAGGCGAATTGGTAGAGGTTGGGCTCTTGGGCAACCTGCAAACATTTAATACAACTTGCCTTTAAAAGGTTCAAGTAAATTAAAATTATTTTTCTTATAAAGTTGACTACTAAGCTTGTTTATGTGGTTGTTTTGCGAGGGCAAATTTTTAATGTATAAAAGGGGTCAGTGTTTAAAGTATTAATAACTTTAGGGTGATGTTGCAGACAAACGGCTAACTACTGCGAGCTCTTTTATTAAAGAGAATCAGTATATTATTTAAGTCGCAGATAAAACAATTATCGAATTGAATTAAAACGCTAGTGATATTGCTAAGTAATTGGCTAAAATATACGACATTTACGTGTAACGTGGACTATAGCTCCTTTCCGTGATACTGGTAATATCAAAGAAAGCGATTAATATACATATTTTGATATTTGAAAAATATAAACGTTACAAATTATAGCGTTTTTAGCCGGTTATTAAAAATTACGGTTATTAAAAATTATCTTTTACACTTTAGGAGATATTTGACATTGTGGAATGGAACCCCTTCCAATTTTTTGTTATTTTATTTTATTTCAGATTAGAATACCAACAGATTTTTTACTACTTTCTGTTAAAAAAAACGTATGAGCTTTTCTAATTGTATAAAATATTATGAAAAATATAACACGTGTTTATGTCGTAAATATAAGGAATTGTAAATATATACATATAAAAAATAGTAACTTATTTCCATCTGTCTATCTGTCTGTCTGCTTTACATTTGTCTTCGCATCAGGTAAAAACTACTGGATGGATTTTAACAAAATTTTATTAGGAGGTACTTCAGTAGCCTGATCCCAATATAGGATACCTTTTTTCCTCACAAATGTCTTATTTCTAAGAGAAAGTGGTGAAAAAAGTAAGAGTCTCTCAATTGGTGTGGAATGCTTTGAAACCAAAATTGAGCAAAATAGTGTCAGGACGCCCATGGCGTGGCGGGCCCTGCTAGTAAGAAATAAATTAAAGTTTTATGTAGCTAACAGAACCAATAAATTAATACCTTCAGATTGTCTCTCATCGGCTCGATTTTAATGGATATGCAAAATTTTTAAAGTGATTCTAGAGATTAAAAAATGTTTTTTTTTTATTTTGATAAAACCATAACTTATTTACACTTTTTCCTCCCGAAAGTATTTTGCCTTAAATATTCCAATCTTTCTTTTCAGCGAAAAAATGTTCACATCGTCTTCGTTACATTTTTCCAATTATTACAAATATTTTTTTCTCAAATATTTCTTGTTGCAAAAATTTTAATGGAATTCTTTCCCATTTTTTTTTTGTTTGCAAAAAAATTCGTTGTTGTAAAGATTTTTGTTATGTGTGTAGCTGGTTGGCTAGTTGGTTGAATAGCTTTTGTTGCTCCGTAATAAAGTTTGTTTCTTAATTTAAGCAATTTCTTTGGAATATTTCTGTTTCACTATTTATCATTCCTAAAGCAAGTCCATAGAGCAACAAATTTTATGCTGTGCTATTTATATAAACCACAAAGCAATCGCAACAACTAGTACAACTGCAACTACCACTATAACTAGTGCCACTATCTCACTATGGTATTTTGTGGAAAATAAAGTCTTACTGACTTAAATGTGTAAGGGAATATTTTTATTAGTTTTATTTTGTTTGAAAAAATAATTTATATTTAAATACCGTGGGATTTATGTTATAACATAGCGGTTTTAGTATATTTTAGCAATTTTCAGCCTCATTACGGTCATCGAAGTCGTAGGTAGATTTAAACATTTTTGTAATTGATTAAAGATAAAATACCGAAGTCGACAAACGTCATAATAACGATTAGGTATAGTATCACGTACACATTTTTTTATGCGCATGGCTAATATTTTCACCTAAACAAGGCGACCACGCTAACTTATTTCTAAATAACTCTTTAACGGATTGTTAGATTTTAATAATTGAAACATCAAAAATGAGGGATAAAATTACCTTTAAGTTAATTTTTTTACATATTTTTTTGTTGTTTTCAACTGTTTCGGATTTATTCAGAAATTGGTGGCGAAAAAAAAATATTTTTAATGAAAAAACAATTCTTTTTTTGTTTTCAAAAACTCCTAAAAAATTGACTGGATTTGTTCCGCCAGTAAATAAAATACCATTTTAAACGCGGCTTGAAAATGATGTCTTTACATCGAAAGCGCTCGCCAAACGTACCAAAACAACAGCCAGTGACGACGGTCTTCACCGAAAGTTATGACAACAGTACTCCTAAAAAACTTTAAATGTCCTTAGTCGGAAAGCTAGCTATACTAGGAATCAAATAAGCAAATAATGATGAAAATCGATGCACAAATGTTGATTTTATTCACAACTAGCTATCCCCGGTGCGCTTCGGTACACCCATCCACAAAAAATACAATAAAAACACTTGGAAACACGCGAAAAAGCACGCGTCAAAAATGTTCCCATCAAACCTGTCTTTTGATAGACTATACGTATTAACACGATAACAATTTTTCACTATGCATAGGAGGTATCACGCCCTCCATTCAAATTCAGTCTGTGTTTTTTCTACACAATGTATCTTATTAAGGGGGTTACTGATGCAAAATTCCAAAGACCTACTTATTGCAGTTCTCTAGAACAGGATAATAATTGTTTACTTTGTATGGGGGGTACCACGCTCACTGTCGCATTTCACCCTATGTTTTTTATAGTATATACGTGGGTATAGAGTTCACTTGTACCCAATTTAAAGACCATACCTCTTATAGTTCTCTATATACTCAATAATAATTTTTC
This sequence comes from Phasia obesa, assembly GCA_949628195.1. Taxonomy (NCBI): domain Eukaryota; kingdom Metazoa; phylum Arthropoda; class Insecta; order Diptera; family Tachinidae; genus Phasia; species Phasia obesa. Next base: position 121,237,053 of record OX451218.1, read on the forward strand.
ACTTTGTATGGGAGGTACCACGCCCACTGTCCCAATTCATTTTGTATTTTGGCCAGGAACACGATAATAATTTTTCACTTTGTATGCGGGGTACCACGCCCACTATTTAAATTCAGTCTGAGTTTAGCTAAACTATGTACGTTAATATTGCGGTTATTTCTGCAAAATTCCAAGGCGCTAACTAGTGTAGTTCTCTAGATGCAGGATAATAATTTTTCACTTTGTATGGGAGGTACCACTCCCGCTATTCCAATCCAGTCCATCTCTCTCCAAACTATGTACGTTAATATAGAGGTTACGGGTGCGAAATTTCAGGACGCTACCTATTACTGTTACCAAGATATACGATGATAAATATTTACTTTGTATGGGAGATGCCCACGTCGAATATCTAATAATAAACTGTGAAAATTTCAGAAAGATCGGATCGTTGGTGTAGGCAGCTATAGCTTTCCGATAAACAAACATACAAACAAACATATTTTGTGCTTTATATATATTAAATAGATTAAATGAGGTACCTACTTTTTTTTCGACCAGCACTCAGGGGATGACCCCCACTCATGCAATGCATTGTGCCAGAACTAGGATATTAGGTTATGGGAAGGTGGAAAGTAACAGGAAAGACCTCTGGTGGGAGTTTATTCCACATACGAAAAGTTCAGCTAAAAACCGAATTTTCACTAGCCATTCCACCACAAATGGATACGCTCTAAAGAAAAAGCTTATTAAACGTAATAAATTAGTCAAGTGCGAGTTAGACTCACCCACGTAGGGTTCCGTACTTTGTTTAGTACAACTTTAAAAGTTAAAGTTGTTATTTTTTTCATGTTTTATGAAGCACCCTTTAATTTTAAAATTAAAGTCATAATTGCATCACTGTTGGAACACCCTTTAAATTTTAGTAATTTTTGTTATAGCGGCCATAGTAATACACTATCTATAAAAATATACATGCGCCTACCTATTGCGGTTCAAAAAATATGGTAACATACGTGAAAAACATGTCACTGATGGAACACCCTTTAGATATTAGTAATTGTTACAGCGGCCGAAATACAACATCTACTGTAAACATTTAAAGAGTCTACCTATTATGGTTCAAAAAATAAGGCTATTTACGTACAAATCATGTCTCTGTCTGAACACCCTTTAATTTTGTTATTTTTTATGGGGGCCATGGCAATTCTCTTTCTATGGATAATTGAAGAGTCTACCTATGACTATTAAAAAAATAAGTTACTATACGTGAAAAACATGTCACTGTCAGAACACCCTTTAATTTTTTGTAATTGTCATAACGGCCATTACAACACATCTTCTATACAAATTGGAAGAGTCTACTTATTACGGTTCAAAAAATATGTCGTTTTACATGCAAAAGACGTCACTGTCGGAAAACCCTTTAAATTTTTATTGTTTTCATAGGGGTCATAGTAATACACCATTTGTGAAAATTTCAAGAGACTATCTATTATGGTTAAAAAACTAGTCAATGTTTATGCAAATCATGTCACTGTCGGCACACCCTTTAATTTTTACTATTTGCTATAGTGGCCATAGTAATACACCTCCTGTAAAAACTTCAAGAGTCTACCTGTTATCGTTCAAAACTTAGGCCATATACATACATGCAAATCACGTCACTATCGGAATACCCTTTAATTTTATGTTTAATATTGTATATTGGCTTATAACGCGAATGTCTGCAAATTTTGAGTGGTTACCTCCTATACCTCAAAAAATAAAGACATAAAGGCAAATAACACTTCACTGTAGGAACACCCTATAAGTTTTAGTGTTTGTTGCTATAGTGGCTACAGTTACACTTCTTTTGTGAAAATTTCAAGAGTCTACCTATTATGGTTCAAAACTTAGGCCTTATACATGCAAATCACATCACTATCGGAACACCCTTTGATTTTTAGGTTTATTTTTTTAGACTTGTTTATAAAGTGAACTAAGTTTTAATGACTGTTTGTGAATTTTTAGTGTATGCCTCCTACAGTGCAAGAAATAAACACATATTCGTGAAAAGCACCTCTCTATCGGCACACCCTATAAGTTTTAATATTTGTCGCTATAGCGGCCACAGTTATACACCTTCAGTGAAAATTTCAATGGTCTACCTATTATGGATCAAAACTTAGGCCTTATACATGCAAATCACACCACTATCGGAACACCCTTTAATTTTCATTTTTATTTTTTTATAGTTGTTTATATAGTGAACTAAGTTCTAATTACTATTCGTAAATTTCAAGTGTATCCCACCTACAGTTCACGAAATAGGCACATATTCGTGAATAACACCTCTCTATCGGAACACCCTATAAGTTTTAGTATTTGTTGCTATAGCGGCAACAGCTGTAATTCATCTGTGAAAATTTCAAGAGTCTGCCTATTACGGTTCCAGAGATAAAAGGCGCTGACAGACGGACAGACATTGTAGCGACAACAATAGGGTTACGTTTTTACACTTTGTGTAGGGAACCCTAAAAATTTTAGTAAAAATAAAACATGAGTATTTTATTTAAATAAGAATATCTCGAAAACTGGACGTGATAGAAAAAATCTGTGAACAGATTTAGATTAAGCACACAAAAGTTAATTAAAATCGTATAACAAAGTTCTTGCTCCCGACTATTTTTTTTTTTTGCCGACCATTGTTATCACAATAACTACATATCTAATATTTTAATATTTTTATTTTATTTAAAAAAGAATATAGCGAAAACTAAACGGGATAGAAAACATCTGTAAACAGATTTGGATGAAGCACATTAAAGTCAATTAAAATCATATAACAAGGTTCAAGCTCCCGACTTTTTTTTGCCGACCAGTGTTATTGTTATCAATCAAAAAATCGTGTGATAGTTTTGAAATTAACATTTTTTTATCTATATACATATAATAAAACAGTATCTCATTTCTTGTCTTCCTGTCGCTCTGTCTACGTTCGCATCCCGTAAAAACTACTGGAAGAGAAAGTGGAGCAAAAGCAGTGAAAGTACGCCGATTTTTATTACCGATTGAAATGTACTGCATACTTTAAGGCAACTTTTGTTTTTGAAAACGGTTTATTTTAAACACGGTTGCGCAACAGATGCCGCTGCACACAACATGTGTGGGCACAGTTAGTGTTCATTAAAAAGTTATAAGTTATAAATTAAGAAATGTCGAATTGTATAGCTTGCATAGTTTAAGATGTGTTTCATATATTACATTTATGTAAGTATAACTTCTACAAATATAACAAAAGCAATTGTTTTCTTCTTTGCATTGCTGTTTCGCAGATTTTATATTTTTTGCAACAAAACCAAAAGTTTATAAAACATCTCATAGTCGATATGAAAGCTCAGATCCGCAAACATGCAAGAATTTCAAGACTGTAATTTAAATTTTCCAACAAATCCCAGAATTAAAAATTACTTTGAGCTTCGAAATTGTAATAAGTTTTTTAGCTTAAAAGAAAAATTTTTATTTTAACTTTTTAACAGTTTTCTCACACTGTACTCTAACTAACCTCTGTTTTATTTTTTTTTTGTTTCTGTTTCACAATCTCTTGTAGGTTGGCGAAAGTATTAAAGGAAAACTTTATCATAATTTTGTCGTTTATGTAACTTAAGTAGAGAAAATAAAAGTAAATATAAACTTAGTATTTTGTAGTGAACCTTTTTTAACAAATTAAGTTGAAATATTATAGAAATATTATGAACTAAGTTATTTAAAAGCTCGCGTCTTTGTTCTTTTACTATTCTTTAAGTTTATATATTTTGCATGACTGATGTAAAACTACAAATTTAAAAAAGGTTTTATTAACAGTTTTTCTTACTTACTGGAGTTTAATATTATTTATAAGGAAATCTACCGTACCGGATCGCTTATATCCTTATACCTTAATATAAATCTAAACGAACATATAATAACACTGTAACAGTACCATTTCCATACATGAAATATTTTTTGAAAATTCTGTTGTCAGATAGTATTCGGAATGGAATACAAAACAGCAATTTTTAGAATTTTTGTCTAACTGTGTTCGCATCACGTAAACATTATTAGACGCATTTAAAAAAAATTTGTGAGGAACTACCACAGTATCTTATACCTTAGTTCAAATAGAGGATAATTTTTTCTCTAGCTAAAAAAATAATAAATCGTTGGTGTCAAATTAGCAACAAATTGGATGCTTTGTGAAAATAATGTTTTGATAATAAACGTTAAAATTTTTATAAGAGAAATTATTGCTCTTATCTTTGCATCAACCGATTTATCAGTCTACATGGCTGTTAACTATCTCAACACATTAACTGATTTTTATTCTATTTTTTTTTTTAACAAAATTTATTTTGTTTCTTGTTTGGTTTTCGTTCTTCCTTTTTATACCCTTCACCGTTATGTTATTCCTATGTAATTTCTACAATATTAATTTCCGAACCCCAGAAAATATATATTTTCAGGATCCTTATAAATAGAGGAGTTGCTTTAGCGATGTCCCTCTGTGTCCGTCTCTGTTCGGGTTGAAGTCAACAAGTACACCAATATGCCAGGAATAGTGTCGAAAATTTCACTAATGAAATTCAGCAACATTAGATTACTTCAATCAAAGCCTACCTATATTTTTCTGGCATTTTTTTAGGTTGTTTTTATTTTTTTTTCGGTTGTAATGATTCTCTTTTGCTTGTTTTTGTTGAATAAATAAAAGATCGGAACCAGCAGATCGAGTAGATGGATTGCACCCAGATATCGGGGGATCAATAACCCTCTGCGGGGGATGATTTTTGTTTATTTAAGGTTGGTGGGGTTTTTCGGCTTTGATTTGTATTAACGACCTTTATAGGAAACAATGCACGTACATGAAGCCAATGGACCCACAGGGTGCCCACTGGTAACCAGTGGCAATTAAAAGTCACATTGGGGCGGGGGGTGGTCAATATGAGGAAATTTTTTTAAGGATTTTTTTTGATTTAGTCTTACCATTCTAACTCAACATAGATTGCAGGAAGGTACTAATTAAAAAAATTTAATAAAATTAAAAAAAAAATTCAATAAAATTTAAAAAAATTTAAATTTATTTATTTACAAAAAAATTTACAAAACATTTTCAAAAAAGATATTTTTAAAAAATATTCCAAAAAAATTTTTGCAAAAATTTTAACAAACAATTTTTGAAATATTAAAAATATTTCTATTCAAATGAAAATCAATAGTCTAACATAACATATTTTTAATATTAAGGACATATGTACAAGGTAAGATAAAAAATAGCCGTTATTTTCAATTTTCGTGAGGTCTCGTATGTTCGATTTTCGATAGGGTTTGGGATTTCCCGGACTTTTTCACTTCTTGGGAAACGGAAAAAAATATTCGCATCCCGGGAATTCTCCGTATTAACAGTTTATAAAATTTAAAAACAATTCTGGTGACAAAAATTCACCACATTCTTAAATATCGCAAACGTTTGATCATCCCTTCGTTATTTTTTTTCTTTTTAACCATAGTATTAGAAAGAGTCGAATTAATAGCCAAAGGCTGCTCGCTGAGGGTCTGAATAATAACATATGTATGCTATTGAAAAATGTGTGCCCCTGTGGCTCAAGGCCTCTATTGCAACTTTACTAGGATTTAAATGGCCACTAATTTTTTTCAAAATCTGAATATATTCTTGAACCCACAACTCTGCGTAATTGAAATCTATCAGACTTTTTTTAATTGCGTTCTTCTATTTTAGAAACGATTGAATCGTTTCAACCATACTTACATATCTTGTTTTTAAATCATGAATTAAACTCGACCATATACTAATTTCTTATATTTCTCGAGACAAGCTGTTTTTAGAAGACTTTTTTTACAATTTGTCTTGCACGATCCATAACATATTTGTAAGTTTCTAAAAATATTACAATTTTAAAAATGCTTGTTTTTTATTCAGCACAATAACGATCAAATATTTGTGTGATAGCAAAAGAAATGCCTATTTAAAAATAAGAACCACTGAATTTTCTTTAAAGTGCTCATTTTAAATTTATTCCCATTTCCCGGGAAATTAGCAAACATTTTCGCGGGAAATTATTTATAGCTTTTCCCGCCCGGGAATTCCCGTTTCCCGAAACCTAATTGGTACACATGTCTGTTATTTATGTTGTTATATATCAGCCATTTTGGATTGTCAGTTTGTCTTTGACAGATAAAAAGGTTAGTCGTGTTTTGATGTGCTCTTCGATTTTGCAAAGCTACGTGGCTACACGACCACCCTTATGGCTGTAGCCATCTAAGGCTAATTTATATTTTTGTACGCGACAATTTTATTTTATTCAACCAAAGAAAATGTCACAAAATTATAAATTACGAATTCATATACAAACAAAAAGTTTATTATTTTTTTGAAAAAAGTTATTTAATTTTATAAAAGCAAAATAGGTAATTTTACAACAATGGCAGAGTTTAAGATATAGCTGTCTTGTTCAATATCATTAAGTAGCTGACTACACGGCGACAATTGTAGCCAACGGCATTTGTTTTCATTTAGCTGCGTAGCCACTGTCTTCTATTTCTCTAAAGCATGAATAATGAGTTTTTTCTTATACGACATATTTTAATTTAGTATGTGAAGAGTCAACAAAATGGATAGTGCTGTACATGTCTGTTGAAATAAAGTCACCGTGGTGAAGGGTATAGGGGATTCGGCACGGCCGAATATAGCACTCAAAGTTGTCAAATGCACCAAATCAGTTCTACTATTATCTATACATATAATAAAATAGTAACTCATATACGTCTGCCTGTCTCCGCTTTTTTTACGTTCGCATCACGTAAAAACGATTGGATGGATTTTAACAAAATTTTGTGAGGAGATACCTAAGTATCCTCGTCCCAATATAGGATAATTTTCTTTTAAATATCTTAGAAAGTGGAGAAAAAGCAGTGAAAGTACGCAGTTGAACTAACCGGATATGAATACTTTACTTTTTGTAAAGTAAAAATATACTTGAGCTGATACGTAGCACACCTTAAGGCGATAATAAAAACTCCGGTATAACCACATAGCAATAAATCTCCGGCGAAGTAAAATAATTATAAATTGGCTATGCTATCTTCAAACTAATTCGCCTAAAGAACACCAGAAACGCTTGCGAAGCTTTACTATCGCACTCACAATCTGTCTTATCTACTACTATCCCTTTGAAGGACGCTGACGAAGTGCGGGCACAGCTAGTTTATAATATAAACGATTTTGTATACTTTTGAAGAAAGTCACTACAGAAGTGAAACATTTCTGATCTGGCATTACTGCAATTTTTTTAATACGTAAGAAACCAAATTAACAGACGAAGGTGTATTTGGAAAGTCTTTCGAAATAGAAAAATCGAAGCTGATTCGAATTCTAGTGACTTGCTATCGTTCTCAAAGTTTTTCTTTCGTTGTTGGGGAATAGGCAATTACATAATTCTCTTAATGCAATATTTTTCTTATTTGCTAAGACACCAATCATTTGGCATTAATTTAATTTAGAACTTAATTCTAAAACTGTCGGTTTTTCTATACATGTATTTTACATACATATTTGGAAGTATCCATCAAAAACATTTCTCAAATAGCTTAATGAATCCAACAGTTCAAATAAATCTATTAAAAATTCTTTAACAAAAATCCAAATCATAAAAAATGTGTGACAGTGTTTCTCCATGAATGAATGGATGGTTTTCAAATCAATCGATTATAATTTAAATAATGAAAATTTCATTAAAACTAGTTGCCATGACTCACAGTTAGAAGCAAAACGACATTTTTTTTATTATTTTTATTGGAAATAACATTTATATGGAAGTTTATATTTTATGCGATATGCATTAAAACTTTATTGCTGTTATTGAATTCAATGCTGTTTTATTATATTTTTCTCTACGCTCTAGTAGCATGATTATGAAAGATACTAAAAAATTCTTATGTTCGTTTGGGTGGAAGGGTAAATAACGAATAAAAACTCGTACATTGACATACAAATATGTACATATTTTTACATAAATGTATTGAGTTTTGCAAAGTTTTTATTGTCTAATGTTATTTCGACCACGGTCAGCTGAACAATTTTTATTGTATTTCCGTTTTTCTATTTTTTTCTTTTATTGTTATTCTTGAGCATTGAAAAAATGCAAATAAAAATAACTTTTTTACCACTAGTGACTTAAGAAGGAAAACTTCTTAAGCTGGGCTATTGTTGGTGGAAAAAAGTAATGAAATTTTATTTTTATTTTTTTTTTTTTTGGGAAACAAAAACTAAGCAAGATATATTTTGAAACTTAAACAAAAACTTATTTTTCACATAATAAAAACAAATAAAAAAATTTACTTAATAAAATGAAAGTTTTTACAAAAAAGCTAAAAACTAACTCTGCTAGTTTTCTCGCATTCATAATGAGTAAATTATTATTTGAACATGTAAAGTTTTCGTTTTTGAAATTATCTTTATCGATCGATTACGGTCCAATTCTAATTTTTACAAGGCAACACATATGCATTCAGTATTATGTTTTTCAGGAATGAAATGGTGTAATTCTGAGATGGTTTTTGACTATAGCGGCTGTGAAAGCTGATATATTATTGGAGTTAAAATAATTCTATTAATTTTTAAAGTCATTATACGCCTTGAGTAACTTCGCTCAAACCGGAGGTTTTTTCTTATTACTATGATACCTGTGATAGCCAGGAAAAGATCATATAAAGGTAGACTCCTAAAGGCCAATAAATCTGTCAATGCTATTTAAGAAAATATTTATTACTTTTTAATTAATTACTAAGCTGAACCCAATTGTGAGCGAAAAAGGATGTATACCGAACCACCAATTCGGTTTTAGAAAACAGCAAAGGACTATTGAACAAGTGCACAGATTAGGAAATGTAGTAAAAATTGCTTTCGAGGAAAGAAAATACTATTCTGCCCTTTTCATACACGTTTCTCAAGCGTTCGATAAAGTATGGCGTGAAGGCCTAGTTTACAAGTTAAAGCAAAACCTGCCCAAAAATTTATATAAATTTTTAAAAAGTTACTGAACTGGTAAGTTTATAATTAAAGAATAAGATTTTTAAGCTCGCCTCAACCAATTAATGCTGGAGTTCCCCAAAGTAGTATTTTGGGACCCGTTTCATATAGACAGTATACGTATGCCAAGTAGAAATCGAGTCTACACATCAATATATGCTGATGACAGTGCTTTTCTAAGCACTCATGAAAGCCCCCAAGTAGCATCCCAATACTTACAAGACCACTTCTTTAATGGGTCCCTTAACGACACCCTTCCGTCCCAGTTCTCTATGATTAAAGGCAACCAAAATGTAATTTACGGATTCAATGGATTTGTTCTGTCTGTATTTATTGACCATAGAGATATATTCATAATATCTCTGTTTATTAAGTAAACGTATAATAATTTTATTTTAATAAATAAGCTTTTTGTAACAGAAACTTAAGCAAAATGTGGTCAGCTTTTATGGACTTAATTAAAAGATTGAACCGCAAAAAATGTGATTTTGTAACAGTTATTTTGAAACTGATGTCTTTAAGTATCCTATGATGTAACGCTATTGTATACATAACATATCGCACCCTAAATACAAAAGTGTCACAACTCAAAATTTTCCAAAACTGTCTTAATTTCCATAAATTAATTCAGAGTAAATATCTCTAACTACTGCAAAAATTTCTTTCACGTCACTATCTTCTTTAATTGGAAAAACACAGTTATACCTATTTTTATGTTAAGTGTGTTACTTCTGCACATAAACAGTTTTTGTCTCTCCTGAAAATTTTAGTATTTTGAGTTGTGACCCTTTTGTATTTAGGGTGCGATATGTACATACTAGTATTGACTTAATTTCATGCCAAATAAGTTTTTTTTTATCTTTATTACATTTATTCATTTTAAATACAGCTTAGTTGTAATTTGGAAAAAAGAACACATAAAATAATAAATTCAACGGAGGATGAATTATTGTGAAAAACTAGTTAATTGTGCTTTTTGTAACTCATCTTAATCGTTGTTGTCAATTCTTTGAATAAAAATTGATTTTTTTGTATTTTATTTTTTGAAAATATATAATATTCTCTCAACGAATTTAATTAAATAAATGACATAATATTGCATAATAAATTTGGAAAAATATATTAAAATTTTGCAAAAATCTAACTATAATAAATACCTTTTGATTGACATGATATGAGTTAGGCCTTACCATCTGAAATATTTCAATTAACAAAAAAAAAATACCGTTTATTTTTTTTGGCAACACAAAAAAAAAATAAATCAAAATTCTATAAATATTTTAAACGCCAAATTTATTGGGAAAATGTCGTTGCTTTTATTAAAATATCAATATCTCTTTAAACTGCTATGCTATTTTAATTATTCATTGATTGCCGAAAAATGTTTTGTTGGATTCCTGGAAACATTGTGTAAATTCAATTATACCGTCAACAACTAATTTGCATAAAGAATTTTTATCAGCTTAAATCAATTGAACGCGAGAAGGTATGACATCAAAAATAGCATATCCAAAAGGATATGGAATTCGTACATTTCACTGGAATTTATGCTTCTAATTAATATTAAATCCAACTAAAAATATATTTCTGTAAAACAGTTGTTTTTATCAATAAAGAAAATGTGTGTTAACTAAATATTTAATTTTTTAATATATCTCTTTATTAGGAATAATAAAAACTAAAATTTAAGCAGTAAAATATATGAATAAATCCTGTTTCACACTATACTACTGACTATCAAAAGCTTGTTATGAAAATGTCAATTAATATGGAAGGAAATTTTCCATCTAATTAATTTTTGATTTTATCGGGGTTTTATTTTTAGAAATGTAAAAGAAGAAATTAATAAAGCAGCTAGAACGAAGAAACAAGCCGACTGTCTCGAAGCCGATGATATATGTACATACATTCATAGGCTATAATCACTTTTGAGCAAAAGCAAGATCGCTGACGAAGTGACGGCCACAGCTAGTCTAAAATAAAAGAATAAAAGGGAGGAATATGTAAGCATAAATCCTAAAAAACATAAATTATACACGTCCTCGTTGTTATAGTTATTTAAAATATAAAGTCATAAAATCAATGTCATGTCTTCTATGGGAAATCTCTTTTGTTTTTAATTATTGAAAATTATGATTTCATCGAACACAATCTTCAACACCTTGAATAAATTTTAACTGTCTGTCTGTCCATTCCCATTAAAATATAAGTCCATATAAGAAGAAATTACATATTCTATGAGGACACCCTATAAATGATTTTTTAACTTGTTGCTCTAGCGGACATATATGTAAATTTATAGTCTGCTTGTGATGGTACAAAAGACAACCTGACATAAATCAAAATTAGCGTCTATATGCTCTTCACTCCGTGTAAAGCTTTTTATTATTTTTTGTTACAGTACGTTTGCTGTAAAAGTTTCACGTGCTAACCTTTTTTTTTTTTTTTTTAAAGAGAAGTAAAAGTACCACTCAGGCAGTTAATGCATATATTAACTGTGGTATTTCCTTTGGAAAGGGATAGTAGTAGATAAGACAGATGGTTAGTGTAATAGTAAAGTTTCGATTCTGGCAACACTGCAATTGCACGTTATGATTGTTTTTAGAACAGTATTGCAGCGCCTCTGGTGTTATTTAGACGAATTATTTTGAAGCTAGCATAGCCAATTTATAATTATTTTACATCGCCGGAGATTTAGTGCTATGTGGTAATACCGGCGGAGGAGCTGTGATATGCATTGTTATAAAGAAAAATTAATACTTATCAGAAAAATTCATGTTGCCATGGCTGAGTATTGAACTCGTGACCATTGCTTAGTAGTCAACGTGCTAACCACTTAATCTACAGCACCCTTACGATTCAAGAGATAGATATTCATTAGTAGAGTTAAGTTTTTGTCCTTTGGGTACGGAACATAAAAAATCATCATGTCGGTATAAGAATATTCAAAACCGAAATACAATTTCAGTCTTTAAAATAAAAATAAAAACGGTTTTAATTTCTTTTCAATTAATGTCAAAAATAGCTTTTACAAAATTCAAAATTCAGCTATAAATTAATAGACATAATACATAAGCTGTTGTTTAATATACTTATTTACAACTAGCTGTGTGTGCGTCCTGAAAATATTTTGTTCGATTTTGCATTGAAAGTAATCTACACCAAATTTTAAGACTCTTAGGCCCATTATTATAACTTGCCTTTAGCTAAAGTTAGGATTTTTTTGGAGCGATATGTAGATTTTCGTTAAAGTATTTTTTAAATTTTGTCATTATGTATTTTAAAACATCGCCATCTGTTACGAAACCGTGTTGAAAATATGCCATTTTTAATCCGGAAATTGCAGTACTCTTAAACCGGAAATTGCGTATTTTTACGTTTTTTCTACACTTTCTCTTGGAAATGTGATATGTGAAAAAGAGTATACTATATTGGAATCAGGATGCTAAGGTACCCCCTCAAAAAATTTTGTTAATATTCATCCAGTAGTTTTTACGTGATGCGAACACAAATGAAAAGCAGACAGACAGACAGACGAAAATGAGTTACTATTTTATATACAGATAAGTAATTCAAAAATGTTGAAAATAAGATTGTTTGCTCAACATCCACTTATAGAGTTTTCTTAAAACTAAGCATATATATTGTTACGTAAGAAGAATTTATTCATTATAGGCTCTGAACCACAATACTCTCGAACAACAACAACATTAATGGTTTGTTTTCTTACAATGATGAAAGAAAGAAACAAACAATAAAGAGTAACGCCTTAAACTAACATTCGCATATACAGACACACATTAAATAAACACTCATCAGTTAAATACACAGCCACATACATAAATACAAGCAAAAACAAATAAACAGCCACACATACAGAAATAAACGGCCACACATACAGGTATAAAGAAATAAACAACCACACAAACAGGTATAAAGAAATAAACAACCACACAAACAGAAAACAAGAGCAATAACAATCGAACCTGCCAGATCTGTCTGGAATAGAACATTCTGGTGCTTTTAAATCACCTATATAAGTGAATCGTGCTGGCGACTAGTATGGCAGTATTAATTTAAAAGTCAAAGAGTTAGATTGTCGAATTTTAAGAGTGTTTAACAGTTTGCTGTATTTTTTAACAGTGGTATTAATAAATAAAGTGACTTACAGTAAAAGTAATAACAGAGTATATTTATTTTGCAATTAAAACAACCCAAGGTAAAGTAAAAACGTAACAATATTATATAAAAATTATTTTTAATTGTACTTTATTTGTAAACTACTACTTCGTGTTCTTAAGAGACGGCAGGCTTTGCCTAGCTTATTTGAAGAAAAGGAATTATTAGTTTTTTTTATTTTAACAAACAATTTTGGAATCGAATTTATATTTTTATACGTTTAATCGCTAATTATAAGGGACCAGAAATATTTCATTAATTTGCAATAAATCCATTATATACCCAATTCTGTTTTTACACGGTCTTTTTTTACACGCTTTTGATTTAACACGGTTTGAAAATAAAAAAAAATATTTTTTACACGATTTTATTCAATTTAGCATGATTCAAAATCATTTGGGCTTAGATTTTATTTGTAAAATTTAAGTTTTGCGAATTATTTTCCTATCAAAAATTTAGAGAAATTCCCTTTTTGTGCATACATATTTTTAATTGTTAGAGCAATTGAAATGTGTTAATATTTTCTGAACTGTCAATGCATCTCTAATAGAAGACGACGAAAACTATCATTAAAAAACTACAACGTAAAGCCATTTCTTTAGAAAAAATAATGAAATTTTAGATCACCTTCGAAATGGAGAAGGCTCAACATTTCTTGGCAAAATGTTCGGTTTAAACGAAGCTACAGTAAGGACTAAAAAAAATTTAAATTCAATTAGGCAATCGTTGATTTCTGGAACGAAACTATCTAATCTATCTATCTATCGAAAAAATTCTCTTTTTTCACTAATTTGATTAGGTTTTAGAGATAAGAAACTAATCACCTATTTTTGTATATGATAAATGTCTTTTTTTTACACGGGTTTTTTTACACGGATTTTTCTGGAACCAATCTACCGTGTAAAAACAGAATTAGGTGTATATTTAAAAGCAGTTGTTATGAATTATACTTCCCTTCACTTAACAGCTGTTCAATTGATATTCATGCACATTGAATGTAAACTAGAAGATAAGCTGATAATTTGTTTACAGAGTAAATAAAGCTGCGATTAGATACATTTATTCTGAAAGTGGTCAGTGGTTTCCTACCGTCTCCAAAAACAACATTTGGCATCGCTTTGCATTCTTGTCCTAAAATAAGTCATTGGAAACCAAAGATTACGTAACAAATACAGTTTTTTTTTTCGCAATTTTTATTTATTGTATCTTCAATATAATTGAACTATCAATAATTACTCATATCTTAAGTCTAAAAATAAAAATATACATGTTAAGTCCAACCAGTGCTGGACAAAAAAAAAAAAAAAATGTATGTTTCACGGTTACTGTAATTTGCGGGTTATCCCTCTGATGTACGGATGAGAGAAGCAGTGTCCCTCCTTCTTAGTCGAATGTAACCAGGTTCATTTAGTATGTTACGGGCCAATGGATTAGGATGAGTTTCAAGCTTCTTTAAATAACTTATGGCAAGTTTCGCTATTTCCGCTTTAACTGTTGGCACGTTTAGATCTTTATGGATGTTCGAGTTTTTTATATACCAAGGAGCAGATGTAATTATACGAAGAATCTTGTTTTGGCGCCTTTGAATTTTTTCTACGTTGGTAGCTGAGGCAGTGCCCCATAATTGACTTCTATAACACCATATTGGTTTTAGAATTGACTTGTGTAATAAAAGTTTGCAGTCTTAAGCTAGAGTAGAATTTCTGCCAATTAGCCAGTTTAGTTGGACTGCTTTCAACTTCATTTGTGTTAACTTTGTTTCTATGTGCCGTTTCCATGTAAGGCGCCGGTCAAGATGTATGCCGAGATATTTGACGTCTGAAAGCTGGGGTATCGTTTGGTTGTTTATCCGAATAGGGGGCAAGATTCTCTACGCAGTGTATTTTACATTTTTGTTCATTCACTTTTATTCTCCATTTCTTCAACCATTTTTCTAAATTGTTACAGTTCTCCACCAAAAATTAAATAGAAAACAAAGGAAAAGTGAACATTGTTGGGGGTAGAAATTATTCACGATAAGGGGAATTTTTTGTTGACATGAAAAATTTTTGAGTGACTTATTCACGATTCGAAAGACATTGATTCATGATAGGAGTAAGTAAGTATTGAGTATAATTGTTTAATTTACAACTTCGCTCATATGTTTACCAAACTTGCATGTTAATCAACTTACTTCTTTTATCCATATTTCATATCACTATCCAATATATTTACCGAAAAAACTAACTTTGTAAATCTGTTATACCAAAATCATAAACTTTTCTAAAGGTCAAAAACTATAAATGAAAAATATTTTTTGGAGAACTATGTACTCCAATAAATATTGTTTAAATCCTTATATGTGCATATATTTATGTAGAATTATTAATCTCATAAATACTTGACTCGATAGGGGGAAACATTTATATTTATATTTCTAAAATATATTTGTTATTTATAAATCCTTGATTGAGCATACAAAGCAAAAAGACACAGATACATAAATAAAGATATGGAAATGATTTCATAACATTTCATATTTATTTAGTCAACTTTGTGTTTGTATGCAGTCAATACGCTCAAATTTCTATGTGTCAAGGTGTATATAACAGTGTGTTTGTGTAAATTGTATTTCCAATTAAATCGATTGCAATTTTTCAGACAAAATTTTTGCAATTCTATTATGTAAACATTTTGGAATAACAAAAGCAACAAATAAAAAACAAAAATACACAGTGGGTGCTAAAAAAATTTTATATTTAAAAATTAAATTTGGATATTTTATACGAGTAGTCCGATTTAAATTAACCATCTCATGGCTTTAGTTGAGCTATAGTTGATTTTCGACTTTAACTGCTTAGGGACGGCCTCACACATAGATAAATTCATTAAAAAAATTGGGCTAAGCTCAATTTAAAATCTCGTTTAAATAGTCTTCTATCGTAGCATTTGCAAATTGCTATAGCATAGTTTTTACACTAAATTTAAGTTTGCACCTACATTTTTTGAAAATGAAAGCATGTTTTTTTTTATTATAATTTTTTTGTTATACATTTGCAACATTTAATAGCAAACTGACAGCTGGCAGTTGATATGAAATTATATTAAGAGTCTTATATACCCTTCATCATAGTAATGCTAGATATTGTGTTACCATCTTATGTTCCTTTGAAAATTTTTTGTAAAAATGCTTTTGAAAACTTTTTGTAAAAATATTTATGAAAGTTTTTTAGAAACATTTTTTTTTAATTTTCTGAAAATATTTTATTTCAAATTTTTGTAAATTTTTTTTTAATTTTTTTTTTAAATTTTTTTTAAAATTTTTTTTTTTTTAATCTTAAAGTTTTTTAGAAATTCTTTTTTATTTTGTTTTTTTCAAATTTTTACAAAAAATTTCTAAACATTTTTTTTTGTTGTAAAAACTAAGAATTTCCTCAGTCTATATTGCGTTAGACCGGTGAGGCTAAAACAAAAAAAAATCTTTAAAAAAATTATCCCATATTGATATGGGCCTATTGACTGCTCCTGGTTACCAGTGGGCACCTTCGCATGGTGTTATTGATCCCCCGAGATCTCTATGCAATTCTTCGCGATGTACGTTTGCGGTCTAAAATTTGTTTAACAAAAAAGCAAAAGAGAAGCATTAAAACCGAAATAAAACGTGCGAAAATTTAGGTGGGCGTGGTTTTTTGCCCTTAGTCTCCAAAGGAATGATCTCATGTTGCTGAGCTTAAATCTTGGTGGGTTGTTGGGCTTAAATCTTCTGTACTTCATCTGGTGCTTTGGCAAACGACATTACTAACCAAACACGGACCGACGGACAGATGGACAGCAGGACAGCAGGACAGACGGATATCGCTTACGAGGATCCAGAATATATATACTTTATGGGTTCGAAAAATAAGGTTGTAGAAATTACACATGGAATGACAAACTTATATACATATACCCTTTTTCACCTGTGGTGAAGGGTATAATAATTGTGTAAAATAAATAAAAAATTGAAAAAAAAAAAGTAAAAAATGGATAAAATAATTTAAAACCGGGCGCAGGAGCATATTATCTGTTATCTATTACTGGACTATTGTTGAATTGAGAAGGCTAATTTTTTATCAAAGCAATGTCTGTCCATCAGTGGCTTCTATCTCTGAAACCGCAAAAGGTAGACTCTTACTATGGCCGCTATAACAACAAATACCAAAATGAATAGGGTGTTTCGAAAGGGACGTGTTATTGGCCTATATGTTTTTATTTCTTGAACCGTAAGAGGCAGACACTTGCAATTTACACACAGTTATTAAAAAAGTATAAAAAGAAACAAAAATTAAAGGGTGTGATTTGCATTTATATAACTTAACTTTTTAACCGTAATAGGTAGAATCTTAAAATTTTCGCAGAGGGTATATTACTGTCGCCTCTATAACCAATAGTAAAAGTTAAAGGGAGTTCCGACAGTGACATGATTGGCTTTTATATGGCCTGATTTTTTGAACCGCAATAGGTAGTATTATGAATTTTTTAAACAACATGTGCGTTTAAAATATCCCACTTTCAATTAATAATTTATCATTATTTTAAAACAGCTCCATCTGTTGCGCAACCGTATTTAAAATATCTGGCTTCTCCACATTCTCTTGGAAATAAGATATTTTTCGGAAAAAATATCCTATAAGGATGCTAACGTACCTCCAGTAGTTTTTAAGTGATGCGAAAATAGACAGACAGACAGGCAATGAGTTACTGTTTTATTATATGTATATAATAAAAGATACATAAACTTGTATAGGTTTATTATGTTCATACATACAAGATGTATTTCTATGAAATATTTTTCCGATGCTTTGAAAATATAAAGTCTATAACTAAATTTTAAATTGAACCGGATCTCTTGAACATCCCTTTCACAAACAGCAGATGTTTTTTTTAAATCCCCACAGTGCAACTGCCGAAATGTTAATAAACTACAACATCTAAAATGCATTTTACAAACTTAAACAAACCAAATAGCTATAACAGCAACATTAAAAATTTGAATTTCTAATAACCGAAATTGCAGCAAAAGCAAATACTCATACAAATGTATCTTTATGCAAATAAAATTGTTGTGATAACAATCAAGGTATTCTGTGATTGTGTGAGTGTACATATTTGCAGGTGGTGTATCTGAATAAGAATTTTTGTTACGTATATGAAGTCAAAAAAATTTGTAATAGAGTAGAAGTAAAATGAATTATGAAATATGAGAAAAGCATCAGAGAACTACAGATATTTCTAAAATATCTGCAACAAAAAAAAAAAACATTTTTAACCTTCTCAAATAGCAGTTAGATACACTACTCAACAACCTGGCAAAAAGAAAATTAAACTATTATGACTTATGTAGTTTGAATTTTTTAAGGTTCTTTATTACAGATCAGAATTTAGAAGGGCTCCAGAGCTTACAGACTTTGAATTGTATAAAAAATTTTACAAAAAATTATAAAAATCCGAGAATTTAATTTTTTAAATATTGAATACTTGTATTGGATTTTCGAAGTCTTTCTTTAGTTCGTTGTATTCTCTCTAAGTTGAAAGAATAATAATTACAAATAAGGTGATTAATTTAAAGCAAAAATGAGAAAAAGCACTATACTGGTAAGAGTCTTAAAATTTGGTGTGTATCACTTTCAAAGCAAAATAGAACAAAATATTATCAAGATGCATACAACGTGTGCGGACACAGCTAGTTTATTAACAAGTCTTAAACTAAAAGGGGTTTTCAGGATTTTAGCTATAAAATTTAAAGTTTATCTTATTCAAAAGTTTATCTTAAAACTCAATTTTGAGTGTATTTCAGTCATTTCGGAAAGTTTGTACTTTCTTATACATACTCATCGTTATGCAATGGAAAATTAAACGCTGATTTAATTTAATACATAAATGATTTTTTACACATTTTTAACTTTTTTATATAAAACGAGAAAAAAAAACTTCATGAGGAGGCGAGGTTTAATAAGCTCTTATAGCTTAAATACATGCTCGATATACATGTAAGTGGTATCGGAGGAAAGTTCTTGACTTCTAGATCAACAATACTATAATAAGTTTTTTCGCGCTCTATTTTTTTTTTAAATTATATTTACCTCAAAAGCTGAAAAAAAAAATCAAGTCAAGTGGTTTTTTGACAAAACAAAATATTAAATTTGAATTGACACAAAATCTAAACGGATCGAGATATTATTTCAAAATTTTGAAATTATATAGATAGAAGGGCTTTTAATCAAACGTTGAAAATTTAAATTTTTTTTATTTTAACATATAAATTTCTGGAACGGAAATTAATTACGGCGCTGGCAAATCCTTTTTGCAGTATGTAGCCAACAATGGATACTTTAAAAATCCGTTTACGCTTTTTTAATCGGTGCTTTGCAATCCGAGAAATTTAACTATAATTTATTAATTTTGTTTCACAATTGGCTATGCTTGGATAGGGCTGGAGGGATAGTAAGTGTAAATTACATAATAAAAAAATACCACCTTTTTGAGGAAAATCCTGAAAATTTGTATTTTTAATATTAACCCAAATCAGAGGCTTGTAACTTTTTAACGAAAAGCTCTATCAGAAAAAAACTTGAAACTGGTTTATTCTAAATTTTATCAAAAATATAGCCAGTATCATAAAATAATATTCCGATTGTTAATAAGTACACCACACCAAAACTACTAAGTTACGGTCGGCCAAAATTAAAAAAAAAAAACAAATTGTAGGCCAATTTTCTCCCAAACTAAAGGAGATAACCTACACATGTAAGCATGTTTTTTATAGATATTTTCAGGATCTACTTAAATTTAAAACTAATAATGGAGTTAAAACTAATCTTTTTATTACATCTTTTTATGACATAATTATATACCCGAGGTACTTAATTTTGAGAGTTTACACAAAAGACCCTCTTTACTCTAGGAGGCCAACCGTTCGCAGCTCCACTCAAAAACACCTCTGCTCTACCTCTCTGAAATTTCATTAAGATATTTTTAGTATTTCATGATATACCGAAATATGTCGAAAATAAATCGTTTTTAAAACAGTGTTGACAGCAATACCAGGTTTGACATTGATCACTGAAAATTATAATATTTTGACGTAAAAAGGCAGCTGTTAATGGTAACGCTTTAAAGTAACTAATCATTAGTTAATGATAATACTTTAGTTTATTATTTAATTATCAATTAAAATACTTATTTAAAAATTTTTTATTGTGTTAAATAATGGTAATGGATAAAATTCTCTACCATTACTAATAAACTAATGCAAATTCAATAAACTAATAATTATTCAATATAATTAACTGCTTATATGTGTACATATTTAGTAAATGTTTTACTACAAACAGTACATATTTGTTACTGGTAAATTTAAGCTTTTCGACTATTTAACTACGTTTATATGTGGGTAAGCGACAATGTCCTTTTTGGTAAAAGACATAAAAGAGCATTACATCACTCGTTGGTAAGGATTATGAATTATTTTAAACTAACAACATATACAAATATAAGATCTGCTTGCAATATAATGAGATTTAAAATTTTCCAACTAAGTGGCATAAATCGAAAAAGAAATATGACAACAACTTCGAATATTTCCATCATTCAATTTATGACAAATCATATTGATTTGTTTTAAGATAAAAAATAATAAAAATGAATGCACTACAGCTTTATGTATTGATACTAATATTTGTATTTAAAATATTGTAATCTTATTACTTCATACTCTCACCCAACTTGTATGTATTATTACCTTGATCTATTTTTGTATCTGATAATAAATAAAGTTGTACTACTTCTGAGTGCCTTTCATAACACGCTTTATTGCCTTTTGTTAATTACGAGTCATGAATTTAATATTTTTTACAGAGAAGTGTAATAAAGTTCTTGAATAATTTAATTCAACTTATAACTCATGTGTGCAAATAAACAAGGTGTAAAAAAATAAAATATATATTAAATCTCAAAATTTTAAATTAAAAAAGAAGAAAAATTTAATACTTTTAAGCTTTGAATTATGTTAACCAAGGCAAATCAATTTACCAATAGGTGACAGTGCCGAATTCATGTTTTTAGAATATTTTGCTTTACCCGAAATGTAAAAGTAAAAAGGTCAACTCAGTCTGGTTCATGTGGCTAAGATTGGACATTGCAAAGACCATCAAATTTTTTTGGTTTTGGCAGGAAATTTTCAAGGCCTGAATAGGTGTAATTTTGGGAGGTCATTACAGTGTAAAATAATTATAACCTTTATTTAAAATTACGGGTTTTTATTCCTATTGTAAAGTGTTATTAGGTTAGGTTGTGGACTAGTTTATGGGAGGATGAAACTCCGGATCATTGCAGGATATGACGAGGATTTGTCAATATATTGGTAGATGACACAAGATGAAGATTTGATAAAATGGTCAGATTCGTTGTATGATTCCAGTGATAGTTTTGTGTGTTTTGGGGAAAGCACTCGGGTTTTTTTTTAAGTATAATTAGTAGGAAAAAAATTACTAAGTCTCGCAGTAAATGTCCTTGAATATGTAGGACTTAACATTACCTCACTTTATCACAAATGCAAAAAACTTAAAAATACTGATTTTGGGAACACACTTCGTATGTACATGAGGGTTTTCGAACACTATTGACTAAAACATTAAAATGTCTTAACACTATAACAAACGAGACCAAAAAAACACTTGATGAAAGGCATATTTCTTAAGTATTCCGGTGTAACTGTATCATCACACAAAGGTGCGTCATAACTTATCGAAAGCTAAAAAATAGAATTTTATTTTGCTTTTCGTTATTATAAGTGAACGTAAGCCCAAAACTGTCCGAAAACATGTTGAGCAGATGATCTTATCTTTTTACATTTAAAATAAACTTCTCGAAATTTTTTTATTTTCAAGTACGAAAAAATACCCCATGTTTTGATTGTTTTTTTATTTAATTAACTATTAAATTTTCAGTGAATACGCTATGGTTGACCAAATACAATACTTATGTACAAAAACTTTATTGATAAAAAAGACATGTCCATTATTCAATATTTTCTTTTTTGCTTATTTGTAACTTTTAATTTCTCTTATTGTGACTTTTAATTTATTTATACTTATTTTCATTTAGTTTGTTGGGTACGGTTCGGTACCAGGTTCATTTATTTTTAATATAAAAAATACATTTTGCATTTAATTAATGGTTTTGTTTGTCATCTTTTGAAATACTGCTTGTTTTTTTTCTTTTTTTGTTAATTAAAAGGTTGCTTGTATTTCAATATTTAATTTAAAAGGAAATTTTTAATTACATTCTATATGTTTGCCTGTAAAATTATTGATTTTTATTTGTTTTATTTATGATTTTTTACGTACATACATCGGGCAAAATAATAGGCTAGGCATATTAGGGAAAAACAAGTAAAAGTGTTATATTAGTCGGTGCTACATCTTATATACCCTTCACCACAGTAATTACCGTTTTGATACACCCCTTTACGACCACTCTACATTCATCATGGGTACAATGATTAGATCAAAGCACATATTGAATTAAAACTTTTAAAATACAAATCCTATTTTGACACACGCCCGCAGCCTGTTGTTCACCGTTCGGCGCTGCTGAGTTTCATAGGTCATAAAAATTTTTTTTTATGAGTGACGATAATCGATGGAAAAAGGCATAAAACCAGAAGAAAACGAATCCAATATTGCCCTACTATAGAAGTGGTTTTTTGCCGATCCTCAACCCGGCTTTTTTTGGTCCGCGATAAAATTACACGGTCATACCTGAGTCAAATAAAAATAAAAGCAAGAAAACCGAAGAAAAGCGAAATCAATATTAACCCCAAACAACCACCTCCCACGAAAAAGTCCCATTGCCCTCCGCCTGGACTCCGTAGAAGATTCCTGCAATTAATATTGCCTTAAAATGGTCAGATAAAGAAAATAACCGCTCCTGGTTCCCAGTGGCCAACCTGTGGTAATATTGGCCAACTCTATGTTTATTTCAACCTAAAAACAAACACGAAATCGCCCCTCCCAGGGTGTTATTTTTTATTTTTTTTTTTAATTATGATTTATAGTATCTTCGATATATTTGAACTATCAATAACTACTCATCTCTTAAGTCTATTAATAAATTAATTATTTAGGCTTAAGTTCTTAATTATAAAGAGATAAAGAAAAATTAGATACCAGCAAAGCAGAATGCATTTTCTAGACAGATACGTCCGTCATCAGTACTTGGTAGTATAATATAAAAAAGAAGTATAGTTTACAAGTGTGAAATAATTTCAAAAAGCTCTATCTTCTATGAAATATAATGTAAAAAATAAAAATTTCTCAGATTCTATTTCTTTGATAAGTTTGTTTAAATAGGAAATTAATAACAATTGAAACTACCGGGTAGATCGATACGACGAGTACTGATGACGGACGTAGCTGTCTAGAAAATGCATTCTGCTTTGCTGGTATCTAATTTTTCTTTATCTCTTTATAATTAAGAACTTAAGCCTAAATAATTAATTTATTAATTCAAAAATAGTTCAAATAAAATTCATATAATTTAAGGCCCATTATTATAACTTGGCTTTAGCTAAAGTTAGGATTTTGTTGGAGCGATAAGTAGTTTTTCGATGTAATAATGAGGATAATGCTCATTGCTATAACTTGTCCTTATAGTACGTGATAGTTAAAAATGGTTTTTAGCTTACTTTTGATAACGAAAAACTATTTATCGCTCCAACAAAATCCTAACTTTAGCTAAAGGCAAGTTATAATAATGGGCCTAAGAGTCCTAAAATAAAATACTTGTTATGGGGGTTATTGCCACCCAAAATTTTTATGAAATCTATTGGTCGCCGTCTAATATTTAGAAACAAAAAAAAAGCAAAAGAAAATTATAAAAACAAAAAAACCTGAAAAAATTTTAAAAATATAGGTAGGCGAGGTTTTTTCCCGCAGCCTCGCATGAAATTGTGTGATATTGCTGAACTGCAATAGCAAAATTTTCGAAACTAAGCCTGACAGATTTGTGAACATAAATTTGTTGTATATCTTTTGGTGCCTTGGCAAAGTTGATTTCAACACGAACACAGACGGACAGACGTATATCGCAAAATCAACTTCTCTATGTATAAGGATCCAGAATATATATACTTTAGAAGTCACGGAATGACAAACTTATATATGCTCTTTCCACCTGCGGTGTAGGGTATAATGAGGGCTCAGAAACATGTCTTATTATAGAATTGATTTTTTCACCCTATATAAATTGGTGGTTGATTAAAAAACCTTCCTATTATCTTCAAATTAGAAGATATAAGACTAAGTGGTAAAATGGGCTTAGCTTATGTCTAGTCATACCTATCTGGTGTGAGAAGGAATAGAACCATAGCCACGAATATTTCCTTAGTCCTATCAAGTAAGATTTTTATAAGAGAGTATTGTACTTCGTAGCTATTATCTATTCCGTTGAACCCAGTCTTATAGCATAGACAGACGACAGAGTTAATATGCATTAACAGTCTTAATTCAAATTAACTTGTGAAGTACATCGTTGATTTGCATTAACAGTCTGAATTCAAATTAGTTTTTGAATTTATACTGAATTTAGCTATTTTAATATGGCAACACAGTCAACAATCAATCAGATAATGACAAATTTTTTAAAATTATTAAAAAATTTCAATTATGAAGCAGTTTCAGAAAA
The DNA here is from genome assembly GCA_949628195.1 of Phasia obesa. NCBI lineage: Eukaryota > Metazoa > Arthropoda > Insecta > Diptera > Tachinidae > Phasia > Phasia obesa. The sequence goes on from OX451218.1 coordinate 121,261,978, forward strand.
AGTCTTTTTTAGCTTTCTTTGAAATAAATGCTGATTTGTCACCAATAGCACAGCTGCCAATCCCACTTTCTTCCTTCTATCCATCAAAATATTTGTAAATGCTAAATAAATTTGCTTGACAAAAAATTTGAAATGCATATAACTGTCGTCTGTCAGGGTAAAATTTTAATTCAATTTAGTGTGCTTTTAATGTACATTACCTCTGTTGTCTGTCTACGCTATTAATAACAGGACTTCGTAAATCATTCAAACTGAAACATCTACAAAAATTAACCTCTGTAAACGACTGCTACGTTCCCCTTACTCTCATGCGATCATTGCTATTTCGACTAAATTCCATCTTAAAGACTGGTATCCTTATCCAAAAAAAAAGTGTACTTTAACAAAAAAATTTATATAAAATTTCAAATAAAGTACACTTAATGTAGATTTTAATTTTTGTTGGATAAGGGCAGATTTGTTCTAGATTAACGTGGGTACCTGCCACGGTGGCTTAATCCCACGGTGCTCCAAACACCGAGTGAAACTAAGACGTAGACTAGCGCCCCCACTGTGTAGTAACGGCGCACCCTACGATAACGTATCCTGTGTAAGGGGCACGATATACGTAATTCAGGTGTGTCGCACAGTCACAGTGAGTAGCAATTCTTAGAACATGGCAAGCCTGGACCCATGTTCTAACCTCTTGCTTAGGGGTTGGAGCCTACCCAACTCCTTCTGTTGAGAATGCAACAGCACATTTTGATCAACAATGCATCCACCCTGCATACATCGATCTTAAACCAAAGCCACCATGTGTACTCCCGAAGGGGACCTCACCAATAACCGGTCACAGAGACAGGGGAGTCTCTGTGAGGCCACCGATTCCCGTGGTACCAGTCGTTTAGGCACTGGGCGGGCCTCGAAGAGGACCCGCGAAGAGAATTCGCTCCACGTAATCCGCTTACATAGACTTATTATTCTCAGTAGCATTTTTTATTTTCTTTGTAAGAATCTCATTAATTCGAAACTATTTCCCTCATGGGAAAGGGCCTCTCTTGTGCTGTTTTTATTAATTTAAGTTCTTCTTGAAATTTATTTATAATTATCTTTTTATTGGAGGGAATTAGTCCCCGAGGAGCATGAGATTATGTTAAAGTTTGCAAAATAATTGTGTCCAAAAATATGATTATCTTAATTACATTAACATAAATTACAAGTTAAAGCATTTTTTATTAATTAATTTAAATATTTGCTCTACTTTGAGACAATGGAATGGAAAATTTCTTTAGTTTCAAAGTATTAAAATAAATTTTTAAGCCCCCTTTCATATTTAATTTAAATGCTCAGCCATGCAATTAGTTCAACTGGCATCATATCCACTAATTATTTATGTGAAATTCCTTTGGTGTGAAATAGTTGTTTTTTCACATTTACCCCAAGTTTTTATTCGTTCTATTTTTTTGTTTTTTATTCGTTAATTTTATTCCTTTTGCTTACTTTTATGGGCTTTTGTGTATATTTAAATGTCAAACAAAGGTAATTTACATTTTTTTAGCAACCTTGTTTGTGGAACTATTAACACACCTTAAAAAAGAAGAAGTGAAGTGAAATGGAATGGAATTAAATTAAATAAAATACTTGAGCATAAACTTGTTAATGGTATTGTTGTGGTCATGTCATTGCCAGTGCTAAAATGATGTCTACATAAATTTGTAAGTGCGAGAGTATGTGTTTTCTTACTTGCTAAGCAAGTATTTGTGATACTTGAAAACACCTCTGGGGCGGCTGTAAGACCACTGTGCCACCTTAAAACGAAAGACAATAAAATGCTAATAAGACTGAAATGAATAAATGCCAACATTTATTATTCTAACATGCTCATTTAAATTACCTTTTTGTTTTTTTTTTTTTTTTTGTTGTTGCTTTGTTAACAAAATACATTCATACATAAATTTGTTGGATTTAATGTAGGGTGGTGCCAGTTGTAAATCTTGTTTTTCAAAAGTAAAACCTCTGAAAATTCATTGTAGTGAATTCTAAAGAAAATACGAAAATAAATTTTATCTGCTGTGGTTAGTGTTTTGCAACTTTTATTATTTTCAATTTTGAGGATGTTTGTTTGTAAATGTTTTTAAATGTGAGAAAATAAAAACCTTTTTTTAAAAATTCACATTTAAAATTAGTACTAATAAGAGAACAAAGTTTATACTTGTTGTGAATTGAATTTACTAACTTATTTTTTATATATATTTTATAATGTCCATTTAAACCAACAACTATTATGATGGGTATTTCCTAAATCGTGTCTTGAAATGTGTAATGCGATAAATACTTAAGGATGATTTCCTTGAAAATAATTTTAATAATTTTTTTATACAACACATACAAATACAAAGTTTTTTCCCAAATTACATGTGTCAGCATTAAAAAAAAAATTCAATTGACATATTTTTTCACAATAACACAAAACAAACTTCCAGCCTACTTACCAGCCAAGGATGCTAATTAAGAAACTTAAAAATATTAAACAAAAAGTAACAAAATGAATGTCAAATTAAAATCTTAACATTACACGTTTGTAATCTGCTTCTATATTATATTATATCTATTGCTATAATTAAGTATAAATATAGATGTGTATTGGCATTCGGTATCTGGTAGAAATAATTTAGTTTATATTTTGCCATTCGTATAATTAAATCCTATCGATATAATTAAGATTTTCAAAATAAATTTTATAAGCCATTGTGGCACTAAAGTTTCAAATAAATTTGCATTTTAGATATAAAACAAAAACAATAACAATTTAAAGGCTAAAGAGTCCACAAACTTTTGTTACAGGGATTGACTTAAATATTTATTTATAATGTTTAAAAGTGATTAGTTTTATTTCTTGGCAAAAACTCAAAGATAAAACATAAAATAAAACTAAAATTATTTTCCTTGCTTAATAAATGGCCAGGGGATGACATAAAATCTCTCTAAATGGAAAAATAGCAAATTTTATTTGATTTTAAATTTTGTTTTGTTTTTGTTTGATTTTTAATTTAATGTCTCTTTAAAATCATATAACTAGTAGATGTTAAGATTTGACATTTGCCATTATCTGCTTGATATTAATTAAATTTGTGTCAATATTTATCGCCTTAAATTAAATCCTAATTGCATTCAGAACTGTATGTGCGTATAATGATTACAAAATTAATCATACGTCTACGAATTATGATTTCATACACCAGATTTAAATAAGTATGTAAAGTACATGTCAGTGAAGAGAGACTGAAAACCCAAACAAATATACAAATGGTAAAATGAAGATTCCGATTAATTAGGCTTCAAAGTTTTGTTTTTTCTTCTATATATCATTCATTCATTCTATATATCATCAAATACCATGGTAAAGTGAAACAAAATTTTATTTATAAAGGAACCAAATCATAATTATTTAATGTTGTGCTAATTACCCATAACGTTTTATAATAAAAAAATGCAAAAACCAAATCATGTCTAATGTATGTATGAAATAAATAAATAGGGGAACTCATCGTTTTAATTTATATATCTGGCATGTATTTAAGACAAGTTCAATTAAAAAAATTTCATAAAATTGATTTCTACTGCAGAAAATGACCCAATTTATACAAATTTATTTTTGAAGTTACGCTTATGTTCGTTTTTAATTTTTTATGTAGAAAGAATATTTTTTAGAAATAAGGTGATAAATAAAAAGCATTATCTATTTAACCAACCAAACTAAGATAAAGGAATTTCTCACGTGTACCCTAAGCTTCCTTCTTGTCTGATATTTTTCTTTATTATTTAGCACCTTGTATTTGTTGTTACCTCTGCTAATCTTTGGTTAGCAACGAGTGAAACTTTTTGTTTATTTGTTTTCACTAACATTCGTTTTTAGTTGACACTAATCTAGTATCAAGCCAAACTCTGTTAGATAAACATGTTTGCGCGGTGCTTTGCGATTTTTAATATTAAGAATATTTAAACTGTTATAAAAACTATTTTATTAACATACAAATTAATTTTGAAGTCAGGCCTAAGTTCGTTTTTAATTCAAAATATATAACCAATTTTGAAACACATCGCCTAGCCCCGTATATCTGCAGTAATCATGGCTAAATTTGACTAAGAAGAAGGCAAAGTATTTTCTTTCTTTTGTCATAAAAAAAGCATGCCCCTTGCATGCCCTTGTTTTTTGGACAAAAGTACTGTTTCCTTAAACCACATTGAAGATTTCTGAAAATATTTTATTAATATTTCTAAAAAGGAAATGAAAATAATAGATCTGAAACAAAAGATCAAAACAAACTTTATTTCAGCTCAATTTTCTATACTCCTACCAAAAATTTTGAATAAACACAAAATATTATTCAAGAAATATTCTTTAATTTACCATACGTAGTATAAGGTAAAGTATAGTAATCATGAAAAAAAACGAAGTCAAGATTTCGACGGATTTATACGTTTTGAGGTCCCCTGAATCCATTTTGGCAATTTTTGGTGTGTATGCCACTATTTTTGTGGAGTTTGTACAGGTCATACCGTATGACATTTTAAATTTTTTAAACGCTCTACAGATCATACCGTATGATATATCCAAATGAAATTCAGTATGTGCCTTTGGTTTATGGAGATGAAGAGCTGTATGAATTTTGCCCATAAGCGGGAAGGGAAAAGGGGTAGTTTACCTAACACCCCAAACCGAAAATAACTAATTTTTCGATTTGAATATACTTTGAACTTTTATTCTTTATGTAATATATCCATAAAAATACCTGTTGCCATTTGGCATGGCAAAGTTGAGTGTAGGCCACTCCAGTTTTTTTTTGACACCAAAAAATTAACCTAAAATTTTTCTTATTCTTTGAAAAATATTTCTCCTAGTGTTTGTCAGCAATTTAGTGTGTTCTATTGTGTTTTCTGAAGAAAGAAGCATTTCGTTACAATTCTGCTGTAGTTGTAAAATGCAAAAGGAACACTATTTATATTTGACATGTGTGATACTTTTGATAAATTGGCGAATGTCAAAGCTTAAGAAAGTAATTAGTTATACACAATGATAGTTAATTAATTCGATTTAAGAACCGAATTCTTTGTCTATCACAATGAAAGCCTGTTTGGTATATACACATACATATGTCTGATTGCGTTTCAGATTAACTTTCAAATTAAAAATTTTCAGACCAGTCCGTATAAGCAGCTCACTATTTCCGTTCCTAGACCAAGTATTTCCCGGGCAATAACTTTTCAGATTACTCTAGATGCTAGGTAGAATGAAAAGACGCCCAGTCATGTAACCTGATTAGTTACAGCACACCTTAACGTCTCAGGCAAGTAGGTAAACTAAACGAATATTTGCTGAAGCATGACTGCAACGTGGGATTGTACACTTAGATAACAGTCCTATCACCAATATACAAAAGGACGGCCAGCATCCGACTTTTTTGAAACACAATTTTCCAACGAATTGCTTATACGGGCCTTTCGCTGCAGAGGGAGGTAGAGGAACATATATATTTATTGGACTTATCTAAGGCACTTCATCGTTTTAATCATTCAATTATGATAAACACATTCAAATCATACTTATGGGAACGATTTATTTTATAATAGCTGTGTCCACACAAGTTGCGTGCGTCCTGATTTTGCTTTGAAAGTAATCCACACCAATTTTTAGGACTCTTACGTATTTACTTTATATAAAGGTTAAAGAGGTTGGATAAAATTCTAAAATTTACATAAAATTCTAAAAATTGCTTTATAAAAGTTTAAAATATTTAAATAACAATGTAATTCCACAAAGAAAAATTACAAATTAAATAAAATTTTTTTTAATTGATTATTTGGCAGTAAGTAACTAATATTTTGTCATTATGTTAAAACAGCGCCACCTATTGTGCAACCGTGCTTAAAATATCCCGCTTTGAAAAACAAAAGATGCCTTAAAGTATGCAGTACCTTTAAATTGGTAAAAAAAAATCGGTGTACTTTTATTGCGTTTTCTCCACTTTCCCTTAAAAATAAGATATTTTTGGGGATAAGTCCTCAAAAATCCTAAAAATCTTTAATACCCTATATTGGAACCAGGTTACTAAGGTATCTCCCAATAAAATTTTGTTAAAATCCGTCCAGTACTTTTTACGTGATGCGAGCACAAAAAAGGAATATAGACAGACAAATAGGAAATGAGTTACTTTTTTATTATATGTGAACTAATCACTTTTAAGATCGGCTAGTTTATGGTTCAGTTAAGTATAATTACACTAATTCTTATTACAATATATATTAATGACCACTTTAATGAAACTAAAAAGATTCATGCAAAACCTATGCTTTTGCTGGTGATATTCAAATTTTCAAAAAACAATTATCTGATAATTTTCAAACTTTCATCAATAATACTGTGTAGGGTTGATACCAGGATGTTATTAAATTTTTTCAGATTAATTTATCTTAAACTAAAGTCATGGGGTTAGATGTCCTAGGTGTAGAAAGTTTTCCTGTTGGTGAATAGAATGAGAGTTTTGGTTGTATCACTTGACAACAAATTAATTTATTCTTATCATATAAAAATGTATATTTTTAAATTTAAATTTTACTATTCGAATATTGACCATATATCTATTATTAAAATGGCTCGTGTATGGAGTAGAGCACAGCGTTTTAATAATCTTGTACAAAAAGATAGAGAGAGAGCGCCAATATTTTTATTATGTGTCATCGTTATCGTTGACTTTAGGTTTTCGTTTCACCGTATTACACATACATATATATTATTTATAAATTTTCAAGTCATTCTTAGTTTATTTTGAAGTTTTAAGGTCATATAAACCGAAAAACTGTATATAAATTTTTTGCAAAACAAAAATATTTTCATGAATTTGGTCTTTTGAGGTCGCTACTTATAAAATAAAGCTTCTGTTTTAATATTATTGTATGGCCTGATGAGTATTAGAGTTCACAAATTAACAACTAATTTCAATATTAAACATTTTATGCAACCAATTCTTTTAGCGTCGTTAAGAATTTTGCTGAAAAATAGTAAGTCTATGGTGCCTCGATGAGCTAGTAGGTTACGTAAGAAATTTCTGTATTAAGTAAACTAAATTAATTCTTATATGTATAATAACAAATATTAATAATACTGACATGTTTCAAGGTAACAATTCTGTTTACCTTATACTAAAAAAATATGTGTTATTACTACTTTAATTAAAGAACGTAACTGACAGAATACAGAAAATAAATCCCTTTACAATGAAAATGCGAGAAACGTTGGCGACATGAATTTCATTTGTTTTTCGTTAACGTAATATTTAAAAACACCAACACAAAGCCAGACTGAAGGGCGGACAGACTCTCAGACATTTTGGCACTCAAGTTGTGTTTTTAATGCATGTGTGTGTGTGTGCGTTTGTGTGTTAACAACATAACATTTTTAGAGTGAAAAATTTGTTTTCCTTCTGTCTTATTTGTATATGCCAAAAACAATATATTTAACTTTTTATAAACCTGCAACAAATTGTTTTACTAAATTCAACACACTCACACATACGTATATGCCGCATACAGCCTTACTTTTGCAGTGCATACTTTCCACTTAAGGGCATAATAACAACAAAAATTGTATGAAAAGGAAAGGAAAATGTTTGGGTCAAAAATTTATTTGTTCTAAAATGTTACAATTAAATAAATTGAAAATATTATCTCAAAGCTTATTTTATTCAGGCTCTTACGTTTTTTTAAAGTCCAATATTATACTCTTTTGGAAACGATGCTACAAGGTTGTGTAATATGGGTAATTTCTTTGGCAAATCGGCCGATATTTTTATGATGTCTTCCTTTTGATTCAAAATCAAGACAACATGTTTATTTGTTCATCTAACAACCTTAATATGAGATCTAATTTTTTTACAAATCTGGTTGTTTTGATAATAATTATTTTTTGGTTTTCCGAATAGGCTTTTTGAGAGCTTTGGAAAAATATTTATATTTTTATATGTTTAAATATGATTTAAAAATCAGTTTAATCAATCAATTTTGTATTCATGTACCTTTGAAAACAAATTTTATTCTTAAATTTACGATCTAGTGCTACCGAAGATTCGATTAAAAAATTCAATAACTTTTAGCTTGAACTTGGGTCTTCAGTCCATAATTACGTCATAAAAACTGATTTTAACGACTATCGTTTTAAAAAATACGGTAGATGATATTAAAAATACGAACCCATTTAATTAATATTTTATTGTACATTAAAATTCTTAAATACATATCACTTTGCTACTGTCAAAACAGTGAAGCAATCAAAAGTCTCCAGATGAGTGAAGACTTTTGATTGGCTCATCTACTAATTGGAGATATATTCCCAGCAGTTCCTATATTGGAATTTAGCAGACATAGTGAATTGGCTAATTATTTATTCTCTACATATATGTATATGTAGAGAATAAATATAGTTTTATTTTAAATGGAATAAAATGTAAGCTTCCTAAGATCTTAGACAATACTTCATTTCCTTATTCATGGCCAAAACGTGACTTTAGCGACTTTACCAACCTTAAAAGGTATACCGGGAATATCACCGACGACCGAAATTAGCAACTAACACTTCATCGTTTTCTTCGATGATGTATGTTTATCATTTAAGATGTAATATTATTTTTTTTCATATAAATTTTATTTTTTGATTCTCTTTCAGAATATAAAATTTTTTTCCTTGTGTGCAACCAAAGATTCAATTTTGTAGAACGCAGTTGGTACTAAAATGATTCTAATACCAGTTGGTATTTAAATAATAAAGTAAAGGCTTTAAATAAGTTGTAAAACTCCTCAATGTGTATATTTCGAAATGTATGTTTATCAAACACTTAAAAATATAAACAAACAGGCAGACACTTAAGAAAAATAAACAACAAACAAACCTTGTTTAAATATTAACAAAAGAATTTTGAATTTCGAATACGTGTGGTTTCGACATTTGTTTTCCATTTGATTAAAGCAACGAGGTTTTTTTTACATAAATTCAGTTTTATAAATGAAAACATTGTAATCATATAAAGTACATACCTCAGAGTTCATAGAAACATATGTACTTGTATATGTTTCTTTGGGTATATATGTAAGTTTTATAGCAATGAAAAAATAGGGTGGAATAATATAAAATAAAATTGTAAAACAATGGTTAAAAGCATTTCTCAGAATTTAATGTATAAGTATGTTTATATCGCGATGTGAGTATGATTACATAATAATATTCACTCATGAAAAAATTAAGCCGACAGTTAAGCAGCTTATTTGTTTGTAAGAGATAATCCTCATTACAATGCACATAATTTGTATATGTAAAATTCGCATTAGAAAACACACATTTCAAAAAGCAGGTTTAATAGTACCGATGAAAGATGAGGTAAGGTAAGGTTAGAAAGGGTTCACCAAAACTTATTTTCGCTTACATATTGTTACTTTTCATCCAGCCATCGAAGTTTACAACTTTGTAATCTTTCAATGTCAGTAATATGGTCCTCGCTTATCTTACAAAAACCCGTAGAGGGATATTCTATTAAAAAGTCTTTGCTCTGGCCGAAAAATGAGAAGTAATTGTACCTATAGCGATCCTAAGAAATTTTCAGCATAAATCTATTAGTAAATTGGTTCTTGCAATATTCAATGTGGACAAAGCTTGATCTGATCCCCTTAATGTCTATATCAAATACTTGCCTGTCAGCTCAGCTCTAAGACTCAGGGAGTCGGACGAAATAAGACATAGTCATGTTGGACATGGCACTAATCTACTTCAGGTACGGGGAAATATCTTGGGGGAGCAGACTGATTATTTGACCCCTGTTATGGGCTTCGACAAATCTTACGTTGTTAAAAAACCAGGCAGGTGTAGGTGAAAGGAGAACATCGTAAGTCGAGACAATTCGTTTTCGATCTTTACGGATGACTTCAGGACAGGCACGGTAACTGGATCAGAGATTTTCACTGTTGATTTTGATCTTTCGATCTCAATCAAGCTTCCCGATCACTACACTATGCCATATTGGTAACTGCAAGGAGAATTGGGGAAATAAAAAGGAGACGACGGATATTCATATTTTCGTAGACAGCCGCCATTAAGGTACTTGATTCGAGAGTAGTGAAGTCGCGATGTGTATCTCTAGCTCTACTTGGATAACACCGTGTAGGAATAGTTTGGATTACAGGGCATTTAGGAAATAGTATAAATCAATGTGCGAGGAACTGTTCGAGCCTAGACGCCGTAAATGCATAGGGGGATATTAATACCTCTCGATATCGCTTATAGTAGGCACGGTATGACGGAACATATGGGAATATCTCGTGGAAAAAACTGTCTGCGTGAGAAGAAGGAGAAATCAGTTCAACATCACTGTGACTGACAGACTCTGCAAGATCGCAGGCTAAAATATTTGTGCCAAATGCTCTTTTAAAACCTGGACTGTGTTAGGTATGCGACAGTGAGTAGCCTGAAATGTTTTGCGAGGAACTGTGGTTGTGGATGGTCGTCGGGGTATTACAAATGGGCCTTAATGGCCTTCGAGTGAACTCCCTATGTGTGGGCGGCCCACTTAACCTAAACTAATAGTTCAACTTCTAAGAAAAATATATCATTGTTCGATAGAGTCAGCATAGCATCGAGTATATCCAGGCAGACTTTACACGTTACACAAATGTGGCCTGACGATATTTTGTACCATTTTGGGCAAAGAATAATCTTAAAGATGTTGACCTGTTTATATTTTTAGTTAAAACTATGTATGCTTCCAGAATTAAGTCCAGGGATATGATGTCCAAAATTAAGAAGAAATTAAGCCAAAAATGTTTTTCGTTGTGGTACCGAGTTTCGTTTAAACGTCGTCATGGTCTTTACCGAAATGTTTACGTGCCCATGATAACGAAGAATTAAAAATCTTTTTGTTCAGTTACTTTTACGCCCTAATCAAATAAAGCGAGTTGTAAAAAATTTTCTGTTCTAAATTATCTAACCATACACGATCATCGTATTTATTTAGATATTGGTTAACCGTGTTTTTCATCAGCTGTTAAATTTAGCAATTGTTTGAGGATAAACAATCAGCCAGTCAGCCAATCAGCGAGAAATAAATTGATAACAATGGTGCATGAACTTTGCCTATCCACCCACTACTACTTTACGACTGCTACTATAATTATTGTAACTTATTTTAATTTTTTTTTTATATAAAATATTTATTAAACAAATTTAGTATGAAAGTTTTTTTAATTAAGTCTTCATAAAATTATATTTTTTATAAGTTTGGCCAACATTTTATAAATATTTTATAAAGTAATACAAATAATACGAATAAACATTAATTTATCCCCCAAAATGTTTATTTTCTTTTCCTCGAGGATTTTAAAAATATTTGCATACCACTTACAATTAAAATACATATATTTTCCCTAACATCGTGCTTGCTGCCGTGCAAAACATTCATGATAAATGAGTGCTGAGATGTGAATGTAGTCCCGAAGGAAACAACACAAAAAAACGAAAAATGGCGTTTATAGATGACGATTCTTTGACTGTTTCTAAAAAATATTTATTAATGATTTTGTCATTAATTAAGCTTGAGTCTATGATGATGTGCAGGGGTAGAAGAAAAAATACAAGTCATTAATATAATGAAATCTGTTTAGATGTTTTATTGCGCTCACATTTATATTATTCTTATTTCATATACAACTAGCTGTGACCACACACGTTGTGAGCGTCATGATATTAGTTTGTTCGATTTTGATTTGAATATAATCCACACCAAATTTTAAGACTCTTATTTTATCGTGCATCACGTATACGTATTATCTTTATATAAAAGTACCCATCCCTGGATGAAATTCTAAAATTTATATAAAATTCTAAAAATCTAAAAATTATAGTAAAGCTCTGTAAAAGGTGTTTCAAATCTGTTATAACAATGTAATTCCACAAAGTAAAAATACAAATCAAATAAAAAATTTTATTTAATTGGCTAGTGGGCAGTAAGTAATTCATATTTGTCAATATTTTAAAACAGCGCTACCTGTTGCGCAACTATGTAAAAAATATCCCGCTTTCAACAATAAAAGATGCCTTAAAGTATACAGTACACTTAAATCGGTAAAAATAATCGGCGTACTTTCACTGCTTTTTCTCCACAATCCCTTCGAAATGAAATTCTTTTTGCGGAAAGAAGCATCCTATATTGGAATCATGATACTAAGGTACCTCCTCACAAAATTTTATAAAATTCATCCAGTAATTTTTACGTGATGCGAACGCAAACAGACAGACATACAGACAGGAAATAATTTACTGTTTTATTATACGTATAGATATCTTTTTATAGATATTGAAAAACATACTCCGCACTTACTTATTAAAATCCATAGATGACAATGAGGCAAAATAATTACGGGGTTTTTGTAAAAAAGGATTTTTTCTATCAAAACGACTTTAAATGTTCTCATGTTAAGAAATAATTATATTTTACTCTAAGTATATTTTGTTGACTATTTATATGACGCAAATTATTAGATGCCTGCCAAATAACTTGAAAAAATATAAATTCATATGTAAATAAAAAATAAAGCTTTTCAGAGATTCATTTTTTTCTACAAATAATGAAGTTAATATTAACTTTGAATTGTAAGAGCTCGGAACGAAATATATTTGTGTGCTACAGCAAATCTTTATTCAAATTCTTGTTAAGATACGGTTAGATATATCAAATATTTGACAAAAACAGTATAACCACAATTTTTACAAAATATATAATAAAACTGTAACAGGACCATTTCTGTACATAAGATATTTTTTGAAAATTATGTTGCTGGTGCAGATAGTAATCCAAATGGAGTACAAAATAGCAATTCTTTTATTTTGTGTCTTATTGTGTTCGCATCACGTAAAAACTGCTGGATAAATTTTAATAAAATTTTGTGGAGAGGTACCTTAGTATCTCGGCTCAAATATACGATATTTTTCCGAAAAATATCTCATTTGCAGGGGAAAATAGAGAAAAGTAGAGAATTTTTAAAGGTACTGCAAACTTGAAAGCAGCTTTTATTTTTGAAAGCGGGTTATTTTAAACACTATTTACAGATCTCTGCAATAATTTTAGAATTTTATATGAATTTTAGAATGTATATATACAGAGTGAGTTATTACCCAGGTATGGGTACCTCTATATAAGTAAATACATAATCAATAACTGAAGCACTATTTAAGTAAGAGTCTTACACCCATATTTATAAAAAATAAAATGTGATTGAAATCTATTTTAGAACTAATTTTTCATACAAAATTTGTTTTAAAATACATTTCAAATAAGTTTTATTTTTTATAAATATTTAGTGTGGATTACTTTCACAGCAAAAGCAACAAAATATTGTCAGGACTCCTACGACGGGTGCGGGCACAGCTAGTAATATAAAAAAAATCTTATCTTTTATATTGAGTAGGATCTTAAATTTCTTAGTAAGTATTTGAATAGAACAACAAATTTTTACATAATATTTCATGTTGTTGAGTTAAGCTTACGATGTAATTGAATTTTCTTAGACTTTAGAAACGAGAGCAGTCTGTGAATGTTTGTATTTCTCAATAACCTTAAACACTACTTCCGTTAATTATTATTTATTAACGTTAGTAGTCCGTCCGCAAGCTGCTTCTATAAGTTTGCTTTTGCAAACCATTGAAAGCGGGCAACCTCGTTAATTTTAACGAAAGTTAAAAAAAGTGCTGATTAATCATTATGATTTACGGAAAAAATCATAATCGAAATCAGAGAACCGCTAAATAAATACTATTGGGACTCTGTACCATCAATTTTAATATTTTCAAAAGTGGTTTACTGAATTTCGTTGTGGTCGTATTAGGAATAGTCAATTAAATCCCTGAAGTGTTATATGATCGGAGAATAAGAGTGGTATGGTAGGTGTAGGCTGCTCAACTTAGCGGGAAATTAACACTTTGCGTGAATATTTTTATATGAAAAAGGTCGAAATATAGCTTGACCCTAAGCCTAACCGTGTGACAACTTCCAAGGAGTGTTTGGCGATTTTCAGGCACAATTTCAAAAAATTACGTTTGAATTTGAATCCGTGGACAAATGCATTCATGTACATCACAACAACAAGAAAAAAAATCGGAGGTTATAAAATACAGAAAACTGCTGCACTTATTGTATGCAGCTTAAAGGAAAATATGTTGAGAAATAACACGCTTTTTTATTTAAAAAAAATCTTACTTCCATTTAATTCATGCATTTTTTGTCATTCTCCTTATCTATTTCTCTTATATTTTTACGTGATTTCAAATCAAAACTGTTTTGAAAACAAATTTTATCGGTTCTGTAAATCATATCAAGATCATATTTTCTTATATGATCATGATTTTGTGAAACCACAAGAAACTGTGACTTTTATTTTTTTTTAGTTTATGTTTTTTTTCAAGTCCACTTTACAAATTTTATATGAAATTTTTGCCTAAAGTACAATTTAAGTACACTTTAAGAACCTAAATAGAATTACTAATCGTTTACATTTGACAGTACTGTTACGTCAATAAATGAATGCTTATTAGTTGTAAGAAATTCTGACAATTGTCTCCGTAGTATAGGCGTCCAGACAATAATTAAGACAATTCATTTAAATTTTTTGATTTTTCCTTTTTGAATTTTTTCCTGTAAACAAAAAATAGAGTTATTGTTGGCATACGTCAATCCATTGTCCTATTTAGTGGCTTCGAAATATTCAAGACAGTAGCTGAGTCAATTGAGAAAGTTTGCTTTTATTAGTAAAAAGTGTGTATGTATTGCTATTGTCATGACATTATTGTCTAGTGTAAACGCAGTGTTAATCATAATTTTTTGTACATTTGACAAGAGCAGATATACTTTCTAAATACTTACGCCACTATCATAAAAAATATTTTTGGTTTGTAAAAAGTTAATTAAACAAATTGCATATAAATATTTTTATGCAAGATATCATAAACCTTTTATAAACCAAAAAAAATTTTATACATTAGGATTTCAAATGTCAAAACTTTAATATCTTTGAAATGATATTTTTTAACTTTTTTTCATATTATTTATTGTATATTATTTATTGTATCTTTTAATTAACAATTTCTCATTTCATGAGAAAAAAGCACTTCAAACTATTTTTCCAAGCAACTTATTATAAAAGTAACAACAAAGGGCTACTAAAAATAAGCAAGTGACTAAAAATCACAATCACTAATCTGATTTAAAGGCATTTAAATATATAAAGGCATTTAAATATTTTTTTGTATAGAACACATTTTATTTGATTGGAAATGACATTGAAAAACAACTTTTTATTGCTTTCTGCAATAAGAGGATTTAAATTTTAGCATTTAACATAAGATTTTTTAATTGATAAAATTAAAACCGAAGAGATTGTACAAAATACATAATTAATTAAAACCTTTAATACTTAAAAATATACAATAATAATGTTCAAATTTTTTTTTTTAACAGAGTAATTAATTTTTGTACTCGTTCGTTGATAATCATGAATAGCTGTTTTTTTTTTTCAAAAAGTAAAAAAGTACATTAGATGATATCCAAATGTAAAAAATTTAAAATAATATATTAATCCAAAAAAATGCTTGTTGTGCTAATTATTTTTGCCTATAAAAAATTGTTGTTAATTGCACAATAAATTTATAGAGAAATGAAACAGAACAAATAGGCATTAATTAAAAAAAGCTTAAGCAGATAGGCTGTGCGGCTAATACTATTAAATTTGTGTTTAGTCTCAGAGTTTGTGCTGGATATTAAATATACGATTAATATTACTAATAATTCTTGCAAAAAAAAACCGTCTTCAAAACAGATAGAAGGGCACCAATTCTAAACTAAAAATGTAAGAAGTAATCTGTAAGAATTAGATTTAAACCAAAGAAAAGATGCGCCAAAATCAGAGGGAAAAAAATAAAAACTATTGAATGTCAAGCCTCTCCCTATTACTGTTCAAAAGTTAAGCTATTTTTACCAGCATCCATCTTGTATGGGGACACCATTAAAGCCTCTCCCTATTACTGTTCAAAAGTTAAGCTATTTTCACCAGAATCCGCCTTGTATGGAGACACCATTCAAGCCTCTGTCTATAACGGTTTCAAAGATAGGGGCACACAGATCAAATAACATCACCTATTCGGACAGCCTTTAATTTACAATGTTAAATTAAAGACCTGTTGTTATAGAGGACTTGGCCACAAAGATTCTTTGTAAATTTCAACTATCTGTCTATAACGCTTCAAAAGTTTAGCCATATATATCAAATAACATGAACTATTGGGACACCCTTTACATTATAATTCCAAATATTTATACTTGTTATCATACCAGAGAAAGTAGTGGACATTCTGCCTAATTTTCAAGTGTTTGTGTTTAACGGTTCAAAAGATAGGGTCATATAGATCAAATTACGTAATTTATGGGGACACCCTTTAATTTCTAACTTCAAATTGTATACTTGCTATAGTGGACTTTGCAATACAGGTTCCTTGTAAATTTCAGCTGTCTGTCTCTAACAGTTCAAAAGTTTGGCCACATACATAGAATTACATTAACTATTGGGACACCCTTTTAGTTCCAAATTCAAAATTTTATACTTTTTGTTATAGCTGACTTAGCACCACAGGTACTTTGTAAATTTCAGCGGTCAACTATTCAAAAGTATGGCCATATACATCAAATTAAATAAACTATTGGAGCACCCTTTAATTTAAAATTTTGAATATTTATACATTTTATTATAACGGTCATAGTAATCGACATTCTGTCAAATTTTCAAGGTTTAGTCTATAACGGTTCACAAGATAGACCCAAATAGGTCATATTATGGCACCTATGGGGACATCCTTTAAATTTTAAATTTATTTTTTTTATTAATTTCTGCTGTTGGGAACTATAGCGTCATGCAATTTTTTAAAATTTTAATTTGCTGCCCTTTACGGTTCTTAATACACGTAATTTTTAATATAATGAACTGTTTTTAAAATGGGACGAACCTAAAAGCATAACCTTTCAAATAAAGAAAAAAATTTTAAAATCGGTTCAGAAATGGCTGAGTTCTGCGGTTACATACATACATAAAAAAGCAACATTCAGACGAATAGATAACCTCCTTCTTTTTTGAAGTTAGTTATTAAAATAAGTCAATTTGGTGATTTTAGGTGTTAAGCTATTAGCTGTAAAGTCATGTCGAATTGATTTTATATGTAAAATATAAAATATTTAAGAAACATTATGATTATTAAAATGAAATACTTGTCATTGTTATCCTCTTATCAAGAAACTTTTAATTTAAATTTAAGCGTTCACTTATTTCTAAAGTAAACTTAGATAAAAAGCGAAAAAATCTCTTTGGGCAAAATTCTCAAAATTTATTTCTTTAACATTATTTTAATGTCAAATTAGGTGTTAGAACAGAAAGTAAGCAGGAAGCATTAAGATTTTATAAACAGAAAGAAAAAGAAACGTTTATATACACACATGTTACCATCATAAATTTCTTCAAAGGTCACTGCTTCATAATATAAAAACCAAAGAAGAGATTGCTTCTGGAGTTCAAAAGACTGCCAAACTATGGAATAGTAATATTTTCTAGTATGTCGCAGCAAAATCTTGATAAGCTTAGACTCTGTTTAAACAGAGTGATATGATTTATATATGGTTTTCATTGTAGAAAACATATTTCGGCATATGTTTTTCGCACGTTAGGATCACACTTTCAAAGTTTAATCATAATTATCAAATGTAACAAACCTATGTATCTTTTACAGAAATTTAATTTGGTCGTTCTACTAGAACAAATTTTTTAATCTCTTCAAATCACTCTTCTTTGCTTATGAGCAGATCTTTTTTTACGAAGTCCGAAATTTTGACAGGTCTATTAACGAATTTAAAAATATCTTGAAAAAAGACTTATATACTGCTACCATATAGGTCCCAATATTGGGGCAAAAATTAATTGAAATCAATTTTTTCTATCATATAGTTTTAGTTTTTAATATAAATATTTTGTACAATTTTTATTGCCATTTATAATACTGAATTAATTAGGCATTTAAGACCTAATTATTTAATTGCATTCTTTACTTCAGGAAAGGTAGTGGAGCCGAGGAAGCTGTCATATATGTAATTGGTAGATCACAACATACTTATAAAAAAAACTAAGTTATATTGGTTTCCATGAAAAATCTCTTAAGATTTTTAAAGACTATTTAAGTAACAGGAAACAATTTGTTCAAATAGCAGAATCAAGAAGTAGTGAGCGTGATGTTACTTGTGGGGTTCCACAGGGTAGTGTTCTTGGTCCTTTGTTATTTAAAATTTTTATTAATGATTTGAAAAACATACAGTTTAATAGAAAACTTTTTATGTTTGCAGACGATATTGGCCTGTTTTACAATTATAAATATGAAAAAGTTCTTCAAACACAAGTAGAATATGATGCTGCAATTTTATCGGAATTTATGAGAATAAACAAATTAACTTTGAATGCTAACAAAACAAAATTCATAAGATTTAAGCCATATGTTTCAAAAGATAAAGAGCCTGCGTGGTGATGGTCAATTAATAAATGAATCCAAAAGTGTTAAATAGCTTGGTATAAACTTAAACCATAATCTTCTTTGGGAAAATCACGTTAGCCGTCTCAAATCTAAATTATCATCTGGAATTGGTATACTTTATAAATTTAAAAATTAACACAATGTTGACACGAAAATGTTGATTTACCAATCCTTAATTCACTCGCATTTGACTTATCTTCCAGTAATTTATGGTAGTAAAGCCAACTCAGTCCTGGGATCACTGCATAATCAAAATTATGCAAAAACGATACTTCCAGTGAAAGGTCTTTATAAACAACAGCTATTAGTTTATGTTTATAAATGTATTAGAGGTATTGGCTATCACACCATACAATTCAGTAGTAATATATCACACACAAAGAGTCACAAGACAGGCGATGGACCTTAATTTAGTACGATGTAGGCTTGAGTTAACTAAACAGCGAATTTCTTTTGCTAGACCTAATGAATACAACCACTTACCTAACGTAATTCATCAACTGGCATAGTCATTTGGTATTAAGTAAAATTTTAATAGCTAAAAAATACCAGAGAATATGCTTATTTTTTAATTTCGGTGTTGTTGAAGAAAATAAATCAGTCAGACTTTTTGATTCTTTTTTATACTACAGCATAGTACTAAATACCCGGTGTAAATATCAAGTATATACTTTTAACCTTTAGAAGAGAAAGCCAAATTTCTCAAATTCGCGATATCTAGGGAACACCCTTTCATTTTTATAGAAAGTAGATATTGGGTAGAGTGAATAAAAATGTAGTTGATACTACATAGTACCAAGTACTAGCACTAGCTAAAACTTTTCAGTATTAGTTATTCTAAAAAGCATAAACTAAAAAAGGTGTGAATAAATATTTTCTAGTACTATGTAGCTAGTACTGAAAAGTGATAGCTAGTACTGGAAAATTAAAACATATGCGGCTGCAAAATCTGCTAATAGAAACTGTTTTAGAGTGCCTCTGTTTAAAAAAAGCTATTTTTCTTATAAATTCTCAGCAAAACAGGTAGTAATACATTTTTGTATCACTATAAGTTTAATTTGATTATTTATTATCACGATGGGTGACAAAAATAGAGGGAAATTTTTTGATATGCTCCAAAAGCATAATAAGTCACAGATGCCGTCAGTTATAGTGACAAAAAATAATCTAATCCTGGCCAATTGCATTCAATTACATTGAACTCCTCATCAGTATTTTAGGTAGTTTAAACGTTGATGCTGCAATAACATTTCATCACAATGATTTGGTGGGTTTTATAATGCATGCAATCTACAGCTCCAATAGCGCAAGGAAAGAAAAATCGCAATGCCCACTATTCTTGAGCCAGTTTGTTTTGTCACTGTTATTCGGAAATTTATCTACGAATGCGATTTATTGGTGACTTTTTTAAAACTATTTTCACTGTTTTACAAACGTTTGTGTGATCTATTCCTTCATGTTTTGCAATTCGCATTTAAAAACCCGGATCGCTTTTTAAATCTGTATAAATACACATGTATAAATAAAATAAGAATATGACCGCATATGACATTGTTTTTTTTTTGCGAACATTCATAAATTCAGCCATCATATTTAAATAAGGGCCTGTTTTTATAAAATGAAATATTATGTTCTTTCGTAAAATAAGCGAAACAAAACACATTTACGTTTTAGTATTTTTCATGTGAGTGACAAAAAAGAGCTTTGCATTTTTTAATTTATTTTTGGTTTTTACACTCAAAATATTATTACAATTACTGATTGAAGTTTATCAAAAAAGTATTTCGTAAAATTATTTCTAAATAAATAAACATTAAAAATGAAGAGAAAAAATTATTTAACTGATTTTAACGTTTATTTTGAAACAAACTACATATACTTACGTAATTTTTAGTTATATTCTTGTAAGTAAAAATAGCAAAAAAGACGGAACTAACGTTGATTTTAATGGTATTTGTTGATACTTTTATTCGATTGGCATTTTTAAAAAATGCAAAATCAGTAATTCCAACGGAACGTGCATTTTATTTTTTGCAAGTTTTAATTAAAGAAAAAACATTTGTTCTACTGATTTTATTCGGTTGATTTTTTAACATTTAAAAAAAATAAAAATTATTCGGGTTAACTGTATTTTCAATTATTTTTATTTTTTCAGTTGATTTAACGAACACCATTTTTTGAGTGTATTAAAAGCTTTTTATACTTCAGAATGCAAAATAAAACGAAAAACTTCAAATGTTTTATAAATACCAAATTTAAAGCTTTATCGTTTGAAAACGAAACACACATGTGAGAAGGTTTTGTTTTATAAAAACAGGCCCTTAAAACAAACGACAATCCACTTTTTGACCAATAAATCAACAATAAACTTATTTCCAGCACCTCAATGACATGCTTACAAAAATTTAAGTTAAAACTAGTATTTTTAAGTACTTACGAGTTTTTATTCACACATGTTTTCAGAAAACGCTGGAAAAAGTAGCTTGTGCTAGACTGGAAAAAGTACTAGCTTTATCTGAAAATTTTATTCACCTCAAAGCTAGTTTAAACTTAAGATTTGGTAGTTTTAGCTAGAACTATATTTTTTTTCACACTGCCCATTTTAACACAAATATAGTTTTTACGTGATGCGAACACAGGCAGACTGACAAAAACTCAAAAAATTCTGTTTTGTATTCCATTTCGATTTACTGTGTAGAGAAGTGATCCTGATACAATTTTAGTATATGCATAGATTAAATTTTAACAAAATTTAATGAAACGTTTTTAACATTTTTTTTATGTATGCGCTATATTCGATATATTATACAAAAAAATACTCGTAACAAAACAATTTATTATTTTTTTTCTTTGCTGTAATATATTTAGAGATTAATTTAAAGAAATATGAATATAAATCCCTTCTTAGATATTTATCCAAAAAACTTACCTAAGTTTTGTACTCATTTAAGCCATCCTTAAATGAGTTCAATAAATTTTCTCTTAATATTTCATTTAGTTCATATAATAAATGACAAGAAGATCGTAGGGTACTCTTTTAAAATATTCCTTACTGTTTTACAATTGTTCCAATTATTCATTCAATCTACGAATTTTGTAAAGACTGTCTATTGCCCTTTTTATTGCACTTTACTACTTAAATACTACGAATGTAAACATTTTTAAGTTGTCTATGTTTGCTAAATGCTTCAACCCATTTAATCCACCTCTAGTTCTTCTACTACATTGTCTGCTATGAATATTAACATTTTCTCAAGTCAGTAAAATTTGAAAAATTTACCACGAATTGCTCGTAAATTTTTATTTAACAAAAGGGAATACATATTTACATTTAGGACTAGAATGAAACAAGTAATTTTATTAGCAAATGAAAAACAGAATAGCAAAAAATAATAAAAATAAAAACAAATAATCAAATAAATAAATAAAACAGTGTTAATAAGAGCTTTTGATGTTTATTTGTTAAATATGGCAGGCATTTAAATACCATATAATAATGATTATTCTTGTTATATTTGTGTTGAACCTTTTTAAAAGGGGTTTATTGCTTGTCATATACTTAAAAAATAAAAAATTAATAAAAATTATTATTTTAAATTTATGCACAGTTAAAATTTGTTTTATTGTAAATTGTTCATTTAACTGTTTCAATTTTAAACAAAGTTTTCTCGGAAACATTTTTTTGATAGTTTACAAGATTATAAAAAGAAAAATATCTTGTAGCGTATGAAAAAAATTCCGACAGACGATACTATTATTCACGATAAAAGTGGCTTCATTGATCAATGACAAATTTTTTTCAAGCTTTAAATGCTTTTACGATATACTGAATATCTTAAAACAAATTTTTTGGTAATTATTATATATATGTATTGTATGTAGCTTAAGTCTAAAAGACAAACCATAAATATTTAAACAAAAAATACTTGTTAATTCAAGCCAACAAATTGTATATATCACGGTTGCTGTTATCATTAGCGGGTCACATCTCTAACATTCGGCCAAGAGAAGCAATATCTCCCTCGTTCTTAGTCGTGTACCCACCGATATTAGGATGGATATTACAGACCTACGGTGCGTTTAGAGTTTCTGAATATTTGTTTTTATATATCGCGTATTTTTTTTAAGAAGCGGAGAACTTTAAACTGTCTTCAATGAAAGTTGGCTTGACAGTTCTCAGTTGTTTTGAAGTTAGTTTGGTTTGAGTGGACTCACTCCAGAGCAACGTTTGGTAATTTATCAAATGTATGTATTTAATTTTTTTATTGAAAAACAGGACACAATTCCACAAACTCATCGGGCATTACATGCATTTTATGGAAAGGTACGATCAATGGTCCATAATTCCGCACTGATTTCGATGGTTAGAATACCTCAGTCAATTGAGAGTGTTATAAAGGGTGTTTTTTATAAAGGTATAGAATTTAAGTTGCAATAAAACAACGATGGATTATTCGATTGGCATGAATTTTATTTATCCGAAAGATAAATTTGTGGCATTACATTTTAAATATGATTTCAGGCATATGACCGCCACGGCTGGCGCGGACGTAGTTCAATCTGGACGTCCAATTTTCTATGACTTTTTCCAACATTTGTGGCCGTATATCGGCAATAACACGGCGAATGTTGTCTTCCAAATGGACAAGCGTTTGTGGCTTATCCGCATAGACCAATAACTTTACATAGCCCCACAGAAAGTAGTCTAGCGGTGTTAAATCACAGGATCTTGGAGGCCAATTCTCAGGTCCAAAACGTGAAATTAGGCAGTCACCAAACGTGTCTTTCAATAAATCTATTGTGGCACGAGCTGTGTGACATGTTGGGCCGTCTTGTTGAAAATACGTCTCCTGGACATCATGGTTATTCAATTCAGGAATGCAAAAGTTAGTAATCATGTCTCTATACCGATCACCATTGACTGTAACGTTCTGGCCACCATCGTTTTTGAAATAGTACGGACCAATGATTCCACCAGCCCATAAAGTGCACCAAACAGTCAGTTTTTCTGGATGTAACGGTGTTTCGACATACACTTGAGGATTATCTTCACTCCAAATGCGGCAGTTTTGTTTGTTAACGTAGCCATTCAACCAGAAGTGCGCTTCATCGCTAAACAAAATTCGCTTATGAAAATCGGGAACAACGGTATTCTCATTTTGGGCCCATTTGCAAGCGTTGTTCAGGCCTGAGTCTATTCATGATGAATTGCCAAACCAAACTCAGAAGAAATCACTTGACAAGTAATGCCAACTTAAAGTTCTATACCTTTATAAAAAACACCCTTTAGATATATACATCTAACTTTTTCGAGCCTAAGCTGGAAGGCATTAGTATTGCAGATACCTGGTTTCAGTAGGATGGTGCCACACAGAGCGCGATACAATTCATTTACTAAGTGAAACATTTGGCAAACGAATAATTTCAACAAATGGACTTAATAACTGGCCACGTTGTTTATGTAACATGTCGCCATTTGATTATTTTCTCCAGGGATATGTTGAGTCCCATGGCTAGCACTTGGAAGCGAATATATGACGCGTTAATAACGAAATATAGCCAGATTTACTGCGAAGTGTGAGAAGATAGCGACTAGACATAAAATTATTTAATTAATTAAGCCGTTTGGATAGATATGTTTTAAATCACTATAAAGTTCTTCTCCTTTATAAAAAATACCCTTTATAGGGGAGCGTAGAATTTTATGTTGACGGTTTTAAATATTTTGAAGCTGAAGCAGTACCCCATAACTGAATACTATTGCACCATATTGGTCTAAGGAACAGAAACAGTATAAGAGCTTACAGTCTAGGCTTAGTGTTGATACAATAATACAATTTATTAACACTATTTTCAATTATACATTTGGAAATTTTCAATTACAAATTACAAATATTTATAATTGGGCTTAGTCCCTGATTTAAACAACAACTACTTGTGTAATGTGTAATTGAATATCTTCATGTCTGCAAATAAAACACATTTATATTTTATGCCTGAGAAACTCCAGGCAAAAGAGTCATAAATCAAGACAAAAATCATTCAAATAAGAGAGTTTTAAAAAATAAGGTATCTCTGTTACTTGCTTGTTTTCAGTCATATTTTATGGTTGTAGATACAATATTACTTTGGAAACTTTGGTTGTGGTTTCAAAACTTTATAGTTCCAACCAACCATGTTGCATTTTTTTTGGGCGTAATAACCATTTTATGATTAAAATTACTATAAGTTGTTTATCGCAACCATATATTGTTACAGAGAACATAGGATGGTTCTTAGGACCATATCATAACCATGTTTTTTCTATGACTGCCGCCTTGAGTTGTTTGCATATTAGTGTTATCTCTAATATTTGTATTTCATTCCTATTTTATTTGTTCCAAACTAAATTAAAACTATTGTTTTGCTTGAAAACATTTTAAAAAGTCTTGATATCAGTTAAATGACAGAAATTTTCTTTTAGACGTTTAGCGCAATATTACTCTAAAACTTTATTTCACACGCCATTAATTCATTAACTCATATAACCCAAATGAAGCATCTTAAATCAAATCCTGAAAATATTAACCCCAACTACAGTCATCAATTTCAACAATTAAAATAACTAAATCTTTTATTTTATTATAAAATGTTAAACTTTAAATGAAGTTTATAGCACAAACTTCATTGCTATCAAAACTTTATATTGCTGCTAATTTATGCTAATTAAATGCAATTTCGCTTAAACACTCAGCAATCTACATTTGAGAAATGTAAACTGTATTAGCGAACAGCAATAACAACTGCAACAACAAATATATTGCATAGCAAAAATCTCTTAAATACACAAAATATTTTTTTTACCCAGCAGCCAACTCCCCACACAACCCCAAATACAATAACTGAAAGCTAAGCATGAAGACATATTTTACCTCCCCAAAGTCATTAAATAAATGTCTTTCATGTATTTGAGTCACTGTTGCATATCAAAGACAAATGAATAATTTATACGTCTCCGTCCGTTTCCTAACAGGTTTTTTGTTTTTTTTTAATTTTACGTAATTCTTTTTTCTTTTCTCTCTAGCAAAGAAGAAAAAAGAAAAAATTGTCAGTGTAAAGAAATATTAAAGACACTTTAAGTCAAGAAATGTCGACTAAGACTGAAATTATCAAATTGCTGGCTTTCTCTTGTAATTTTCCTTTAGATGCTGTGTTGCAACTCTCTGACACAAATGCATGTCACTTACACGAGTGCTTCTAAAAATGATAACTAGACCAGAAAGGTGTTAAAGCATAGAGAATGAGGGCTAGGCAACAGGCAGGGTTGCAACATAAGCAACGAAACTGGCTGGGAAAAAGTAAGTTTGATGAGTGAGTCAGTAAATGGACAAAAGTAAAATAAAGTATAGTTTTAGTGCAAAGTAAGAATTTATTCAATTTAAACCAAGGAATGAATATGAGACTACGTGGTCTTTTATGTATATTCGTATTTGTATGTGCGTCATATTCCTAGTGAGAGAAGGCAAGTCAAGACAACTGCATCTCGTAAAACTTTGAAAACACTTACAAGTACAACACCAACATGACAATAACAACCATGAACTCATGTAAATTGTTAGAAAATGCATTATAATAATAGAAGGATTTGCTATAGACATTTCAAACTACACTTACGAAGGTGACACAGTTGACTAGTCAGCACATTTGTCAAGGTTTAAGGATTGTGTAATGTGTTTGAGAGATATCAGGAGAATAAAATTGTGATTTTTTCGTATTTCTATTTGCATTATTTTCACTTTCATGAGTTTTCTATTATAATTTATATCTTAAAACCACCATGGAGTTAATATGTAAAATGTAAAAGTGTTTTTCAATACTCACAAAGTTAAAAAGTTGAAACTTTAACTGATTAAATAATATGATTGATATGTTGTGAATCCCAATGTAAATCCTTAAAATGTTCTTATTTTAATGAAAATATTCCTCATATTTGAGCACAGGGAATATAAATGAATTTTTTGTTAAAATTTATTTAACATGTGGACTAAATAGGTGACGAGGTTGTCTGCTTTCAATGACTGTTTCGAAAATAAAGTTATAGTCGAAGCATGGTCAAATTTCGAAAGTAGTCCATTAATATAATAAATAATGGTTAAAGGGAGGAAACAGAAAAAATCAATCAAAACTCAATTTACCTATTTGCTCTTGTAACAGTGCTGATTGAAACCATTACTTTTTTATTTTTTGCTTTAAGTCTACGCTAACTGCGAAGGTTTTTGCTGGTCTGCAGAAAACACACAACGACATTGGCGGGACTCGAACCTACAACCCTCAGACTGTTCGACCAGTCAGTCTATCGAGGCACCTTATATTTCCACGATCAACATATCGTGCATGCTTACCCCCGTGGGTTCCAATTGTCACTGCAGGAATGGCAAATGCTCTGACGCGGTTCACTCGGGGAAAATAGGGGCACCAGACGCTAGGGTTCCTAGAACCTAAATCTGGAAGAAAAAGTCTGTGTATGAAAACATACGGGTTCTTTTCGAGGCCCGACCAGTGCCCAAAGGACTGGTACCACGGGAACCAGTAGCCCGATAGAGAGCCGTTCAAACCCCTAAACAAGAGGTTAGATATGAGTTCAGGCTTGCTATGTTCTATAAATTGCTACTCATTAGCGCTGCTGTTGTGCAATATTCGAATGTTGCAATTGCTAATTGCACTTGTATTGTGCAATGGGGTGCTGGTCTACCACCGTTAAGTTAGGGCTAACATAGGTACTGACGTAAATCTTGATCACATTAAATCGTGCATGCTATCGAAGATCGTGGACGAAAAAAGTGAAGAGGAGTAGGGTGAATAGTTTCATCAGAATCTTATGACAAGGGTAGAGCTTTATTAGGGAATGTAGGACTCACATATAATGGCATCCTACTGTTGAAGTTTGTAACAAGATCAACATAATGTCAAGGAAATTTTGTAAAATATCATTTGATAGTGTTCAATAGAAATTTTGTTAACATCAATCAATACACAGATTTTCTTTTATTTTTTGACCAAATAATAATACTGTATATTTAAAAAAGTAAAGCTGTTAGCAATATCGCAGTAATTTTTTCATAGTCAAGGCCATAGAAATACCCAATAACAGGAAAATAAATTGAAGGAAACCAGTGTGTCGACCTGTGTTATCATAAAGTCGCGATTTGCTATTGCTCGTATATAGAATTATTACTTGTGAATATACAGCTGTCTTCTGATATCCTAAGATAATCCCTTCCCATTGCCACCCGTAGCCGTAGACAGTCTTATATCTTGCTCTTCCATGTAGATACCTCAGCTAATCTTTCAAACCATTACATTAGATTCATACATAGATAGATACATTAATGAATCTCGAATATTTGTTGGAGCCTCCTGCTATTAAACCATTTTAATCTATAGACTTCTTCTTTATTAATGTATTTTTAACAACTTTAGAACCAGCGATAAATGCTAATAATGTCTAAGTATAAGATGAGTATGAAAAAAGATATGACCTGCTATCAAGCCACTTTCTCTAGCTGTTATCCCTTTTCATTACATTTTCTACTCGGAAACAACTATCGAATGCAATATATTTTAAGCGACCTTACTCAGCACATTCATTACACTCTCACGTACTCTTATGAAAACATTTCTATTTTTTTCTTGTTAAATACTATCCGTGGATAGTACAAGGATGTTTTCGTAGTTATTCATGCTGTTATAGTTACTGTTTTGTAGTGCTTGTAAAACATCTAACAAAATGTTAAAGCAAAACAAAAATTAAACGAAATATTGTTAAAATGTTTTGTTTAAATGAAAAACAAAAAAAAAAAACGGTTAAATAAAAATAAAAGGGGCTTGTCAGGCTTAAGTGGGTAATGTGAAGCTCCTGCTGGCAGCCATTTACTACAGCTAGCAGACCATGGCAATACAAAAAGATGCCAATGTTCACACTTGCTGGTGGAAATATATAAAAATGATACAAAACTAGTTTTCGGTTTTATCCTGCAAACAGCAAATCGACAGAATATTGCCTTGTTTAACAAGTGGCTTCTGTGCTGTTAATGATGGCTATAAATTATCAAATCCAATGCACTGTCGTTGGCTCTATTGGGTTTTACCTAAAAGGTGTAACGTTAAAAAAATTAACCTTTTTGCTACTAAAAAAGTGAGTGAGAAAGTGTCAGAGATATGGACGAATCTCCCCTAGAGTTGGAAGTGATTATAGGATTAACATTTTTAAAATCTATTTTAAACTCAAAAAAAAAGAAAATATACTTGAAAGTGGGACTTCTGCAAGGCTGAAATGTAGTGGCTGCTTAGGTCTAACAATGCGCAGTGGGGCAGAATCAATATATATATATATATATATATATATATATATATATATAATAATAATTTTTAAAAATCAATAAATTAAAGAAATCTCAAGCTCCAAATAATTTGCAGGGGCGAGGCCCCCAAATTTAAGATAACATAGCGACACCCCTGACAAGTGAATAGTACCCACTGTCAAAATCTGGGATACTCCTAACCTTAATTATTTCCAAAATATTTGGATTCTGGCCCACTGTGCAAAGGTTGGGCACTAAATAAAAATTTAGGTAAAAAATATTCGTAGTGTATGTAGAGGTTACAAGATAGCTCACTGAGTTGCATTATATATACCGAGGAGCCTAGATAGACCAGGACTAGATTTTCCTTTTACTTAAACAAAACGCCTCGTTAGACAACCTAGCCTGGACAAAGAATATCGAGCATAACTAATGCGCCACGGTGTTAATTTTACAGTTGAGAAGAATAGTCCCATGTTTTTACACCCAAATAAGGCTGACTTTTATATTTATCGCCATCGCATTCAACAATGCCCGTCATTCTATAAGTAGATTTTATATGATAAATGTACCTAAGAGCGTCATAATTGCATACTTACTCTCGGTACAAAAACAAATATCTATTCGATATTCTGTAGTACCTAATAGTAAGAAGTTGCAGTTAGTTGGCAGTATGAGATTAAATTTTATTCCGAATTCCTCTAGAAGAACTCAATCTCCAACTCTCCTCTTTGAAACATCATTTGTACATACAGTTTTCGTGATGGAATAGAACGGCCCTCCCTTAAATTAAAGTGAAAACCTCTTGTAAAAAATATCTTTATGCCCTTAAACGTTAGCATGTTTAAACAATATGGGATTCCATTCACGGAAGCTGGCTCCTGTTTGCAAGACTGCCACATTAGGCAATACTTTCTTCACAATGAATCGGTAAAGCTAGGAGGTCTACTACTTTTCAGGCAGAACCAGACATAGAATAGTACCGGCGGACGGTTTACATCTCTTAGGTTTATTTACATAAGTTTTGCTTTGACGTGTTATCCAATATTATGCCATATATATAAAAAAAATACAGTTTCATTCATTCAAAATTAATTTCAAATACATAACCAAGTGTTTCAAAGAAGTAAAATATATTTTTTTTTAGTTTAAAAAACCTTCAATATTGATTAATTTCACTTCGGTGCCCATATCCATATTTGATTATAAATATAAGGTAAAAATTCATAAAAAAAATTCATTTAAATATAAACCTTTTAGAAAACAAAAATATTTTTTGAGAAATTGTTCCATAATATTCAAAGCCAAACTAAAGTTGCAATTTACACTTTTATATTTTTTGTGTTTTAGAAAAAATATAATTTAATTAAACGGCCTTTTAGAAAAAATGGAATTTTATGGCTTTTAAAAACTTAGAAGTATTAAAAAAAAAACAAAAGGAATTAATTAATCAATACTTAGATGTTATTTGTATCTTCCAAGATAAAAGAAAATATTTCAATTCCCAAAATAAATAACTAAAAATATATTACGAAAACAGTCCAAAAGTTAAAAATAAGAAGTTAATTAGCTTTTAAATTTGTTGTTTGTGTGGGTTTAAAAAACCTATACATACATGTCGAATTATTCTACTGAATATTGAAATATTTTTAAATGAAATTATCTCTATCGATTCCAACGTGTACATCTACTTCGATTATATTCAATCAAATGCTTTTAAATAAATTAGTGACTTTATTTCAGTTTTCTTTGCTGTACTTTCTTCTTTGAATAAGAAAGTTTCTGTCATAGCAAATTAATTTTCTATTATGGAAATAATTTTAGCTTAATCAAATTTTTCTCAAGATAGAAAGGAAAAAATATTTGATAAAAAAACGTACAAAGTATTTTATGTAACGACTATTATTTAGGTAAGAATTTGTATGACTTAACGCATAGCTCTTTAAAAATACAGAAATAAAAAAAAATTGGCTAACGCATTAATAAAAATGTGAGCAACAAACATTTCGTAATTGAATTATGTAAATGGTTATAATCAAATCATATTATTATTGAACTTGCTGATAATATAATATAATGTTAAAACCATATATTTCTGTTTAACCTAGCAATGAAATTGTAAAATAATTGTAAAACCATAATTATGTTAAAATATAATAAAAATTCATTGTATAACAATTTAATAAAAATTTATTATATTATGATTAATACCTACCCTGGCACCTTGGATAAATTAAATGATGGTAATATAATTAAAAACTATGTAATAAAATAATATAGTAGCTATCCTAGCAAATTTAGATAGGGTCACTTTTACAGGTCTCTAGATATACAGTGGCACAGAAAACTCTACATACCTCTGAATATTTTACAATTCTGGAAAGCCCGAGGGACATTTATATAAGAAATTTATATTAAACAATAACATTGTAAGGATAAAAAATAAAAGCGTTTTAATAATTGTAAATTAGATAGTAAATATTTAACAAAAACAACAAAAATCCTATTTTTGGTCATAGAAAAGTCTACATACTGCTAGCTTAGAAATGCTAATATTATCAATCATACAAAATAAATAGTGCTACAAACTTTTTTCAGCTCTTAAGAAATTCATAGTCATAGTATGTCCTGGATGAAGCCATATATTAGCGATAGTAATAAAACAAAACGCATAGTATTTGCAAAAGCCCTTTCTGGGCTCAGTTCTAATAGGAGACAGAGAGTATGACTTAAAAAATTATTAACTATTGTCTATATAATTTACTTCCAGGTAATATAACATTTACTTTCAACTGTGATCATATCAGCAATTTTGTATTGAATGCGATCACAAATTTAGACTAAATACTGGCTGCTATTTTCAGCAAGACAGCAATATCAAGCACAATGAGGGGATTGTAAAAGAATATCTTATAAATAATGTACCTCACCAACTGCATTATTCACCACAGTCATTCGATTTAAATCCCTTTGAGCACTTATGGGAATAAATAGATCGCAGGATTAAAAAAACATAAAAAATTAGCATAATCTAAAGAATTAACTAAGTGAAAAATGGAATCATATTTTAGGAGATGTTTTGGTATTTTTCATGAAAAATTGGCTTTCGGAAATATATAATATAGACATTAAATAATTTTTTCTATATAGTATGTAGACTGATTTTTTGCTGATTTTGTTTATAAATGAATTGAACCTTGATTTTTTTTATCCACTATTATTACCTGTTCCTAATGCCAGTTTATTTGGTTGAAAAGAAATTTCTACATCTTGCTTATATTTCTTAGAATTTAAATGAATATGGGGTAAGTAGAGTTTTCTGTGTCACTGTATGTTAATTACTTTGTAAGATGGTACATGGTCCTTCCATCCTTACCACCAAGCTTTTGTTTGACTATTCTCAATAACACATGGGTTAGTAGTATATAATTTAAAAAAAAAATTACCTATTACAGTTCCTACGTTACATAATGATAAATATTTACTTGTTTACTTTCTATGTAAGGTGTCACGTCCAGTGTTCCAAACCGGACTTCCTTTTGCTAGACTATGAACAAGTTAACTACTTCGGAAAAAATTCAAAACTTTAGCTATTTGAGTTTCTGATGGACACAATAATAAGTGTTCACTTTGTATGAGAGGGAACACACAAAAGTTTAAATTTAACCTGAAAATGATATATAATAATAGTGTGCTAATGATTTATTTGGCTCTTTATAATAATATGTAAATTTATTTGTTGGACAATTAACATTAACGTCCACCCATGTATCTAAAAACTTCGTAAAAATTTTACTAAAAGTATAATTAAAATAAACCTTCAACAAAAAACTCTTATAAATAAACTACCTTGTATTATTATTAAACTATTAATTTAGTTTTTAAACTTATTTTCTCAAATATTTGCTTCGCCTGCCTTTCGTCAGGTAAACACTTCTCAAAAAACATCCATCTTTTGTTGCACCCACAAATGGATAATTACATGCCATCTAATCGCCCAGGCTCATGTGGTGAGGATAGAATATAGTAAAGTGCAATTGTTGTATTTCTCTACAATCTAAACTTTTTAGGTTTATATCTCACAATAGCAACTACTTACGACAACAACAGCAACAAAAACACACAAACTTGCATACTATTACTAAAACTTCTATAAAATGAATTTAAGCATACATACACACTTCTAAATGGGTGTGAGCTTTTATGTTAATGGATTTGAGTTTAGTTTAGCATGTGTGTAGAAGTTATTTGGAGGTGGGTATGTTATGTTAACCTGTCGACAAGAAATTTAAAAGTTATTTTTGCTTTTATAATTGTAAATCGTATTCATAACTTTAAATTGCTATATACGTATGTATGTACATATATACTTATCCATACATACACACATGCATACATTTATGTATACATGCGTCAATGCGAACATTGTGTTTAAGTTTCATGAAAACCCAATGAATATTTATATTTGTTAAATCTAGACTCTGTGTGGAATACCTATAAGGGTTATTCCATGTCAAATCAACATAGCGCTGATAATAACTACTTAAGATTTCATTGAAACTTTTTTGTTTGAATTCCTTGACTCCCTGAATCCAAATAAAATTTTAAAGACCTTCTATCTCTTACAGTTTTCTAGCTATAAATTAATAAAAATAGATAATATAGAGATATGAAATATATGTATTCCAATTTATATGAGCAAAAGCTTATTTTAAAGGGGATTTCATAAGCTCTGATTGATATCAATCACAAAAATAATTTTATTTAAAAAAATTTTTTTTTTTTTAATTTTTGAGACAGTATTTTTTTTTTTTTTTTTTAATTTTTTTTATGTTAAATATTCGTTTAAATGAAAAAATATGTATTTTTAAACAAAACTTCTGATCCCATTATGGCCGCACTCTACAGTTTTGTCGTTCTAACGATTAAAAGAAAATAAAGTATTTTTTACTAAATAATTTATTATATGTGAAGATTATTGTAATTTCTGACGTTTTCAATAATTTTATGATTATGTTTATGTTTAAGCTTTATATGTTTTTCATAAAAATTACTTAATTTTATTTTTATTTTCAATATTTCGAAATATTGGGTTGCATCGTCCGGAAATAAAAATAGTTCTATAATATTTATTAGAATGAAAAAAGACCTAAAGCTTAAAAAATCATATGAGCCGTTTATTTTGAAAGATCAAGACCAATAATTCACAACAAATTTGAAGTTAATCGATTCACCCGTTTAGGCGAAAACCGGCGCAACAATTTACAAATCAATAGTTCATTTCAACTTCTCCGAAAACCAACAGAAACTGACTTTTCCCGAAAACCTATAATCTTAACCTAAACAGGAGGTATACCACTTTAAACAGGGGATCAATACCAACATCTTACAACAAATATGAAGTCAATCGGATCACCCGTTTAGGAGATAACCGGGTTTTCGCGCAGCAATTTAGAAATCAATAGTTCATTTCAGCTTCTCCGAAAACCAACACAAACTGAATTTTCTGGAAAACCTATAATCTTAATCTAAACAGGAGTTATACCACTTTAAAGAGGAGATCAATACCAACATTTCACAATAAATTAGTCACTTTTTCAAAAATATTGGGGTAATGATAATATTGATTACAATGCAATGTTATCTCTTCATTTTTAAAAAAAATCAACAAAGATGATTATTTTGAGAGTGACAAATCCTTAAATATATCAACTTAAAAACAAATTGACTAATGCCATTTTCAAAATAAATAGCTCATATAATTATAAAAGTTCATTTTATTTAATTTAAAAAAACTTTGATTTTGAAAAGGCACAGTTTTGCCTTTACATTTTTTGTGTATCTTAATTTTTTGAATTTTTTTCTTACTTATTGAAAATTATTCATTGGGACATGGGTGCCCCTATATGCTAGTATATCACTTTGGGGATTGTACATTCGATTCCCACCAAAGTCTCTGGGTGGTTCACTAAATCGATTGAAGGTCTGCGTTACTATTCTCGGTAAATTCAGTTAGAATATAATTTGTAATTGTATTGTGACATTAAATAAACAAAAAAATAATTTACTGGGATATAAGTCTGATATATCCACACAATAACTAAGGTATTGGTATTTTAAATACTTAAATTATACCTAACAATTTAGTGGCACAACAGCATACCACATAAGTATGTGAGTATACCTGAATGAAGATGGTTAAAGAAAAAAGGAATAATTTAACAAACAATTCTATGTACATAAGTCCATGAGGTGACTATGTTAGTTATATAAAAATAAACCAATTAACCAAAGCATTAATTCTAATGACAGATAAAACCGAGAAAGTTGACTACTACCGGGAATAGTTATGAAAAGTGACAAGAAACCAAATTATTTATCGATTTGTTAATACATCTGACCATTTCTAAAAGTTATTCTCGCCTACTTGGTGCCTCCCGGTCTTAGCTGATGAGTCTCTAACCCCGAACTATATCTCCATGGGGGGGAATTATGTCGGTAAATCCAATTCTGTAAAGAAGGAAGGACTAAGGCCTTTATTGCACACAGTTGCAATAAATGTTCTTATTAATGCATGTAGAAAACTCAATCAACAAAGAAATTTATGAAATAGCTTATTTACTAAGAGTATGTTTTCTCCTTGCTTAAGATTGATAGTAATTTTAGGAAATCAATTCTGTTATTCTGCAGTCATTCTCGCATATTATGTAAGAGTTAATGCCAGCTGTAGAAACTATGTTAAGGCCGTTTAACACTACAATACAAGTCTTAAGATTTGCATTGCATTTTGTAAGGAAAAAATCCTTTTATCACTGTCACACTTTAACTAAAATGAACAACATGTTAAACTTTAAATCAAATGATAAATATTATTAGAAACATCTATACATATAATAAAATTGTAACAAGACCATTTCCGTACATATTATAAATATTTTTTAAAAATTTTGTTGCTTGAGCTTGAGTTAGTAATCGAAATGTTATATTCCAATTTTTAAAATTTTTGTATGTCTATCTGTTCGTATTTTTGTGTTTGCATCTCCTAAAAACTACTGGATGCATTTAAATAAAATATTATGAGGATGTACCTGAGTGTCTTGATTCAAAAATAGGATATTTGTTTCGCAGACCTATCTCATTTCCAAGAGAAAATAGAGAAAAAGTAGTAAAAGTACGTAATATTACCGATTTAAGGTACTGCAAACTTGACAGCACCTTTTGTTTTTGTCAGTGGTATACGAGTATTTTATGCACCATTTACAGAACTCTATAATAATTTTAAATTTTTTTATCTAAATCTTAGAATTTTATCCTTAAATACCTCTATATGAAGAAATACATAAACCATAACTGAAACAATATAAAAAAAAGTTTTATATTATATTCAAAGCAAAATGGAACAAACTATTGCCAGGACGCCCACAACGTGGCTTGCACAAATAATTCAAATAAATATATTTATGTATACATATGTATGTATGTTTTTTTTTGTTTTTTATATTTTAATTTCTTTTCACATTTTTTTAATTTTTAAAAACTTTACCTTTGGAAACTGACTTATTTTCTAGTGCCAAATTCTTCAACTGAAGCATTAAACACATAGGCGACAGCAGGATACGGACTACAACCTGTCGAAATTAAAATACACACGTTTATATGAAGACGATATCATAGCTACATGGCTACAGTACCACCGTTGTGGTTGTAGTCAACTTAGGGTAATTTCTATTTTTGTATGCGACAATTTCATTTTATTCTACAAAATAAAATGTCACAAAATTAAAAATACAAATTCATTTACAATCAAAAGATTTTGAGCAAGGTATATTTATTTTACTAGGTAATGTCGTCCGCCCAGCTAATTTAGTAGTCAAAAGTTGTATGTTGTCAGAAATTTTATGGTGCAGAAGTGAGAAAGTAATGAAACACATACAGGCCATCTCAATTTTCTTCTATGTTTTCTGACACTTCGAACTACAAAGCAATAACAAAATGCCATGTTGTTCTTGTATTGTTGTATTTGTTGTAGGGATGCCACTACCTAGTAAAATAAATATACCTTGATTTTGAGCAAATATATTTATTTATTTTGATATGATAAAAGTATTTTTTGAAATAATTCAGTAACTGACTACACGGCGACGGGATTAGCCGCTGTCGTATATGTGTTTAATACTTAAATCAATCTTTTACGAATATTCGAGTAGTGGCGGCTAAACAATTTTATGTAGGCTGTAAGGATGCCGCGTCATCCCGTCTCTTGAGTATGTTTGGAATTTCAAGTTTTCGGTAATTAAAAGAATAAAAAAAAAAGAACAAAGAACAAGAACATTAATACATACGGGTCTGTTCAAAAGAAAAGGACAAGTTTTGAATCTTTGGTGGCTGCATACATTCGATTATCGAAATTTTGTTTTTTTATGTTGGTACACATGTGTAAGTTACTCTCGTTTGTGTGTGTTCTTCGATTTTTGACTTTTCAAATTAATGGATCAAAGAATATGTATTAAATTTTGCTTTAAAAATGGTGCTTAAGTGCTGTAATGCACTTGAAATATAAACTGTTGCATTCGGCGATTCCACTTTGTCTCAAAAAAGTGTTTATAAGTGGTACAAGAGCTTTACAGAAGGCCATTGCAACCACATCAACAAGTGAAGAAAACATTGAAACAGTGAAAATAATTGTTTCGGAAAATCGTCGAATCACTATTAGGGAAATTGAAGAGGATGTTGGCATATCAAACGCCTTATACCATGCAATTTTCTCGAATATTTTGGGCATAAAACGTCTGGCAGCGAAGTTTGTTCCAAAATTGCTAAATTTTGAGAAAAGAAATGTCGCATTAGTATCGTTCAGGAGTGGTTGAATGACGTCAACGACGATATAGGTTTGCTCAAAAGGGTCATAACTGGTTACGAAACGTAGAAACTAAGGCCCAATTATCGTATTGGAAGT
Organism: Phasia obesa; assembly: GCA_949628195.1. Taxonomy (NCBI): domain Eukaryota; kingdom Metazoa; phylum Arthropoda; class Insecta; order Diptera; family Tachinidae; genus Phasia; species Phasia obesa. The sequence continues at coordinate 121,299,905 of OX451218.1, forward strand.
GGCCGGATGTAAAAAGAAAATGCAACAATTTTAAGACACAGCGTGACGGCTGTGACACTGGTGTGACGGCGATAAAAAAAATTTTATTTTTATGCTTACCGATTTTTAAGTTATGTTACATAATTGAAAGTTAATAACGGATCAAGGAGTCGAAAAACAAGCACTTTATTATCGAGCAGTGAATGCATATGCAAAGAGTGATATATAGGAATGGTTTCGTCCTTCAAAATCTTTCTACTTAAATACTCTACATTAACACTTGGGATTGCTCTAGTAAAACAACAATTAGTCCTATTATTAATATTTAACTTTTTTATAGTTAGGTTAATGGTAGATGTAAAATATAAAATGTAATAATTCTTGCAAAAAAAACCGACTTTAAAACAGATAGAAGGGCACCAATTCTAAACTAAAAATCTAAAAAGTAATCTGTAAGAATTAGATTTAAACCAAATAAAAGATGCGCCAAAATTAGAGGGAAAAAAATAAAGACTATTGAATGTCAAGCCTCTCCCTATTACTGTTTAAAAGTTAAGTTATTTTCACCAGCATCCGTCTTGTATGGGGACACCATTCAAGCCTCTGTCTATAACCGTTTCAAAGATAGGGTCACATAGATCAAATAACATCACCTATTGGGACACCCTTTAATTTACAATGTTAAATTAAAGACCTGTTGTTAATTTCAACTATCTGTCTATAACGGTTAAAAAGTTTAACAATATATATCAAATTACATGAACTATTGGGACACCCTTTACATTATAATTCCAAATATTATAAATATTGTTTTGTTATCATACCAGAGAAAGTAGTGGACATTCTGCCTAATTTTCAAGTGTTTGTGTTTAACGGTTAAAAAGATAGGGTGATATAGATCAAATTACGTAATTTATGGGGACACCCTTTAATTTCTAACTTCAAATTGTATATTTGCTATAGTGGACTTTGCAATACAGGTTCCTTGTAAATTTCAGCTGTCTGTCTCTAACAGTTCAAAAGTTTGGCCACATACATAGAATTACATTAACTATTGGGACACCCTTTAAGTTCCAAATTCAAAATTTTATACTTTTTGTTATAGCTGACTTAGCACTACAGGCTCTTTGTAAATTTCAGCGGTCTGTGTACAACTATTCAAAAGTATGGCCATATACATCAAATTAAATGAACTATTGGAGCACCCTTTAATTTAAAATTTTGAGTATTTATACATTTTATTATAACGGTCATAGTAGTCGACATTCTGTCAAATTTTCAAGGTTTAGTCTATAACGGTTCAAAAGATAGACCCAAATAGGTCATATTATGTCACCTATGGGGACACCCTTTAAATTTTAAATTTATTTTTTTATTAATTTCTGCTGTTGGGAGCTATAGAGGCACGAAATTTTTTAAAATTTTAATTTGCTGTCGTTTACGGTTCTTAATACACGTAAAAAACATGTATGTTGTATGGGGACACCCTTTAATTTTTAATATAATGAACTGTTTTTAAAATGGGACCAACCTTGAAGCATAACCTTTCAAATAAAGCAAAAAATTTTAAAATCGGTTCAGAAATGGCTGAGTTCTGCGGTTACATACATAAAAAAAAGCAACATTCAGACGAATAGATAACCTCCTTCTTTTTTGAAGTCGGTTAAAAAGTAAAATATTTCAATATTAAACATCTTCCATACGTCAATAAAATGTCAGTAACAGTCAGTTTTATGTACATACATCCCGCTGTTAATATCCTCTCTTTAGCCACTTCACATATTCTGAAATTCTTTGGCGCCCATTTTCACTATAATTCTATAAACTTTTCTTAGTATTAATACCGCACGAATTGAATTACTAAACCGAAATCTGGCCTTTCTAAAGTTTTCAGCTTCTCCAACTCTAACCAAAGTAAGTTAAAGTTTTTATTATAAACAACCGCTAACATGCATTCAATATTTATCTTTAACAATAGAAACACAAACTACAACAAAATGATGAACAAAAACTACAGCTGTTGCAAGAACTACAAGAAAAACAAATAGAAAAACATTAGAAATTGTTAAAGTTCAATGGATGAAGTAATAACTGAAAATGATTTATACAAAAAAAAAAAATGGAATAAAAAATGGGTGGCCATAAAACAAGAGGCGAAGCAAAGATGACTACTGAACATTCTATATGAAATTCTGCATTAAATTACTTAAAAATTTTAAGATTTCAAATTAGAGGTCTTAATATTGAAATTTAACAAGCAATGGAAAAAAGGTTAAGATTTTAAAACATTCAGAATTTTTGTACACATTTACAACCAATAATCCTACAAGCCTAAAATTGGTCATATTTTTTCCATTTTATGGTTTTCTGAACATGTGTTTTCACAAAAAAAACAATTTTTGAGATTTATCATTAATTTCTCAAGTTTTTTCTCCACATGTCTTTTAAGGGTTACAATTGTTTAACACAAAAAATAATCAACCACAATTAAAGGGAAATTGAAAAGAAAAGAAAATGAAATAAAACAAGACACATGTTTGATGCATGCATGTGTACTTGATACAAGTAAAGCAAAGAAAAAATTAACAGCAATTAAAAGATAAAATAATAAAGAAAAATATTTTTACAAACATTTAATCAAGCTAAAATTCTAAGATTTTTTTTTTTTTGAATCTTAAAAAAGCAATTATTTCAATGGTTTTTATCTTTTGCATTTGTGTCATACTCTATTTAGCACTTGAGCGTACACAACATGCGGGTACATAAGTCATGATTTGTTTGAAAAGTAATACTGTCAAGTAAAAAATAATGATGTTGCTTCTGCGAAGGTAATCGAATAATTACTATAAAATTTCAAAAAATTGTTAAGAAGATTTTATCTAACGGCCGTAGTACTACTAAAACTATTGAATGGTTTGTCTACAATGAACATATCTTGCAGGGTTTCAACACTAGGTATAATACATATAAAAATATAACTTTCTTCGAAAAGTAAACGAGTTACCAAAAGGTTTTGTAATTTAACCTTTGTTTCATTTCGCTTTATTAATATCGATTTTATCTTAACTGCAAGTACTGTGAAAAAACTTCCAAATATTACAACAACGAAGAAAGCATAATATTGGGAGATTGACAATTTAAGCGCCGGTACGGAAAGAAGCACTAATGTGTATGTCCGAACGGCACTTGGCCAATTTATTTTGTTTTCATGGGACCTAAAAAATAAATAAAGCACTGAAGGAATCTTCTAGTACTTAAATAAACGAAGCGAAACAAAAACGACAAAAATTGGAGAGCGCTTTTCCTGGAAATAATCTTATGAAAAGTTTAAGTAAATTTAATTTAATTTAATTTAATTTAATTTAATTTAATTTAATTTAATTTAATTTAATTTAATTTAATTTAATTTAATTTAATTTAATTTAATTTAATTTAATTTAATTTAATTTAATTTAATTTAATTTAATTTAATTTAATTTAATTTAATTTAATTTAATTTAAGGAGAAAAAACCCTAGGGAATTTTCCCATTTAAGCAATTGTTTTTGTTATTATTTGAAAAAATTATTGTGATTTGAACTTATCAAGACTTCAGATATTCAGTTCACAGTTGCATTTTTTGATGCTTAAGAAAGAAAACATGAACTAAAGGATATTCCAGTAGGGAGTGGCGATTTTTAACAATTGATAGCGGACATATTGTTCAAGCAGCATCCCTCGAATTGGTTTTCATTCATCCAGTATGTTTACCCAAATCTCCATATTCGGGTGAAGTTAATCGATAATTTATCGCAAATCGAATAATTATGTTGAGCAATAAGGCACATTTCTTGATGAATAAGTATGTCAACAAAAAAAAACATTGTCGAATTTAGAACAATAAAAATCTACATGGGAACCAAAAACATCCAATGCATTCCGATGTGGATAATCGATCCAATGTTTTTTTGATAACGACGTTTGTCAGGCCATCATTGAATACGACTAGCGCTGTAGTTAGATTTTTTCTAACATATGAATTGGATGATATGGATATGTGGTTTTAACAGCATAGCGCTACGCGCCATACAGTTCATACCACATGACATACTGCACAGCATGGTCCTCTTACGAGGAGGTGATGTAAACTGGACAACGATATTCTGCGATTTGAAACTGTTAGACTTTTTCTTTGCAGGTGTCTTAAGTCACAGGTCTACGGGAATAAGCCACAAACTACCGCAGCCATACAAATGGGACATTATGGATGATCGCCACCCAGCAAAGCAGGAGTGGACATTTGAACGCTGTTTAATTAAATACATAATGGCATCGATAGACCTTTCAAACAAAAATTTCGATATTAACTCACACAGACTTTTTCTATTGAAATTTAAATATAGGAAGTGCTTAATGAAAGACTTCTATGCCTATTTCTAAATTAGGTTAAAGGAAACACAACTTACTATTATATGTGACGCAAGCTGATAAAAAAACCTTATCTTTTCAGTACGGTACAAAACACGAGCTAGGATCAAAATGTCATGTTCTCTGGTTTTTGCACCAAATCAGAAAACATATATTATATCATATTTGACATATTATATTATGTTATTAAACATAATTAATTAGAAAGTCTTAACAACTATAACTGGCAAAAATTAGTTGTCCAACTTTAACCTCGATTATCTGCCTTTTTTTGCGCTCTGTCCAGAATTTTTTGTTTTATCAAAAAGCTTCGAAACGTCAATTTCGACCCCTGGCAAGATAAGGTCCCTTTCGTCAGATTGTGTCACATATAGAGATTTTATCACCCGAGCCATAGTAATATGAATTGATGTGCTTACTTCTGGTACCAATAATAATTGAATGATGAAGAAGATGCTAGTGATGGTACCTCTATGGTGAAGATAATTGCTAAAATTATGATACGAAGTTGAGCTATATACGGTTAAAAGAAAAAATAATATCTATATACTTGTATTTTTACTTAAAGTTAAATTAACTGAAATAACTAAAATTAGAAGCAGTAAAGTTACGTTAAATTAATTCCAGCTATACCACAAAAAACCCACTGTACATAGGAGCTATATAACTTCAACTTGCTCACCACAAACACTGGATGAGTAAAAATTAGTTTTCAATAAAAAGCAATACCCTCATTGGTTTTTAACGCTTTAATTTTTGGCTGGGTAATTAGTACTCAGATAAGCAACAAAGTTTATCTGCGTCAAATTGTACCTGAAGATACCAGGGCATATTTAATACTGAATATCTTAACTCTGTCTGAGCACCCTAATTATTAAAAATTTCGGTGGTATTTGAAAACTTGTTCCTATTAAAGTTTTAAATTCTTTTAAATTGTTATTACTGCAAAAAATATACTTTGGCCCATTATTATAACCTGCCAATAGCTAAAGTTGGAGCGATAACTAGTTTTTTGTTATAATAAGAGAATGAGGCTCGTTACTATAACTTGCCTTTAAGGTACGCGACAGTTAAAGGTTATTTTTTGCTTACTTATAATAACGAAAAACTACTTATCATTCCGACAAAATCCTAACTTTATCTATTGGCAAGTTGTAATAATGGGCCTGATTTTCATAATTTAAAAAAAAAATATGTTTTATCTTTAAAAAAAATTAATGTGTTACAGGTTGCGAAACGAAATAAGCCTTTGGGGAAATAAAAACAATTTATAAAAAATCCTATCCGTTTTTAAAGCGAATTACGAGACTGCTGTTATATACAAGCAGTAAATTTTATCAACGCTTGATGTTCTGACATCATTTTCTGGGATAAAAAGACAAGAGAGCACTTGAGATTCATGCAACAATACAAAGAAAATTTTGTTGTAATTGCTGACATCCATTTGAAGTTGAGACTTTCGTTGTTTTATTATTTGCATTGAGCATACTTCGCATACTTATTGTAAACACTTGATTGTTTTATTTTTTATTCAATTTGAATTTTAAGTCATTTTATGTCAATCTTGAGGATTTATTCCTCAAATGTTAAATTTGATTTTCCACTTTTTTGTGTTTTATTAATTTATTTGTCCGTATGTTACCATGGCATTTGCTTTATTACATTTATCACCATCACAGCACACATGTCAAGCATCCTAGTTCAAAGTTGAATGAAAAGAAAGTGGATGGGTGTACCTTGAAAGATTATCTTTTCTTTGAAGGATGGTTGCATGGATTTTTGATTTTAATTAAGATTTTATTTTGCCAACAAAAAGTAATGATCCCTTTTTGTTTTTACTTTCTTTGCAATTTTTATCTTGATTTTTATAGAAACAACATCCAAATGCTACTGTTTTGTTTTTCTTAGTGTGAGATAGCATGAGTGGTCGGTCTATTGTTCTGAAGTGTTGATAACTACATGACAGATAAGAAAAAGAAAATAAAACGCAAAATGTTGATGACCCTCTAATATAAAATTGCACAATTGTTTTTGTTATTTAAACATTTTTTTTTTGGCTCTGCCTTGCTCAAGCTATTCACAGAACAGTTTAGAAAAGGTTATTCAGTTCGACTTTTATATGGATGTATGTATGTACATACATAAGTATTTCAAGTGTGTGTTGATGACATGTTTTTATATACATACATATGTTATATGTGTGTTAGCTATGGCTTTAACTTATTTATTTGAAATAGCAAATGAAAGATTAAGTCAACAAGTGTTAAACATACACATACATACATACATACAAACTTTTAAAGTTCTTTTTCAAGTGCACATACTTGTATATTCTTTCACCTACATACGCTTACTAACACTCAAAGAAACTCAAACACATATTAGACAGTTTTATTTATTTATGTATTTTTAAACTTTTAACAATATTTACTCACACAAGCATGTATAGAATGAAGTGGAATAAAGAACAAGAATGACAAATGGTAACATTGTGGTTTTATAAAAATAATTTACAGTTTTATACAATGGGGTGTAGAAAAAATAATTTCTGTAAAAATCTTTAAAAGCCATTTAACTTTCATCCTTTCAAATCTATACATGAAATAAAATAGTAACTCATTTCCTGTAGGTATGTCTTTATATTTTTAGACTTAAGGTATGAGTAATTATTGATAGTTCAATTATATTGAAGATACAATAAATAAAAATTAGCGAAAAAAAATTTCCTGTATGTGTGTCTGTCCTTTTTTGTGTTCGCATCACATTCTTGATCTTGACCTTGATCCTGATTCCAATATTGAATATTTTTTTCCGCAAAATATCTTATTTAGAAGAAAAAACAGAGAAAAATTAGAGTTTTATTATTATTATTTTTTTTTTTTTTTCAGAAAATAAAACTCATTTTATGTAAATTGATAACCAATACAATTACGTTGCATTTCAATTGAATTATAATAAAAAAATAATGTTTTTTTACATATTTTTTATTATGCCTGAAACATCACATTGCATACTTAAATACATTTGAAAATAACAATAATGTAAAAGAATCCTAATTTTATATATTATATGCCAGAGTGTTCGACTATGGACCAGTGCGTATTACATTTTAGTGAACTATTTGTTTATTTATAGCTAAATTATGTTATTGAATGTATGAGAAATAAACAATAAAAAATAAAAAAATCAATTGAATAAATCGTCATTATAATAATGTAAGTTTGTAATTTGTTATTGTTTGATTAACGATCTTCACCATATGTTTACCCATTTTCACCGGATTTTTGCGATATATCTCATACATCGCTTTTAGAGCAGAACAAGAAAGCGAAGATATTAATTCAGATTGAAAAAAAGTTTTCTTGGAAATTGATAATTTTTTTCTCTGGGAGGAAAAAAATACATTATCCATATCCATAAATCCATTGGCAAAAAAAAAGTCAACAGCTTGTTAATGCAACCCTGAGAAGCGTAGAAAAAGCATTCTATGCTCATTATTGATATAGAATGAAGGCCGCTCTATTCCACATTTATTTGCAATTCATGTTCTTGTTTGCTATCTTCTTTCAAGCATAGTTGAGGACCATTTTTCACAAAATCTTCACACTTTTCAAATTCTACTTTAAAATTTTCATAGTGCATTACTCTATCACACTATATCATAGAAAATGTAAAACGCCCTATCTAATATTACTTTCCTACGTAGATAGGGCGTTTTGCGATTTATATTCACTTTTTTGTTTTTTAGTTTTCTTTTAAAATATGTATGTATGTATGTATGTATGTATGTATGTATGTATGTATGTATGTATGTATGTATGTATGTATTTTTGGAATTACCCAACATACCATATAGCAATCAAACCACAATACAACTTGTGAATAAGCTTATAAATAATAGTCTGTTTTAATTTTTTTTCAACAATGATTAAGAAACTATTATTATACACAAATGTTTCTAAATAATTCGTTTTCTTTCTTGTCATAATTTTTTTTTTTTTTTTTTTGAAAAACTTAAAAATAAATGTACAAAATAGAGAAATTAATGTTTTGGGCTATTAGGCCACTACACCACAAATTAATAGTTTAAATTTCATTGGCAGATCTACTAAGAGTTCTTGTTATTGCATAGGATCTCTTAAAGCGTCTCATATGTGGTACTTCTTTGTGGGCAATCTTAAAAAATGTGATTAATAGTGAGTATCTATGAGCAAGCTATGCATTATCTCGTGGGCAGTGTTCCTTCATAGTAGTGTTGTGTGCTAAATTTTGTATTGGCTATTCTGGAAAGATGTGATTTGAGAAAACTTGATTATGTGCTCCATTGCTTTTCATATTTCTTTAAATGAACATTTTTGTGGGAATTAGCCACAAATTAATTTATGTACATACATATATACAAATATACATTATTTGCGAATATAAGTCTACAATTATGTAAAGAAGATTATATAAAGAAGATTAAAAAAAATTAATAATATATTGCTTCTGTAAGATTATTCTACAATTACAAATATAAGCTTTTCTTAATCATGTACATATAATATTTTTATAAGGGTTCCGTTTTGATTTTTCTACAATTGTTACGATATCATTTTTTAATAAATTCTACAATTTTTCTCAAGCTTAAGGCTTATATTTATAAGCTTTTTAAAATATTTTTCACAAGCCATTTGGTATGTTGGGTAATTATTTTAATATATTTTAAAATTACTTTTAAATAAATTTTTCAAGGGTAAAAAAATTTTGGTGCAGGCTTGCCAAAAATGATTTTATTGCTCAGAAAACGTATTTTTGTTTTAAGTAAATGTCGACTATGATTTGGCCTTCTTAAAATCAAAAAAAAATCTAAGTCTCTAATTAAAAGTTTGCTTCAAAGTATTTCGTTTTTCATTATATAAATAAAATGAAGCATAGACTTAATTTCAAAAAAAAAAAAAAAAATTACAAAACTTATACTAAAACGAAAATTTTTCTGTTACAAAAATCAGTTTTGAAGTGGTGCTCATAAACTACTCTAAGTACTACTACTCATCAGCAATAGTAGTTTGTAATGAAAGTTCTAACCCTGTTTTCACTGTTGATTGTAGTCCTAGTAATTGTACTAGTAGCTTTGCAGTAATCTCTTGCAGGATAGGAACATTTTCAATACATATAAAAAAAATTTTGAATATAAAAGTAACAAAAAATATTGTATGCTGCGGTTATTCGAGATATTAGCATATCGTATCGCAAAAAGAAACAATCTTTATCACCATCTAATACTATACCATACATATGTATGTATCACTCTCATGCACTTAATATTGTTCTACTATAAGTTTTTAGCTTCTTTTGTGACATTGTCAATGGTTTTATTGTCATTCAATGACATTGTTCAGGATTTTTTTTGTATTTATTTTTTTTTGTAATTTCTCCCTCATTTTCTATTCGTTTTGTTAGTTTCACAAAACCATCCTTTAATGGAGTCTTTATTCTTTGTTTGCAATTTTCGAATGATATAATTGAATATATTGTGTAAATATTTTCTAAAGTATCAAATGCAAACATTTGTATAACAACATACATACATACATATAAACACATTAAAATACTAACAACTTTCCCATTAGATATATATATATATATATATATATATATATATATATACATATATATATATATATATAGAAAATCATTTATAAATATTTAAATAAATATTTTGCATAAATCTGTGGTTGGTTTTTATATAACAATATATTGTAAAAATATATATAATATAAAGATTTTGTTTGTTTTGCTTATTTTAAATTTTTTAGTCAAATTGAAAAAAAATTCAAACATTTTTTAATAGCTTATTGTGGTTTTCACACTTTTTTCACTTGGTATTCTACATATTTAGTTTCAAATACACCTCGTTTTGCTCTGTGGTTTCGTTTATTGCTTTTATAAACACATCATAATAAACAAGCATCAGAATTATAATAAAAATCATAAACTCATAATGGTGTTCGTAAAATTTTATAATTATGGATTTGCAATTATAGGTTTTCATTTAGAAAAGGGTATCCCAATAATTCTTGTAAATCTTGTTGTTTTAAGAATTACTATGGTCACGACATTGTTTGTCACGACATTGTTTGTTTGTTTTTGTTACTGTTTGTTCATTAAATGGTTAATACACCCAAAAAATTAACTATATGTGACCCGGTCTATGAAAAGGTGGCTTATGACTCAAAAACATAATTTCGAAAAATTAGCTGTTAAAGATAAACAATGCATTTCGTCAGTTTCTTAGTAGTTTTTCTTTTGCATTATGAACATTCATGCCAAAAAGGCTACCAAAAAATGAAAAAGAGCATGAGACAAAGGCTTCAGTATATCGTAAATACATTTCTTCACTCAGTAATGATGAACTTAAAATGAGTATTCATTCCTTTCGACGCATATGGGTCAAATACATACCATATGTGACAGTTATGAAACACTTTAGTACACTTCTAAGCAAGTTGGGACTTTCTAGTATGTAACGATAGTATACTAAAAGAAAATAAATGGTTGCTTTTTGAAGTTTTCTCTTTAGTTTTTGAATATTATTAGAATCTAATTTTACGTGCTATTTCTTTCAAAAAATAACAATTTATGAATTGAGTCATTTCTTATATCGAAGGCTTAAAAAACAAAGTAATAAAAAATTGTATGTTTATTACTCTTGTAAGTATATACATATATCTCACTATATTTATTTAGCTTAATTCATAATACAATTTTTTATTTTACAAGTTATTTTTTTGAGTTAGACAATAATATGATTCTAACATAACAATATTAAAATTATGTTACTAACAATATATGTAGCTTGACTACAACCATACAATTGAATCATAATATATTGCTCTTATTTATGGTCCCCTCAAACATGTCGTTTCTTTGAGAGTAGTGAAATAAATAACCATTTATGACTTTTCCGTACTCTGTGATTCATTCTGAATACAGGAAATAATTTTTTGAAATCAAATCGCAGAAGGGTATATCACCGCATTCGATATGGAGTAAATTCAGTCGTAATTTTATACCGATATACCGACCCTGATTTCTGGTGTCCGATTGGTAATTTAAGACTACCTTTCTCTTATTGAGTATCAAGCTCTCACTATATTTTGCTTTCGACTCTATAGTGATTTCCGACTAACGACTGGTTATTGTCGACCATCGTGCTCATTGCAAAATTGCTAACAGTTGTCTAAGGCTAAACATCCACATTTAATATTTATCTGCCAGTAGTTTAAGCCAACTGATAGCAAGTGCTAGGCATTGCAATGTAAGCTATCGCGTCATTCTGCAATTATAGTCTTCTTAGATTTTCATGTTGACCACATGTTTTATCAAGTTTCCATTTCCTGACGCTAAAGGTTAAAGATACCTCGATTATATCCAAACAACTTTCTGGACTGTATGCAAGGTATTCTTGTACATCTTGTTCTTTCAGGGGCTAATCTCTTAACATCTTACGAGAGTAGCTTGTCATTTACTGCTGTATTCTCACGGTTCTGTTTATTTATTTATTTTTTTTTTTTTCAAAATTAGAACTAATAAAATTCCCAGTAATTAAAAAAAAATGTACGAGAATAATAGAAGACAAGATTATTCCATACTGGATATAAAATTTAAATTTTCTATTGTTGGTCTAATGAATTCACGGAACTGTCTTCCTAATGGCTAATAATTCTGACGGAGAGCATAAATATAAATTATAAGAGTTTTAATATAAATTTAGAGAGTTTTATTTACAGGGTTGCCAATTTTTGCCTATTACTTACATTTATTTGTAAGTACTTATTTGAAACAAAATGGTGATTATAGATTTAGCAACCTTACATTGGCCGAACTACGTCATCTTAGGGGAAAACATGCGCATGGCGTAATATTGATTTCAATTATTTTTGAAAAATTATACTCAATATGAGCAGAGAGGTCTAAATTAAGCCTCGATTTTAAAAAATCCAGATAAAAAATCCACAAAATTTAACCAGTCACATAGAGCAGTACGTTTCAAACTTGCCGCCGAATTGAAAGCATATGTTGGTCTACGTAAGAATTTTTTCGAGTGCTAGAAACTTAGTCTGTGGTATGATTTCTTGGAAGTTTCATATAGAAATATTTAAGGCTGATGGTTCATCAATGTTGTGATGGTTCAACTTTAATTATATTTTTTAAATTATTCTTTCAAATCCAAAATCAATATAATCAAGATTTTTTTTTTTTTGGTTACAAGGAAAATAATTTTGTAGTTGTCATTACATCACAGTCAAAACCATTTTAGAAATTTGCATTTCGTTAAAGTCCGTACGGCGAAATTTGTCGCAAACCTCAAATTGTATGTTTAGCGTTGTAGTTTCCAGCTGCTGAGAAGGAGGTACTTAATAATTTGCAGAAAACTTGATACTGAGTTAGCAAAAGTTCTTGATAGATATTTGTTGCTGGAAAAGCCACACAGTAAACTCTACCATCGTGATCTTATTTCAAAAGATTATATAGAACTTTGCCGCTTAAACTAACAGATCTTAATTTTTATCCACAAAAAAAGCGACGTTGTTAATTATTACATAATTTATTTTATGTATTTTAGGTCGCCCTTTCAAAGTATTATTTACTCTATTTACATAACAGTTTTTTGTGCAGCAATAATAACTTTAATATCTCTATCCACATAAAAACTTTATTATGTGATTACTTTTTGTAGTTTTTATGTTGATGTACATAAATGGAATATGTTTATAGCATGTTCATGGTTATTTTATGCATAACAGTGCACTTATTATTTCTTGTTTTTTGTTTTTGTTTATTATTTAAAACTCTTTCTTGGCTTAAGCGTTTTATAGAAAATAAGCATGTGATATAGCACTAAAGAAACATTAATACATATCCAGAAAAATTTTAATCCAAAAATTATATACTGCTTTATAGCTACTCAACCTGATATACAAATGCCTCTTATAATTCTTCAGGGGAAAGAATATTTGATATAATATATAATACTGATATTAGCTGGCCCTACAATATATACATATTTTAAAGTAAATGTAAAATTTGACGATATAAAAAGTTAATAATGAAAGTGTTTGCTAGGTATATAGCGCAAACAGAGGTAGTTAATTTTATCCCGATAAAAAATAGGCCGCTAGCCCATGAACCGCACCAAACAGTCACCCTTTGTGGGTGCATTGGTTTTTCGACAATCACACTTGGATTATCATTTGCCCAAATTCTGCTTATTGACGAATCCACTGAGGTGAAAATGTGCTTCATCGCTAAAAATGATTTTTTTCATAAAATTGATTATCCAACGTTGCCATTTCTTGCCCACCATTCTGACCATTGCTCGATTGTGTATCTTTCTATGGTTCAAATTGAGTTAGTCTGAAATTGAGAAATGTCAAATTAAATGCAGAAAAAACTTGACGTTTAGGTGTGGTTCACATTCAACATCGGCCCTTAAAATTTAACCACCCTCTATTTATACTTAATAAAAATAATAAATAATTAAAAAAAAAATCTGGGATTTTTTAAAAATTTAGCAGAGACTTTTAGCGAAGTGAGCTAATAGCACAAAACCATACTATTTTATTCCTTGCAATTTTATTTTTTTATATTTTTTTTTTCCTCAAATAATAGAGATAACCTGGGCATGTACATGCATTTTTTGTAGATATTTTCAAGGGCTATCTAAATTTAAAAAATCTTAATATTTGAATTATAAATAAAATTTCCAAAATAATTTCTTTCTGTATGTTGCGAGATGATAATAATCCGTTGCGACTATACAACCGTTATACAGGCTTGACATTAGTCGATATAAATTCTTTTTTTTTTCGTAAAACTGTAATTTATATCAGCATTTTTCCACGATCTTCATTTAATCAAAGAGCGTGTTGAGAGATTGCTTATAAATGGGTACATAGATTGTAATAAACTAATGCAAAGAGTGCCTAGGAAATATTAAAAAACTAATTTTGTTTACTTTTTTGACAAAAATTTCTGCTATATACCAGACTCATACTAAAAAATTTGTCACGTTTTCTAAAAAAATGCTATATTTTAAATAACAATTTCTTAATATTTTGTACAAAAAAAAAGGGTAACTATGTGTTACTGTCAATATATTCCTTACTACTTTGTTAATAGCAAGTATTTTCTTTTTAATTTAAATTTTTTTACATATAAAAGTATTAATTGTTTATAATTTAATTTTTTTTTTATTATTTTACTAACAAGTTGATGTTCATAATTAAAAATTTTAAAATATGGACATTGAAAACATAAAGATTTTTTTTTACAATTTTGTTTGTGATCTATTGAAGGAATAAATAAGGCATAATTTTGCAAAAATTAAAAACTCATTATCCAGACAGTCTTTTTTCAGAAACGAAAATGGCATGACTATAGTAAACAAATTAATTTAAAATTATACCTTTAGAAAAATAGCTATTCATTTGAAATGAGTGAATTTACATTTTCAAAATATAAAATATAAAAATCTGCAATTCTATTCAACTAGAATTTGGGATTAGCGGGAATTTCTAAGCCGGGAAACAATGTCAGCGGCTAGCTTCCCGTTTCCCGGGAAATAATCCAACATTTTCCCGACAACATAAATGTTTAACAGATTATTAAACTTACTCCAATCTATAGAACTATCAACTAGCAATTGTGACAGACAGAAACACCTAAACGCCTTTAAATTGTTCGAAAATGAATTTCAGTTATTTGAAGCCAAAAACACTGGAATCTTTATAAAATCATGTTGACTATTAATCGTACCTCAGTTAAAAGTAAAAGGTAGAAAGTCCTTATACCCTTTTTATCGCTGAACATTTTGCAAAAAATAAATAAACTCAAGTTTTTAAACAATTGAAAGGGCCTGGAGCTTCAAAGTAAAGTGGAAAAATAGGTATGTTAAATAGTTATTTTGCGGCCCTTGGCAAGTGTTGTTTTTAAAGTGTTGAAAAGTAGGAAAAAATCATAAAAAACTACAAAGAAAGAATATAATTTTGCAAAATAAGCACCCTTTAATATTTATAATTTTAACATATCGCACTTGATCAACAAGAGGTTATTAACTCAAAATTTTAAAATTTTAAGTAGAGTTAAAAGACTGATTGTGATTATATTTTGAGGTAATTTAAAAATCCGGACAAAGCAATGAAATTTCAAAATATATCTACACTGTGTTTCTTCTGTTAAATTTTTACCAAATAATTCTATTTTTTTGAGTTACTACCATTTTTCTGATATTTTTTGTAGTAGTAAGCTGTGACGCTTTAGCTGAAATTTTAATAAAGTTTCCAATTTTTTTTTTTTCGACAAAAGGGTAGTAACTCGAAAAAATAAATTTTTATCTTACCTTGTAGTGATATTTTATCAACAAGATGGTATCAGGTCAACATTTTTTATATCTGAAATAAATGTTCTTAATTTCAGATATACTACTACGAGTTGTATTTTTTAAATGATATGTTCCAGCAATTTTTTTTTTTTTTTAACATAAGACGGCAATTTCCTCCACAAGCAGTTCGCAACCATTCTTCTTTTGTTTTTCGTCATTCGAATCGAAGCTGAGTGGATCTGCAGATCTATAACCTTTATTGTCACTGTGTATATACTCTAAGAGGCAAAGACACATAATAGTTATGTAGGTTTGGACTCGTCATATTATATTTTATTTAACTACTAGCTATGCCCGCCACTTCGTCAGCGCCCTTGCAATATTTTGTTCGATTTTGCTTTGAAAGCAATCCACACTAAATACCCACACCAAATAGCCTTAAACAATACTGAATATCTGTTTACTTTATAAAAAAGTGAAATATGCATATCCGGTTTGTTCAGTTCAGTTACGGTTTATGTATTGACTTTACTACTAAGATAACTGCATACTTTTCAATTTCTCTTGGAAATAAAATATTTTTGCGGAAAAAAGGTAACCTATATTGGAATCAGGATGCTTCCTCACAAAATTTTGTTAAAATCTATGCAGTAGTTTTTACGTAATGCGAACACAAAAGAAAACCAGATAGACGGAAATGAGTTACTATTTTATTAAATGTATGGTATAAAATGCAATAATTTTTTATATTTAAATATTTTCATTATTACTGCAATAAGCAATCAATTTCGTTATCAGCAACTATTTATTTTAAAGTTAATATATTATAAACAAAATATCATTAAAATTTTTATAATCAAAGAAAAATTTGAAGTTTGTAAAATTTTAACAATTTTATTATAAAAAGACCCTCATTTCGATTTAAAATCGTCAAGTAGAACAAATATTATCAATATAATTCTTGCAAAAAAAACCGACTACAAAACAAATATACATATGTGCCTCAATTCTAAACTAAAATTTAAAAGAAAGTAATCTGTAAGAAATAGTACTCAAATCAAATACTTTTATACTTGTTGCTCTAACGGATATAGTAATATACGTTCTGTCTATCCATAACGGTTAAGCAGATAAGTAGGGTGTTGAAGAGAGTTCTGGATATGGGAGCAGGGAGCAAAATTAGGGTGGTACTTATATAGTTGGAAGTTTTGGGAAATTGTGTGTGAGTAATGAGATTCGGGGACTGGGCTGGCACGACTTGGTTTGGGTTGAGTTGGTTTGGCTTGGTTGAGTTTGGCGGGGGTTTGGTCGGGGTTTGGGTGAGGTTTGGCATGGGTTGGTTAGGATTTGTATACTAATTTTGTTCTGAGAAAACTAACAACGATGAAATGAGTGCCACCCTAATGTATTGTAGTTCTGTTGTTAAAAGTTCTGTTGTGGTTTTTTTTTTTTTTTTTTTTTTTTGTTGATATGTATGAATGTGTGTTTGAAATAGTTGATATAATTAAGTTGTTTGAATACAAAAGCTTGATCCTAACCATACACAACAAAGTTGATAAGAAATAAAAAGCAAAAATATACTATTTATGTATTTATAGGTATATTTTATTTATTAATTTGTTCAATTTTTGTTTATTTTGAAATGTCCCCAAGCATAGGTATTAATACCATCTTCTCTTATATAACGTTTATTATCATCATAACTTAATACAACTTTTGATATTTGTTGTGTATAAATTTCATGCAGGATAGATTTAAATATATACATTTTATCGTGATATATGGTTTTATCTATCAAACAGTTACGATAATCATTTATAGTTAGTTTTTTTAAAGCAGAGCTTTTTACACCTTTAGCTTTTTTGATTTCTTCTTTATCTTCAACAGCTATTGAGTATACTTTTGATCGAAGACCAATAAATTCTAACATTACATGTCCATTATTCTCATCTTTCATCATTCCCAAGACTTTTTTGTTTTGCAAGGGGAAATTGAAAACATTATTAATTGAATAGTCTGATGTATCAAAGTTTAGATGAAGATCATTGTAAATATCTTTATAAAAATCGTTTGTTCTTATTGTGTAAATTAAAGAATCAGTATCCATATAATTTAATTTTAAATTTTCATTAAACTTTGCCTGCATATACTGATAGTGAAAGTCATACATTTTATATTTAGATAGTTCTAGAACTGAAAACCCTAAATATATAGGTTTATTAAATGTTACGCTATCCATACTTATTTGAATTGCAATCATATTATCAGTAAAATGTGTTAAACTATGAAAATTAGGTTTTGCTATAAGAGCTCGTGCACCCAAACGGTTGTGTTCACTCTCCCAAGCATTAACAATTTTTACATTTTTACGTTTTTCAACATTTTCCATAGTTTTACCGTATACCGCATTATTTAAAAGTTTAAAAAAATTTTTTTCAAACTCATTTTTGGCATTGGTTCGATGAAAGGTATTTAAATCGATATACTGTTTCAACCAAGTTGATTGTTTAAATCTTAATATTCTATGAATTTTAACTAATTTTAAACCATTTCTAATACACTGTTGAAGATTTCGATAGTGAATTATATATGATTTTTTATTAGTTAAATCGGAAATTAGTTTCTTTATATTATGAGGTTGTATTGGCGGACTTTTAAGTTCAACACAAAACGGTAAATCATTATGACTATCATGTAGTTCTTCAGGATAGTCTAAATCAACTTCTAAAATGTAACCAAAATCAGAGTTTTCAGATACTTTCGAAATATCAAAGCTATCTATATCTTCAATCCATTCAAATTTACCTTCTGGCAAGGATTCAGACATTGCCCAACCATACAAGTTGTTCGCATCTAAATACATAAGATATTGTGAGGGTTTAGAGCAATCATATGTTTTGATATATTTATGATTTGCAACTGTTCGACGTGTTGTACATTGAACAATACCACCTCTTATTCCTTTTTTAATGAAATTATACATATTTATATCGGTGAATAATTCCAATTTAATTTTTGTTATTTTTAACATGGCATCCCACGATAAACCAGGTGTTGTATAGTAATGACATGGATCAAGATGATATATTGATTTACAAACAGAACGAAAATTTTCAAATACATCAGTTAAAAAAAGTACATCAGTTTTTAGGTATAAAAGCATATACTCATTTAGAGATTGACAGTTAAATGTAGACCAAACACTTAACGCGTGCTCATAATCAACAACAGTACATTCTTTGTTATTTAATGTAGAGAAAAACTGTTCACGAGAAGGTAAAACATTTTCATTTAATTTTTCAACTGAATCGATATAATCATAAGGAAATATACCTTTTCTTTTCAAAAGATTAAATTCTAAATGATTTGGATATATTGATTTCAGTGTTTTTAAGTTATCGTCATGCAAATAATTAGATAATTTATCTAAACTAGACGTCATAAATTTAAAAGAATCGAGAAAACGTAATTCTAAATTATATTTGTCAGTTATTTGAATTCTTTTTCTAACCGATATATACAATTCTTTATTAAGTGGTATAACATCTATTTCACCCGGATAATCTGCTAGAGTCTTTACAAACAAATTACAATCATAACCTGAAAAGTTATGAAAAATTATTGGAATAAAGTTAGGTAATTGATAATTAAAATTACATTTCCGATGAGCTGGACCGCGATATTGACCAGTTAAATGACAATGATCAGCACATCTATCATCATCATCTAGAATTTGTTTACATATATGACACTCATTAGTATTATAATGTTTTTCAACTTCATGAGGTAATAGAGAATTCATTGGCACTACTTTCATTAGAAAGTTTGTACACAAAAAACGTGCATCCTCAATTAAATTTTGAACAAAATCTTTAACAACATCGTTACCCGTATACGTTCTAAGCTTATTTAGTTTAGAATCAAAAGATGATTTTATGTAGTAGCTGTAAGCTATAGGTATGTGTTTTTGAATGCTTGTGACATTATTAGAATTTTTGTTGTTAATTTTACTTAATATACATTCAAAATCCGCATAGATAACAAATGGTACATCTAATTGATTTTTAAAATTTTTGAACTGCAATATATTATCATCCTTAACACCCGAAGGCATTTTGGTGACAATTTTATTGCATTCTTGTTTATGTTTTAATAGCAAGAGTTCACTGCTTGAATATTGTAAGCAAAAATTACAAAAATATTTAGCGCCTAGATGTTTTGAAACTTGTTTGCTCAATAAACGACTTATGTTTCTTATCCAAACATAATGTGATTCATCGTTTTCATCATCTTGAATGTATAGTAAATTGATATGATTAATTTTTTCATCAGCTGTTTTATAATATGGTCCAACGATTTCTTTTTTTATCACACTACATCCAAAAACATTCACGCTTATATTTAAATTGTATTTCTCAAATATCTTAATATCAGCAATAGGTAGAGGAAAGGTTAAGTTGGTGAAATCAATTGTTATTCCATTTTTTAGCGTTATTAAGCTTTGTGCGATAACGTTACTATAATGTAAATATTTTGAATTTAAATGATTGTTTTCTAATGCAGCTATAAGAGCCCATTTGAAACAATAATTATCATTATTTTTAATGTTGACGCACGCTTTTTTATTTCTGATAAATATTGGTAGTTCTAAATATTTAGATCCTTTTATAGGACAATACTTGTTAATGTTTATTTCAATTTTATTGATACAAACTAGAGACCAACCACTGTCTCTCTCTTGAAATTCATCCATTTTGGCTGCTATTTCTATACTATGATTATCGTACATGTTTGATAGATCTTGTTCTAATTGTACTATTACCATTTTCGTTTGAAAAGATTTCATACTAATTAGCGCGCTATCGTCATTTTCAATTTCATTAGTTTTTGAGAATTTTATATATTCTGCAAAAACTTCTATATTTTTTAAAATATTTATAATACTTTCTTTTGCATTCGAAAATAAAATGTTTATTGAAAGCTCATCTACCTTTTTATTTTCGTATACAAAAGTTTGAATACGTTTAGCAAATAAATTTTTACTTATATATATATCGTTGTTTATAAACAAACGATTATTTTTTCCTTTATGTTCATTAGTTCTCAAATGATGAGACCAAGAACCTTTTCTTATATTTAATTTACAAGTTTCACATCGTATATAGCTACATGATGGAGTTTCTTCAATATTTTCAGCTTTAACAATTTTTTCATTTTTTAAATTTAGTTTTGTTTTACTTGATTTTAGATTAATATGTTTATTATTAAAATGTCTCTTAAAATTAAATTTGGATACGAAAGACGTTCCACATACTTCACAGATGTGCATGATATAACACCAGAAATGGAAGTAATGTACTGAAAGTATTTGAAATTAAAATAAACACAAATTATAGATTTGCTTTTAATATCTACAACATACCCGGACTTAGTGAAGATGTTTATATAAATATTTAAATATTTCACAATTTCGGTTGAAAAGATTACTTTTTAGAATTTAGCTTTTACGTAGTTTTTTTAATAAAATCAAATACCGTTTCAACTTTTTATATGAATATAATTTTAAACAGTTTTTAAATTATATATAAATTATAATTTTCTGTTTTAAGAATGCTTGTTTAATAGTTTTCAATCACTGATATCGGTTTTTGAATATGTTTTTTTTCTTTTTTTTGTGTGTAACACGTTTTTTCCCAGAATAACGAAGAAATCAATTGTGTCATTAAAACTCATTAACAAATGTTCTTATATACTTTATATTCTTACTAAAATACAAGTTTGATATAAAAAGTTGTGGTCTGGTGTAAAAAAATGAACAAACAAATGATTAAATTAACCACATTTATTATTAACATAATAACAACTTTATCATTCAGAACAAGCAATTTCGGATTCCGTTTGTTGGTGTTGTTGTTGTTGAGCTTCAATGACAATGACAATATTCAATTTACTTCTTTGGTGTATCTTGAGCTAAAACGATAATAATTAATTATTAGATTTAATAATAAATAAATGAATAAAAACTTTTTTACCAAAAATTACCTGTTGTTTCCGCATTTATAGTTAATTCGTAATTTAACTCACTGTTTCCTTTCCTATATTTGAAAAGGTAGTAGGTATTGCGGTCAAATTCCGCAATAGTATCATCATCTATGATATCATTAAATATACTGGGTAGGTATATATATTGATTGCTTTCCACCAAACATCGAATTTTCATCCCAAAACGTGTCTGTACACGCTCCATCTTCGTAATTTGATAATTGTGATTAAAAACCATCTCCTTTATAGGGAGAATGGTTTTATTTTGACATTTTTTAAATATTGTTTTTAAATGCGTTTCCATCTTTAGTGATTTACTTAACTTGAATAACACTTAAAGTAAAACTAGAGGCGGTTTTTATACAAAATTCAGAAATACAATTTTGTTTCTAAGCATGAAAAATGTGAGAAATTTTAATGTTGCGGTTTTTTAATTTTAAAAAGCTTCCATTACGGTTTTTCATTTTTATAAAGTTCCTAATTTGTTAAATACATGTAGAAATTTTAGATTTTGCTGGTTTTTATTGACACATATGTTTTTATAATTTTAAAAAAATATTCTGGTTTATTTAAAGGTTTGTTTAAAATGTGTTTTCTATTTCATCATCATCATCATCATCTTCAGTACTGTCATACAAGTTGTTGTAGAATACATATTGCTTCTTCTTTTTAACGATTAGAGTATATAATCCATTCACTCCTTTAACTTTCTTTAAAATGTGTGGAGTTGTGTTTAGATAATCCATCTGATTTTT